>VWZT01014667.1:35889-71064 GCA_013397055.1 Pachycephala philippinensis | reverse complement strand
GGGCTAGGGCTCTCCTCTCCTCTCCTCTCCTCTCCTCTCCTCTCCTCTCTTCTCCCTGTTCACTACCAGCAGGTAAATGCCTGCTGACCCAGCTCCCTTTTTGCAGGCAGTGGAGTGACGTACAGCCACAGCCCCTTCCCTGCAGAGGGGGACTTTGGGGTGGCACACTCCCTTCTCTGATCAGCAGGGCAGCACATCCCCCATGCCCAGTGATCTAAGATTATTCTGATCACCAGATGACTGCACATCAGCTACTCTTGAGCACCTCTGAAAATCTGGTGGGTTTAAAGAAAAACAAACAAAAAAATATTCTCCTTAAAACCAACCAGACTGCAACGAGTTAAACCAGCAACAGGATTACATTTTGGAATCACCAACCCACTGAAGTCAGCACCCTTCTTCCCTCCAGCACAATTTGCTAAGAGGACAGGAATCAACACAAGTCTCAGGTTCACCAAAGGACTCAGCTCCTGACTTCCCTGTGACTTCAGTGGGAAAGCAGACACCTAAAGAGATAATAGTGTCCTAAATGGGTTTGCTGAACCTGTGCCAAAGCATCTTTGCATCCAGCCTTTGGTATTTAAATATACCTCTCTCTTCTTACCAGACACATACTGCATTGCTTTGAAAAGCAAGGGGGTCTTGCATGTCACAGAAATGAGGATGACACATGCTCTTGCATGTCACAGGGGCACAAGGACCCTGCCTAGACTGGGGGCACCAGCTGTTGCCCACCTCTGAATACAATCCCTTAAAAAACCCCAACAAAACCCAAAATTGCCAAAGGCTGCTGCCCCAGGAAATTAATTTATATGAAATAAAACTGCATTTAGTTTACTTCATTACACTATTAAAGAGCAATATTTATATCACCATGGAAACCTCTGCATACAGCTGGTGGTTGGACACATGCTCCCAGTGCCGTTATGCAGTGGCCACTCATGGGAATGATCCCAGCTCCTGGCGTGTGGTGTGTGCCAATCCGCCCTGTCCACTGCGACAGTGCTTTCTTCCTCAGCCTGACCACAGCAGCATTCCTCACCCCATTCCAGCTCAGCACTGCTGAGAGTCCCTCCAGGAAGAAAAGCCAGCACAGGGGATTTGGCCTGTGTTTTCAGGGTTTTTTTTTCCTACTTTTGAGTTGGGACAGGCGCCCCTCCCCAGCCTTCTGGAACTATTTAACTTGGAAGGACAAAGCAGAACAGGTAAAGTCTGCTGAGTATATCTTGAGGGGGAATGTTTTGGGGGGAAGGTTTGGAAAACAGCTGGGGAGCTGGTGTTAACAGAGGGTGGGAAGGCAGAGAAATGGCTCAGGGAGAGACCTAGGAGGAGAGGCAGAGCAGAGCTGTGGGAGTGGAGGAATCACCGTGGCTGCTCCAAGTTGCTGAACTCGTCTCAGGCCCCTGGGCAGGATCAGTGGCTCCCAGCAGTCATGAGCTCCCTCTGCTCCCTCTCTTCGCACAGATTATCCCATCCACCTCTCACCGCAGGCCCACGTGCTCCCTCTTTCCTGCCTTCTGTCCCTACAGGACATATCCTCTGCCTTTCCTTGTGACTACCTGGAGGTGAGCTTCTAAAAACAATTAAAAATATACCATGCCTTTGTCCTGCAGCGCCACCTAATCCATGGCATTCAGGTAGGAAGTGGAATTGTAGAAAAATAAGTGAGCCCTCAGGATCCTTCTCTGTTCAGTAAAATACATCCTGATGTCAGGAATTTCTTTTTATAACATCAGAGCACTGTCTTCAATAATGTCTCTAAAAAGTAGCTCTACAGTGGTTGTAAAAGGAAGCACCCTGCCACTCCCATCTGAGAGGAGATGAATCACTCAAAACAGACAGATTTCATCTTAACTCCCTCCTCATGACTTCAACTATGGAAAGAAAATACAGCTAAATGCCAGGGATGTGCTTATCTGTGTTACTTTGTATAATAACTGTTGAACAGAGAGGCTCTGCAGGTACCAATAGCCAGACATCACAGCACTGCATTTTACTGTGGGGAAAGACAGCTCTCCCTCTTCCTAGCTGTTTTGCTGAAACGCCTTTAGAACACAGCTTAGAGGGGTGAGCTTTGCTCACAAGAGGAGGATTTCCCTAACAGGGCTTTGCAATGCTTTTCACCCTTTCAACAGGCCACAAAAGACCATTTAAGAGGTCACTGGGAGCTTTGTTATCACCTAAAGCACAGAAAACCTTGAACATTTGTGTCCTGTTCACACAGGACTGAGGGACACACACACTTGGCAAAATCTAAAAACTCAGACACATTGGAATGGTTTGGTATCAACAGTCTTTTCCTGTAGTAACTTTCGCAGAAGACTAGACATTTTAAGTTACTTATCCTGCACTAAGAAGATCCTTCTGAAACAGGCTCGAGTGCTTTTGAAGAAAGAGATAGAGAAGGCAGGAGACACATGGCTCACCTGAACTCATTTAGTGCATCCACAATTCGGTTATACGCCAAACTCCGCTGGCTGGCATCAGCTGATCTCCGACTCATTTTCATGGCCTTGAAAACAATCATTAAACAGATAAGTAGCACAGAGCTACAGAAGCACAGGAAATGGAAAACCAAGTCATGTGTTTGACTTTTATCTTTCATTCAACTGGTCATGCAAATAATTTTTTTAAGTGTTAAAATGACAGTACAAGTGCCAACTTTCCCATCTGAGGGAAGACAGGTGAGGCACATTTGCAGCTTCTGCTTCTTTTGTGCTTTTCACCATTCAAGGCATAAAAGGAGTCAAAGTTTTAACTGCAATGATGCAATTCCCACACCCAGCATCAAGTTGATCCCACTTTTGTAACTAGCAACAGGAATTAGAAATTAACCTGACAGGGCTGGGAGGACATAGAGCCCTGTACAAGTGCAAGAAGCCAAAGCAAGCATGTTTACCTGTTCTATTGCACTCTTCAGTTTGTTCATGTGACTCTCAAAAAGAGGGAAGTGTGAGAAGAAGAACTCATTAAATTTGTTGTTTTCATCTTCATCTCTTGACAGTGAAAAAATAACCCCAATTGCTATCTTTTTCTTCCTAACAATTCCCGGGTTTGGACCAGAGCTGTCATCTGATAAGTTGAAGCTTTCATCCATGGACCTTGGAGCATGAGCAAAAGGGAAAGTTAATGTAATCCACTGCTTAAAGTTGCACCTTGGTTTCCTGTGTAATTCTTGAACATTTAACTTCAACAAACACCTTTTGCTTGCATGTGTTGTCAAATCATCATCTTTGATAACAACCCCTTTGTGATTTTTTACAAACAACTACTAATTGATCCTGCAATCACAAAAGTCTGGAACCAGATTCAAAGTGTTTGTAGGATCAGAATATGGTATTCTCCCATCCCTGCCAAGAATTTGTGTTTTGAGTAGGATTTTAGGGCTTCTTATCCTCAAAAATACAGCCTACAGATTTACATGTTGCTGAAGGCTTTCCAGTTAGTGAAAAAACAATGAATGCCATGAGGAAAACAGAGACTAAAAAAGATCAGCCTGACTTACACCTCTGTAAATACCCCACCAAAAGCATCAGCAAGAGCAGATGTACATATGCAAGAGCAGAATCAAGCTGACAACAGTGTATGGGCAGCAAGCAGCATTTCAATCCCCAGCTCACCATCGAGGGAAGACCCCGTTCTCCAAGCTGGTTGTCTGGCTGCGACGCCAACGCCGCTGGTAGCTGCTGGCACAGCTCTTGTTAAACGAGGAGCCCGGAGAGGGAAAGGGAGTGATGAGCAGACTGCTAAGAGATGCTGCAAGAACAAGAGAAATAAAAATCTCTCCAGAAGAAAGAACATCTGGAATCTTAACACCAGCAACTAAACGAAGCCCCTCAAGATACACTGGTGTTGCTTCTCAAGTGCTTTCTCTTTTGCTTATCTATGTTTCTAATATAAAAATAACCAGTTTATAATGACATTAACAAGCCGTACAAGCACCACAAGGGTGCGACAGTCCTGCTGATTTACATAATAGGCAATGCACAGGCTGCACCTTGCTCAGCAACCTGAGTATCGGGAAATAAATTCCTTGTGGAAAGGAGTAATGTTGATCACATCCTTTAACAGCCTTTCCAATCCTAACCCAAGTGTCCAACATCCTGAATTAGGAGGGAGGAAAAGGGCATTGTTGAGGCAAATTCATGTTTTAACATTACCATCACAGGATCACAGAATCATAGAATGATTTGCGCTGGAAGGGACCTGAAAGCTCATCTCATTGCAATCCCTGCCATGGGTTTGGCATGGGCACCTTCCACTAGACCAGGCTGCTCCAAGCCCCATCCAACCGGGCTTCCTGGATTTGGAAAGGAGATGACAGCAAGTATCATTTAGAAATGCTGCAAGCTCATTTGAATATTTAATCTGCCTTGCTTATTTGCAGCTTGCCTTAATAAAAGGCACTGCTGTCAGGTTACTGTGAGGTGCCCAATGCACACCCTTGACATCTGCACCATCTGGACATGTGCAGAGAGGTGTCGTTAATGTCACACAGAACAAACCAGAACAATCCCATTTCAGCATTACTTCATGGTGTGCAGAGATCCCAGTGACAAATATTACTGAATATTTTTGGAGTTTACAGGGTTAACACATGGAACTGCCATTACCAGATCTTGCTATACCGCTGTCTCTGTCCTCATTCTGCTCCCTCCCAGGCATATCCATAGGGTTGCTATGAACTGTAAAACAAGGAATACCAATTAGCAGGGGAAGATACAGTTCCTTTCTTGTTTGCAGATCTCCATGTAATTAATGAAACAAAAACATGCTCATTAATTCACATCAACAGCACTGCACAAGGCCATCACCAAGAAAGGCTGCTTAGCTGAACAAACCAAAACACATATCTGAGAAGCCTGTATGTGTTTTTCTCAAGTCCGTACACCTGTTTTAGTGCAAAGTAAAACTAGGACTTTGTTTCTTTACACAGATAATTTTCAATACAATTTTAATATACCAAGAGGATGTTGGTCATGTTTGTAGTACTCAGTGTATAGGCAAAAACCCACCAAAACTCAAAATAAACACAACTTCATTCCTATCCCAGCTTTCTCAGGTATTATATATGTATTTTTAAAAGAATTTTCAATGCTGTCTTGAAGAAATTAATACTTTTAAGTTGTGAGCAGTGCATTGGTTGTTCAACTAAGCTGCAAGCTGTCCAGATTCACAGTCTGCATATACACAAGACCAAACGTGTGTCAGGCTCAATAGTCTTTAAATGTGATATATTTTACAAATATGTGTGTGAAATAAAGCTACTCAGCCATGGAAATAAGACCCAGCCACTAAAAGCAGGAAATGTCCATTTTGAATAAATCTAATTTAGCTTTAATTTTTATAGTTTAGTTGAAACCAATCCAGATCAAAATATCTTGACACCGTTGTGAAATATTATTCCCATGAATACTAATTCCATATTTAAATATTTAAGTTTCCAAAACAAAACAACACAGATAATCCCAAAGAGGACTATTAAACGCCTGCTGTCCTCTGGGGATTTCAAGAATGTATCCAGAAAGGCAAGGGAGCAAACACTACTGTCCATTTTTTTTTTTTTTAAAATATGAGGTCTTATTTGCAGGGCTAAACTACAAATCCATACAGTTTGTCACCCCAGCTAGACTAGCCCCACAGCACAGCACACAGCACACAGCAAACCTGCAAAGAAAGAGGCGCTCCGGATGAGGCGGAGCGGACCTTGCTCTGAGAATGCCCGCCTGGGGCTGCAAAGCTGGGAAAGACCTACATGGCAAAATGTAAAATACACATCAGAGAATGAGGTTAGTAAAGCAGAACAGTCTGTAGGGAGGGGGCCAGGGCAGGGAGAAGGTTTGAGCCAACATAAATGCAGAGTAACACAGGCAGGAGAACAGCTCTGAGGCTTTACCAGAATGCTGATGTGAGGATGAGTCTCACAGTTGGACTACACAGTATTTATAGATTAAAATAATAGACCCAGCTTTCCACTGTCTCCCATACAGGGATGGGGTTTCTCCAAAGGGCTTTTTTTTTTTATTTTAAGGTTGAAAAATGATTAATTTATGCAGGCTCAAAGCCTAACTTGACCACAAACAGGAGATTCATCACAGAGTATAATGTTTGTTTTAACATCCACACTGGTGGAGTGGCTGGGAACACTGGTTCTGAAGAGAAGAAGGAGGAAGAGGGAAGAAAACAGGCAGGAATTCATCTTAGTAGAACCAACAGAAAATCACAGGCTGAAGTAGTTCTGAGAATAGTCAGTACATAAGTTGAGTGAAGTGATCATGTAGAAAATAAATGTTAGCAGTCTCAGCAGTTCATTTTAAAAGTAATACTGGATTATAGATATACTAGGGAAACAGTGTATTTGCTCTACACAGAGCCAGAAAAAACACAAAAGTATTTTTAAAGAGTTAATTGCCAGTCCCTCTCCTAAATTTGAAGCCAATGTTCACTCAGAGTTTTCTGATTATACAAAACACGAAGGCTGCACCTCGAAACTCCCTTCCATTCTCTTAGGCCTCCATCCATTAAAGGGAACACATGACCAGGGTTGCTTTGGTTTTTTTTAAACCAGCACATCTAAAAAAAGCACCTTGAAAATAGTTTCCAACCAAAACACATAGACCCTCCTCCTGTCACAGGTAAGTCAGGAGCAATCTCTGCTGCTGAGCACAGTTGTTAGAAATGCTGCAGTTACAGATTAACTCCTCTCCCTACTTTACCCAGGGTTCCCTCTGTGCTCAAATGGGAACTGTAAACAAACACTGTTGAAAACTTGTGCAGCTCAGTCACAAAGAAAACTTCAGCATCCTCTTCTTGCAGGCAACCTTGTGCCTCTTGCCACATACCCTTGCCCCGAGGTGCCCACACCTTCTGGTCAATTCCTGGGGCAGTCACCAGAGTCACCTCAGAGCTGGACACAGGTGAACAGGTGGCACTGGCTACACCTGAACCACTCCTTGTCTAAGAGCTGCATTATCTGAACTGGAACTTGCAGTTTAGATCACTCTAATGATACAGCAAACTTCTGCCAGGCACAAACCACAGCAAACCCTAAGAGCAGATGAAGTGATCTCCTCTCTCTAAGATCAGGCACCTCATTCACTGAGAAAAATCACAGTTGAAGTCTGAAAGGACTACTAAATATTAAGAAAAATGCCGTCTTTTTAACTTTCCTGACTTAGTGAATTCAGGAAGCCTTTAACAGATAATAGGTTCTTACAACCTTAATCGGCTTCCCTTATAAATGGACTACTGCAAATTATTTTAATGAGGTATACAGCTCGTGAGCCTAAGAAGCATTTAAGCCCATGCTTGGGCACAGTCTTACCAAAGTCAATATGAAGGAAAGCAGTAAACACCCCCAAGATCTAGGACCACATCAAAGTCAGATACCCATGTAAGAGTAACAGAGTCATCAAATATACTCCTTACTTCCAACCCTATAAAAGCGTATTTTACATACAGCAATATCCTGGAAAGCAATTGTGAAAAGAAGCCCCTTATTACAACAGACATTTGCTTGGAAAGTCAACAATCAAAATGAAGGGAAAGGGAAGACGTGCTATAGAGTCATGGATCAGGCTGCTACACTGGACACCAAGCACTGAAGTCCAGTATCTTTATTATCAGCTCAACTGTTCCCAAGAGGAAAAGCCAAGACCTTTGTTATCTAATGTTCATGGAGCCTCCACCCACAGCTCTTCCAGGGAAGCTGAGAACCGAGGATGCCAGATGGTTTCTCAAGACTGCTTAGCTCCCATGGTCAGCCAGAGGAGAGAACAAAAAGATATTCTGTCTAATCTGATCCAAAGCTCCAGCGCAGCTGTGCAAGGTTAGCTGAGACTCATACAGGACATGCGGCCACACATGCTCAGGTGGGCAGAGTACAGAGCAGAAAGAGAATTATTAACGAAAATAAAACCGGGGAACTGAGCCAGGCAGAATCAATCCTGCCTGATCCAAGATATGCTGTTCAGGAATTTCTACAGAATGTTATTTCCCAACGTTTTCTGTATTTGAACTTAAGTATATCTAAATATTTCTATTACGTATTTTATACACATATATGCAGCAGTGTATACTGAATGACTGCTAATTCCCTGAACAGTCCGATTTATTCTCCTCCAAGCTCCATCAGCATTAATTTTGTGTTACACCTTTAGCTTTTTTAAAATTTGATTCTATTTAAAAGATTTGCATATTCAAGAATCTATGATTACTCAATTAAAGATATCAGCAAATAAAATCTGTTTGCAATTACCTATATTTCCAAGAAGTCCATTCATAATTGTACTGTGGTCAGGCTTTAATGTATTGCCGTCTTGATTAATGAACTCAAGACTGTCCTGCAACCTATAACAAACATAAAACATTAACAAAACCAGTGATTTGCATTTCAGTAGAATAGAGTGCTACTTCATCATAGCTAAAATGGAACCGACGAGGTAAGAACATAGGCTTTCACTAGAAAAAGCTTTCATAGCCTAAGCCATGTCCTCAGGTGGGTCACTTAATAACAGAAAACTGAACATGGAACCCTCTGAAGCCAGATATTTTTGTAATACCTTTTTCTTCATCTTGGACTGAATTCCCCAAGTTGCAGGGAGGTACTTTTGTACCTTACAATATCAAGCTTCACCACATCAGCATGGAAAGAACGGTTCATTCATTCCCTTAGAGCCAACTGAGGTGAAGACAACTGTGAGGGAAAGGTGAGGACACTACTGACAGGATGTAGCAAGGAGTTATTTTTTTAGAGAAAGAATCTGGAGGGTCCAAAAAAAGTCCTGAGTGTTCTTACATTCATCTACTTCTGTGCAATAGCTACAAAGTGTAGTGGACTCACGTGTTCAGACTGCCGTAGATGCTGCTTCCCGTGCGAGCTGTGAACACCTTGCTGAGCATGAGCTGGGGAGGGGAGCTGGGGGATAGGAGGGAAGATGTCAGTTAGAAATAGTGCCAAGACAGGCTTTGCCTTCCATTTCACAGCCTTCCAGATTTTATTGACCTTAACACAACGTAACAGCCTTTTATTTCAAAAATGACATCAGACTGACTTTAAAGCAAACACAAAAATCCCTTTTATTCTGCACTTGTGCCATTCAATTCATTATTTATCAGCACTCAGGAGTGAGTCTTCTGAAAACACCAGCAGCAAAAAGTTAATCTTACCGGATCTGATGAATTTTCAATGTGGAGCCCTTGTAGCTCATGGCCACAGAGCCAAACATCATCTCTCCAAGCATGTTGGCATCTGAGGAACACCGAGAACCCTGCAAAAACAAACCCATGAACATTTGGTTTTACGCATTTTAGAGGCACACTTCTATTAAGGCAATGTACAAGAGAGAAAATATTCCTTATTTAAAAGATAAATATGCAAAATATCTTGCTAGAACACTGTTGAACATGCTAAGCTGGACAGTAATCAAGATAATGCTGACAGAGAAAGTGATCTTCACACTGGCTGTGAGCTCAACCACTAAAACCATGCAAGGAACCAAACCCATCTAGGTGAGGGGAAGCAGATTCCAACCACACTGACCCAAGGGACTGAAGTTTTAAGAATGTGTTAACACACTTTACTGAATTAAGCCTAAACCTTGTTCCTGCTTGACAAGAAGAATCACCAGTTCACCAGAGATGTCAGACTTTGCAATGGAGCCAAACTGGATGAATGTTTACTTGACAAAGACTGATTCATAACTTATCCATGGATGATATTTTATATGGGATGAATCTCTCCCTAGGGCTTCTGTGATGGCACCAGGAAAGAGCTGCAGCATCATGATGCCAGGCTTAAGTGGTGCAATTCCTGCTTCTCTGGTGGCAGGAGCTTGCTGTAAGGCATACAGGCTAAATACCAAGGAGCAATATCACTATGCTGCATCACAGGCTAGGTCAAATTCTGCAAACAAAACCCTAAAATTAAAAAATTACTCATGGCAATCAACTGGAGACAACTGCTCTACTGACAGACCTCTTATTTGTGTATTTTCAATGACTGTGATTACTGTCCCTTTGTCCAGGGCTGTTTCACCTCTAGGCCAGCAGAGTATTTAGTGCTGGGTCTCCACGTGCACCTTGCCCTGAATAATTTAAAATGTGGTGATCACTCACTAACAGAGCTCAGCCAGCTCTCAGGTGAGGAAGTTTGGCACTGTGCAAGAGAGCAACACATTTCCTTCAAGGTGTGTGATAGAACGTAATTACTCCATTCCTTGGAGTAATCCTTCTAAAAGATCCCTAAAACCATTCACAGAAACAACCCTGATGGAAGATGCTCAGTGCATCTCCATATTCCTTATCCAAGCTCTGAACAACCAGTATCCTGAATAACCATATATTCTACACAGGATTGGAATACAGAATGACAGAATGGTTTGGGTTGGAAGGGACCTTAAAGCTCATCCAGTTCTACCCCTTGCCATGGGCAGGGACACCTTCCACCAGACCAGGTTGCTCCAAGCTCTGTCCAGCCTGGCCTTGGACACTTCTAGGGATGGGGCAGCCACAGCTTCTCTGGGCAACCTGTGCCAGTGTCAGACAGTGAGCCTGGAGCAAACCAAAGACAGGGTGTCCCCACCACAGACCCCTACAAGGAGCAAGGAGAGCTGTGAATATCCCACTCAGTGTTTCTGCTCACACCAGCCTGCAGAACAAGGGCAGGAACAAGGAAATGCTCATCAGCCAAAAGGCAACACACTTACAACACCTCAATGTTTAGCTCTTCTCAAGCACTCTCAATAAAGCTGATTATACTTTTAACAGCCATACTTTTAACCTCTGAAATCTCCTATCCCTGCAAGGAGAGGGGATGACTGAAAGCAACAACCACAACTGTAAAAATGAGGGTATAATTGCAAGGTTTGTAGGTGTTCAATGACAGGGCAAAAGCTGATCATTAGCTGGGCCTCAGTGAAATTTCCATCTCTGCCTCACAGGATATCCCACTGCCCAGGTGCACTGTATGCAGTACTGGGAAAACGAGAATTTAAAACCAGTCAGTATGACCCAGCAGCTCCAAGGAAATCTCAGCATAGATGTTAATGGCTCCAGGAAATAACAGGTTTGCCAGCATCAAAAAATCCTGACTTAAGAACGCTGCAAATTACTACAGCCTCACATTATGATTGTTGTTTTTAAATCTGTTGCAGCTCTCCAAACGAAGGACACAATTCTGATTAAATGTCAAGCCCTTGATGGTGGGTTTTGATTTCAACTTTCTGCTGTTGTGAAAATATAATTCTAAAGCTCAGTAAAAATACTTTATCTTAAACTATTGATTTTCTTTGTCAGAGAACCAAATTAAAGTGAAAATCAGCTACTTTCAAATTTAATTATAGGGGTTTCCCCTTCCTCTGAAAGACAGACAAACCCTGCTGAAGGCAAAGAGCATGGTAACATGAGCCCATGGCCTGTTCAGTCTGGCATTTCATCTACACTTAATAATTTTACTATGCATAACCAAAGACACATATTTAATGCATTTAGTATGGAAACGCTGTTACAGCTCAACCTTTTGGGCCTCTAATACTGCAAAATACAGGTCACCCAAGACCAAAGCAGAGTGCAACCAATTGCGGAAAGGGGTTAAATATTAAAAACTCAAACAAAAAGTAGCCAAGGACCATCTGGCAAAAAGGGCACAACCTGCGGCACTGACAGCCTGGAAGCAAACCAACTCCCCAGGTCACAACTTAGAGCTCCCATAAAAACTGATCATAAAATACCCACAAGTGTTTGTGATTTCACATTAGCGTATTAGATGTAGTAACATTTGCATGATTTGGAAATCACACTTCTGAATATATTTACAGCATTTAATACTCCCCTTACTGTACGTATTGTCCTGTCAATAACTTAGTATCTGTAAATTAAAAATGCAAAGAAAAAGAAATAAATGTTAAATATGGGACATAATTATAAAAATGGAAGCCAGGAACAAAACCTCTGTATTTCACCTTGCAATTAAAGTTGCTCATATATAATCAAAGTGTATTTAAACATGAAAACATGAAGAAGTATTTTAAAAATCCCATAGTATTATATTATTTGAACTTCCATTTTATAGCTTTATAAAAAAACAAACAAAAGAACTTATAAATACTGCAAATCTAGTAAGTAACCTCTGAGGTTATAGACACAGAAGTTAGAACATAGGAAATGCCAGGCTGAGTGAAGTTTGGACAAACTTACTTTGGCCCTTCTCCATATCCAATACTAAATTTTATTGCACATTAAAGAATTCTTGTATTTTGTCTCTCTGCTCACTTGCTGGGGAAGCCTGGAAGGAGTCTGACAAATGCAGTAGATAGTTTACAGCAAATATGCTGTGAAAGACCAGCTGAAAGTGTGTGGCATAGTCACGTAGCCACATGTCATTTCAATTCAGCTCAGTAAGATTTTGAGTGAGTGATACACGTGAGGAAATGGAGACTTTAAAGGGAAAACTTTCCACAGCTTTAAAATACACACTCATGCCAAACCCTAAAATTTTTTTTTTTTTAGTCACATTGAGCATTGTTTGCATAGAACCTGCTCTGGAGGAGAGACAGTTTCTGGGTATTGGGGAGCATGGTTTTTCTTGGGCACACAGTGCACAAAGGAGGTTGCTTTGTGCTGGAAGGGAGCTGCTGACGGAAACGTCTCTTCCTTTCATAACCGCAGTTAAATGCCCTGCCAGGAAGGGAGGAACAGAAAACAGATCTTCAGCCACCTTACCCAAGCTGTGGAAAAGAGTGTGATGAGAAAGAGAAAACAAGAATCCACAGCTTGCCAAATATAGCAGGAGTTAACATGACAGTAGGAAAGTCAGCACTGGAAGCTTCTTCGTTTCTCTCTATGGAAGATTAAGACATCAGTAGTATTGTACACCAGAGCAGGTTGTGGAGATAGCAGCTTCCCTCAAACACACAATTACTTCATTACAAAGAGTGGAAGGGCTTAGTTCTATTTTAGGGTGGCTTAATATAAAACACTTGTGATCCATGGAAGGAGAGATGACAAAAATATAACTCTGTCAGATGACTCTAGCTACTCTCATGGCCAAAATCTCTTACGTAAAATAGAACTCAAGTGCACTGAATCCCTTGTTATAAAGCTGTTACACAGACTATCCCTACAGACAATGTGTCTCTGTTATTTCCCTGGCATTTGACAATAAGGTAAAATAAACTACTTCATCTACACCAAGCTAAGATAATTGTGCCGAGTCTCATCACACCGAACAAGTGTTATCATCTGGGTCACAAGATGGAACAAATGCCATGGAGAACCACTGCCATTCAAGACTCATGCCAAGAGAACCAGCTGGTTGGTTTTAGACTTGATAACACCCAAAGCTACAGCATTAAACATTCCTGAGTCACAACCAAAGTCTTGGTTCTGACTGAAAATCACTGTCCACCGCCAGCTTCTTATTTCAAGCATTTTAAAACAGTCGTACCTCACCTGCTGTTAGTACTCAACATGTGTTACGAAAAAAAAAAGTGACTCACCTGGTATTTTGGGCATTGTTCTTTTGGATCAGAGAATGAGGAGGATGAATTGATTGAACTATCCAAGGAAGAAGAGCTGTCTCCTCCAGGCTTTAGTTGGCAACATTTTCCAAAAACTCTCACTTGAGCATCACTGCAGAGTTTCTGAAATAACGACAACACATGTGACACACTAAGACCCATGACCTGCAATCACTGTCAGCATCATTGTACTTACCTGTTTAGGTAAGATATTTAACAGCTGAAAGGCTCATGCCCCAGGAAACAGGTAATAGAATATATACCCATCTCTCTTGCAGCCTGGCTGTCCGAAGGAAAGCTGAGCTCTTTTACTTCCAATTAGCCAGGAGCCAACAGGTCTGTCCAACTCCATCTTCCTAAGTAGACTTTTTTAGACCCAGGAATAGGAGAGAGGATGGTACCAAAGCATTTAAAGGAAGGATGGCAATGTCCACCTTACTCCCTGTGCCTGCCAGAGTGGAGATGACACAGGAGTGTGAGCAGCACAAAGGAAGGAGCAGCTCACCATAAATCATCAAGCAAGAATAACACAATTCAGAGGATTCATGTTACAAGAGCAAGTGGAGAGAAAAGATCCTGTTTTTCACAGATGTCTCTCTAGCTGTGTCTAAGCCCCCTAGTCTTTCTGAAGAGCAGCACAGAGGTGACACATTCCTTTCGTTTTCTGTATGAGGGAATTGTGAGGCTGAAAATGGACAAAGCTGAAAAACACAGTGTTACAGAGAAGCCAGAAAAGTTTCACAAAATTATGGAGAATCAATCGAAAAGTTAAATTCTAATAGAGATTCAAACTGAAAGGACAGCATAAAAGAGAGTTTAGAGGGCCCAGATGGAGCTGGAAGTGATGTACAGGATGGGCAGGATCAGTGTCCACTCCAGAAACAGAGAATTATGAATCACTGGCATGCGAGATGCTTCAATATGTTTTATTCACTATTTAAAAACATTTGTGATTCCCCTTGCGAATCCCAGCATCCTGAGCAGAATCAGCATCCACCGAGTTAATGCTGTTTACACCAGCATTGGCTCTGCCAACCCTCTTCACCTAAAGATCTCAACGTACTTTTCACACACTTGTTACACTTCAGCACACCCACGTAAGGTTGGCATTATTTACATCTGCTGGTGGGCAGCACTAGGAGACAGAAACAGTCTACACTGCTCAAAATTCCTCACTAACTCTGCCCTAAGATTTCCTTAATTACCACTTCCTAGACAGTTATCAAACCAGTAAGAGCAAGCTGGAAGCAAATCCTGCTGAAAGCAAGGTTCAAGGGATAGACGGGAATACAGAAGTGCTGTTGTATGTCACAGCTTCATCTCTGGACTCACAGCTCCCTGCCACAAGCTTCCCCTTCATCCAAAAACATGAGCATGTCTCAACCTTTAAGGAAAAGGCATAAAAAAAAGTGTGAAATAGCCAAGGCACACATTAATAACTCCATGACTGCTCAATAATAAGCAATAACTGTACAAAAAGATGACTGGCCTTATTGCTGTGGAGGGATGGGAGTCCCATGCCTCTGTCCTAGGCTGTCCAGGTTACTTTTTTAGGGACAGGTGACTTAAATTTGGCCCTAACTGTGGGTGAGGTTTAGCAAAGCAGCAGAAAATGGCCAGGATTATAAAGCCCCACATGGCAGCCTGCAGTGCTGCTCCCTTAGAGAGCTACTGCCACAGAAAGCCTCAAGGAAAAATGTGCAGAGAAACCAGTAATTCCGTGGCAGATGGGAGGGAAGTATTCTCTTTCCCCCAGACCTGTGCTTTCCTGACACACAGTAGTGTCTTCTCCTTTCGACCGCAGTGAGCTCGTTGAAATCCTACAATATGTATGCTAATGGCTACTGAGGATCTGTGGCTTGAGCACAGTGCACAATGGCTGGAACATGTGAATGATCATCATATGACTTCAGTAGGAACTCGTGAACTAGAATTGCATTTTATCTCTGACACAAACAACAATGTCCTAGGCTAGGCAAGCATCATGTGATAAAACCACATACAATCCACAGGGTTACAGCAGCTTTTGCAGGCAAACCACATTTCAGCTTGCATTTTCCATCAGATGTTGAAAGTTCCTTCTAAAATGTTACAATTATAACTAAGCTTCCTTGAGACTGTAGAAATGCATTTACTGACTTTACAACAGAAGATAAAACTCTTTGCATTAAAAAGAATGGGCTGAGTTTCCAAATTAATTACTTTTAAATAATTTCTTCTCATTATCACTGCATTTTTCTGTGCAGCAGCTTTTCCCAGGTCCACTGGAGAGTCCGGTAACTTGAAGTAACAGTTGCCTAATGTAAATAGCAAACCAGGAAAATGGCTGTTTGGTTTTTGCAGTGGAGTTTAATGAACCAAAACTCCTGCAAGGAGTCTTCAAATGAGGTCAGGATCTTTCAGCTCCCACTTTTCAGAACCCTATTAACAGTAAATCCCTCCTAAAATGCAAATTTTGGTGTTTGAATTTCGCTCTTTCACAAACTTAGCATGTGTTTAAGAAGAATTTGTTGGACAATGAGATCAAGTACTTGCAGTGACCCTCTCCTCTGCAATTTCTGACTCCAAATGTCAATGAAATTTTAGATGCTACAAATCTCAAGATGTTATGCATCAAAGGAGTGGGATTACTTGCATTCCCATATAATATTCCAAAGATATTCAAGCCAGCTTTCCAAAAATAAAAAAGTAACCTAATTATTTAACAACTGTACAAGGGAAAGTTTCAATGCTGTGAATTTTCTTCCCAATTAGACACAGTTGCATCAAATCCAATCCCTGGGCAGGGTAGTGCTGGAGTGCTCTGAAATGCTCCTTTTTGCTGGAGAGCAGAACATCTGCTGGAAGGATGCCGTGGGCAGCTCTGCTCCTGGCTGCCACACTGCTCTCCCTGCTGGGGCCATGCTCTGTTCTCTCCCTACCAGTTCACTGCAGATAATCACCCAGCTCCAAATACTTCTGTCAGTCCCAGTTCTGACATTAGAGGTCATCATTTGCTGAAAGTCTTGGAGACCTATCAGGTAGTTTTGAAGAAAATTTAGAGTAAAATGTCTTTATAGTATGACAGGGTACAAAGTAGTTTTCTTCCTCAGTTCCTCTTCTGGAGTCTCTTTTCTCCACATCTGTCAGCGAAGACTTTTAACTCTTTGCCACAAGATCTCTATTCTCCTAAGCAAGCGGGAAAACCATGCCCAGTGCTGTGAATAGGAAGAGGAATTTCTGCTGGGCAGGTTTTGCTTTGGGGATAACAAGAAATTTGAAAGGAGTCTGGTGTGTTGAACTAAATCAGACTCTTTGTAGGCGTATTAGGGCTGTGAATGAGTGACAGAAGGGAAGAGAAATGTCATAGTATGCTTTACTCTTTTTTACCTCTCTGCAACAGCAGGTGCTCAAATACCACTGTGGTGGCAGTGATAGAGAAATCTCTATTTCCAAGCAAAGTTGCTACTCTTCAAGAGCTCTGTTCCTCATTTTCAAAACAGGTTTTCCATAAAAAAAAATTTCAAAAGAGATAAATTAACTCTTTCGCTGTATTAATATGAGTTGGTCTGTATGTGCAATGAAATGTACATATCCACCTAAGCCATGGGAGTAACCTGAATAGGCACTCATTCCTCCCCTTTGAGTGCTCATGTAAAAATCCAGATATCTTTCTTAAAATGCAGCTGCCAACTGCTGCAATCTCCCTTTATTTCTGGAGTGGTCAAGTTCCTCTATTACTCAGAGGTCAGTGAAAGTCAAGACAACCCCATGCTCCCCCACTCCACTAGTATTTTTCCATGTCTCGTTAGAGAGAATAAGCAGAGCTAAGAAGGTGGGACTTGATCTCTGTGCTTACAGCTTTATCCATCTGCTCAGCTTGGCTCAATGGAAACCTGTCCTGAGAGCCAGACAGAGTCCAAAGTCTCCATTTCACACAACTCACCTAAAAGCAAAAGACTCACTATCCAATTACTAATCCCTCAAAGCAATTTGCTGTTCAACATTTATCCAGTGCTGAAGTATATTAGAACACATGGCTAATCCTGGCTTGTTTCAAACAGCATGCCATTTCTCTACTTTGGGATAAATATGACATTCAGAGTAAAAGAAATTGCCGCTGAAGGAGATCAAATATCATATGACCTTTTAGTGAAATTATTCCAAAGATAAAGACAACTAGTGGAAGAAGTGAACTTTCCATTCTCCAAACTGAAGTCCACTATTGTACCTCTACATCTCAAATTCTGCATCCCAGGTCTCTCTTTCATTTTTTCTGAAAACCAAAACAAACGCTATTTCTGAAAACCTTCTTCTGCCTCTGGGTCCTGGCAACAAGTCACTGCCATTCTCTGATTCCTTGTCTTTCCCCCTTTCCTCCCACATGGCCAAATTCTGGATCTCTGCTCAGCACAGTGCAGTTTGGGTCCTTCCTTTTTTTCCTCCCTTCTCTTCTACATGGTCCCTTGACACCGCTCCTTTCTCCCTGGACTTCAAACCTTCCTCTAGGCTGATCTTTAGACTTAGGAAATCTTTTAGCTCTTACATGTCCATCAGCACCTCTCTCCAGCCAGATTCCCAGTGTTGACCACTGTCTTGCCATAAATCACTGGACAACACAAAAAGGAAAATAAGCAGTAAAATAAGACAGCTAATCCCTGTCCCTGAACTCACTTTTCCTGCTTCAAGGGAGGCCATGATCCAAGGTTCCCCTTTTCAGCTTCTTCTGTACTTTACTCCCCACTCCTCCCTCGTGGCACCATTCCTGTGGCATCCTTATCCCAATCAATTAGCAGCCCTTGGAGGTGAACTCCTCATACTTCAGCTGGCCTTTTCACACTGGCAGTTATGGGGACATAACTCCTGCACCACACAGTAAAACACAAGCCAGCCTTAGCGTGAGCTGAGTCAAGGCTGGGAAGCCAAGCACAGGGAAAGGCAGAGCCAAGGCTGACAGCCCAGCACTGGCTGGGCTACCTGGCTGCTGCACCTTAAGGAGGAAAAGGAGCTGCTTGTTGTGCTTATTTGAAATTCAAAGCAGGCCTGGTACCACAGCTTTTTGAGGAGCACACCTATGTTCACACACAGCTCCTGGCTCGGGAACTCGGTATAGCCCACAGCACAGGGAGGAGGGTGGGGCTGGTGGCACTGGGGAGCAGAGAGCAGGAGAGGAGGTGTCAGAGCAAAAGGAGCAGACGAGCACAGAGAAGAGTCTAACAGCAGAAACCAGTCATAGGTTGTAACACTATCACCTGCACATCAAGTAACAGAGTCTGATTAGAAATGAGACACTTACTGCTATGAGGAATGAAATAAATAGCTCTCTAGAGGAGACAGTGGCTCAAACCCACAAGCTTGCCCATAGAAGTTCTTTGATACCCAAAAATCCAAGGGATATGAATGTTTGGGTGCAGACAGAGGCTGTTCAGTAAAGGCATCAAAAATGCCTCTTCCTCATACCACATGCTGCCCTGGTACATTCAATGTGCAAATGCTTGTTCTGATGCATTTGCTCGTGACCTAGTGCCACAGGGTTAGAAGGTGCAGCCACTCTCTTCTGGGATACTCCGGAAGAACTCAGACACACAATTTTCTGATGGTCAGGAGGCAGCAGCCTTCTCCCTCTGCTTCCAGAGCCCAGCAGATGAATAGCCCATCCCCTGGAAGTCTGGGGAAGGACCTCTCCTGCTTAGCACCAAAAAAGGTATACGACTCACAAAGGGGATCTCTCTGCCTCCCACATGCAGAGTGCCCACAGCTGCCTGAGGCGGATCTCCACCTGGCACAGCCTTGGGCCAACATTCCCAGGGTTGGGAATAGCCGACAGCCCTCCGTCACCAGACTGCTGCTCAGCTTCCCTCACCAAGTTTAACTCTAGCAAGACCAGGGAAATCATGACTTCTCCTGAGCAATTAAAATATTGTAATGGTCACACTGCAAACTCCTGACTGCCTTCAGTGTCCCACTGTGCAAAACCCTCCCCAAATTCTTCTCTACTTAATATTTATCTTTACTGAAGACATGAAGAGGCTGATTTAATATCCAATGAAAATATGAGGTGCTTATTTGTGTTAAGCCACATTTCCCTCACGGGTAAGATGAACCTACTAATGCTTTACTAACGAGAGCCCAGCTTGGTGTGAGCATAAACTCAGCAGTTTTCACTGATCAAAAAGCCAGAGCTTACTGTTTTATTTCTTGAAACATTTGTGTCTGGAAAGGTTTTCTCTGATGCTCCTTAAATTTTACGACCATACCTTCCCTTACAGAATTCAAATGCCTGAGCCATGTTCAACCTCGGCCTACCACACACAACTCTTGACATACGCAGAGATTATATATATGAAACAGACCAAAATACATCTCACCTTGCTGCAGGCGTACAACTTTTAAATTATAATTGCTTTCATGTCTCATAAACAACAGAAAAAGGGAACTGAAGAGCACAGCACCCTAAAGCAAAGTGAAACCCTCTTGATTCTCCGTGTTAGACTGATTTGACTTGAACCAGAACAGTCTGGCCACTGCCAGGCACTCTTGCAGATCTCTCCTCAGTGTTATTTGTAGATCCAGAGGTATAAGTCACATCAGGAAATGAGGGGTGAGGGGGAAGAGATGCAGAAAGCCTTGCTTTTTGTGGGGTGCTAAACAGATACCCTTTCAGAAGGGAGGGTGCCCAGCCCACACATGGCTGGCTGCAAAAGGGCAAGAGTGCCTTGGAATGTGCTTAGAGCCAAGATCTGGCTTTGTATAGGCAGGGTGTGTCTTTGCTAAAGAAAATCATGATAAAGGGTGAGAGAAATGAACAATGCAATTCCTTGAAAATAGCCAGTACGTCCTGCTAACTGCACAAACCCATACTGAGCTCACAGTAAGCCAAGCCGAGGACACTCCTGCATGTTTTTACCTGCAAACTTGGTTTTACGAGAAGAGTTTGGCCTGACATGACATTATCTGAATGCTGCAGAAGGCAGGTACATGGCAAGCAAATGTTTCACTATATCCTCTTTCAAAGAATCCTAATGCTATGAAAAATAAATGTATCAAGTTCCTAGAGGTGACTTCTGGGTATTTCAAATGCCGTGGAAACCGTTTTCATCCACTAGTCTCATGTGAAGATGGTGACTATAGCTGTTTCCCTCCTCCTTAGCAAAGAAAAAGGAGAGATTAATATGGAACCATATCAGCTCCATTATCAGCCATTTATCCGGTTGCTGTTGAGCTGCCACAGTCAATGAGCTTTCTGAAGTAACCCAAAACAGTGAAGTCTGCAACTTCAGTGTGCAAGTACACATCTGTCTTAAAGAGGTTTTAGACTTTCAAGAATTAATTTAAATCTGGCAAGAGGATTTATACTGTAAGTTATTTTCATTAATGAAGTAATACTTTATAATTAATGAAGTAATAGTGATAAGCACAGCCAGCAATTCATACCAATAAACCACTTCTAAAGATCTCCTGTCTTTAAAAACCTGTTTTCCTGGCAAGAACATCAGGAAGAACAGGAACTAATAAAACCATTCTAACAAGTTCAAATTAAAAAGAAAGATACATTTTTTCAACATTTGTGAAACTCACTTTATTTCACAAATTCTCTATAAAAACTAGGAAATTGGGATCTTGATTCATGGCTATAAAAGCACTGGAGTAAGCAATGGAGAAGCCTGGAAGTTTGTGCCTGGTAAGACACAGACTCCAGAGGTTTGGATATCAGACACAACGCTTGAGACCAGAGTTAGGAGCATCAGGCTGGCAACAGGCTGGAAGAGTTTGGAAAGCTGGATGAAAAATCTTCTGGCTGTACTCCAATGCTCAACAGGAAAACCAGGGCTTGAAGTAACGTGTTATTTTGCGTACTCCTGCTTACAGAAGGACCTCCGTAAGTCCTACAGGTAAAAGCAGCTGGAATCATTAATTTCAATTCACATGATGCTTTCTGCTTGCAGAACTTAAAATGATTCGTGAATGTTTTTAGAAATAGTGAAAAGGAAGTTCAAAGCAGCAAATTAAGTTGTCCAGCCTCACACCACCACTTTCAGTAGCACTGTGGCCAGAAATTAATCTTCTGGCCAGAGCCCTTAGAAGGAAGTATCCTCATCTGAACCGCATCCATTACAGTTTCAATTACTAGATTACCATGCAAATAATGCCAAAAGGAAAAACAGAATTTCCAAGTAACTTTGTGTGAAAAAACTGTCAGCAAAGCATACAAACAACAACTGGCAAAAGCTAAGCAAACAGGACACAAAAGGACATGGGGCTGGGGGTACATCCTGATTAAGAACGCAGACCCCACCATGGCACAAAACCAGATCAATAAATCCAAGTTCATGCCCTGCTTCAACTGACAGCACTGCCTGCTGCAGCCCCAGGAAGGAATCCTTCTCACTGAAAGAGCAGAAAGTAGATAAATCCCAGAATAAAGAGATCACTATAGTATTTAAAGCTGGTAAGAGTGAAACCACCGAAGCCTGAATAATTTGCAACTTAACAGGCATTTAAGTACAGCCCTGCATATAACCAACATTTAAATGTCAATGTGAAAAAACAGAACATATGCAATTTATCAATTTGGCCATTTGAAAAAATACAACTATAAACATGTAAATTAGCAAAATACTCACCGACACTGAAACATCCTCTATTTTTCTTTTAGCACTGGAATCAAATAAGACATTCCGTCCTCTTCTTTCACAGTCCTGATACACGATCAGTCGGATCTGACTTGGGTCAAACTCCGGCAAAGGCCAGCTTTAATTAAAAAAGAAAAGAGCAGAAAGATCAATTACCACAACTCTTTATTACACTGTTCTTTCTACATTATCTGTATATACAACTTGATTGAAACAGAGGCAAGCAAATTCAATGCCATTTCATCAAACCCTTTGATCCTGTAGCCAGAACTACGCCCTTTGTTTTCTTTTCTTTCCCCTACATGTGCCAAATTACACTGTCATAAACTGCATCAATCCTCTACAGCTGCACAAAATGATGTGCGCAGCATTAATAGATCTTGTGCTCTGTCTTGTGATATGTTTTCTTCAAGTTTCAGCTATTTAAAATCGATGTCATAGAACTCAGCTTTTGTATTTAAAGACACAAAAAAACCCCAAGATGAATAATCACAGGGTGGTTTGGGAGAACCACCTGGTTCTCTCCACATAAGCCACTGTGACTCAAGGGCATGGTCAGCAAACCACACACAACAGTCCTAACACACCTATTCCCAAACTGGTTTCCAAGGGAAGGAGCTTTCCTGAAGCCTCAGCCTTCCCTAGTGCCACTACTCCAGAGGAGCTCTCAAAGGGAGAACTTGCAGGGATCAGGCTTGGAAACCATTCTATAATCTTGCCTTTAAGGGTGTTTTGTAGCCATCATCTCAAATTTCCATTTTAAAAAGCCAGCCGTCACTTTAAAGCCCACCAAGCATTGTCATCCATTGGCCTGGGAATCTATTTTCACTGATACCATCTCAATTCTTGGAAGATAGGAAACAAGACAGCTGCTGTATCCATGAAACCACCAGGAATCATCTTTCAGCTGGTTTACAAGCCATTTCCTAAATCAAGTAAAATTCTGTCTTCCTTATCCTTGGCTTTTAGGCAAGCAGTGTTAGCATGAACCCCAAGAAGCCAGAAACAAGGCACTGGAACTTTCCAGCCATTAATGAAGGATATAGATTCCCAATTTGCAAGAAGTTGTACATGTATTTCATCAAAAAGACACCTATAACATGGGTTGAAGTAAACCTGGCATGTTAGACTCCAAGACAACAGTAAATTTTCCTCTCCTCTAACTCAGCACCCATAGGTTTTCTGCTCTGCACACATGCTTTATGTGACCAATGCACTAATGATGAATTGTGACTCAACAAGTCCTGTAACAGCAGAAAATCCATTTGATCACCAAAGCCATCATCACCTATCAGAAGTTTTTAAGGCTGCCCAGTACAGGTACACGAGTTTTACAGCTAGAGTAGTCCCAATGAGGTGAAACTAAGTATCAAGACATACAGTTACATATTCTCCTGAGACGAAACCTATTTCCTAATCTGCCCATCCCCACCATTTGGCAACACGAGAGAAAAAAAGAAGCTGCAGAGAATATGGTGTGCAACAAATGTCCAAATGAACTTATTACAAGAAAGAAAACCTTGAGCAACTTGAGCTGAAATAACTTCATGTCTAGATTTGGGGGCAAAGAGTCACACACCCTCTCATTTGGCCACCTAAAGCCAAGTGTTATTCGCAGAGCGAAAGGCCCACACAAAGTGCAGACACCAAACTGAGCAAATTCTGTACAAAAAATCAAGCACAGTGACAAACTCAGAGCCAAGCTTACATTTACTGGAGGCAATCCTAATTAACTCCATCTTGCATTTCAGAAAATGTAAAAAACCAAAATCCCTAGTTTGACAGATGCCTGAGGTGTTACCAACTGAGAGGCACAAAGGCACTAGAGCTGGGGATGGCAACCGGTAAGAGCATGACTTTGACTAGAAGTGAGGAGAATCACTGGATAAACTGGCTTCCTGGAGGAACAGCCTCCATATATTTAAGTGAAACCAGTGGACGTCCAGAAACAAACTTTTTTTTCCAGATAGGCCACTGTGGTTCCTATAAAGAAACTGTGTGACAATAACAATGAATTGCTTGCCAAAAGGGTAGTATTGCTTGGTCCACCCTTGCAACGCGTTTGAATTTCCTTCACACTCAGACAAAAGCATGTCTTCCATTACCTAGTATTTTTGATATTTGACTTTGAAATTACTGGCAAAGAAGGCAGTAGCTGTTCCAGATCTTAGGAAAGTCTACTTATAAAAAGCTCCAAGAGCAGATTACACACTAAGAGGAGAGAAAGCTAAATATAAAACTCTTGCTGTATTCAGAAACATATTCAAACAAGGTAACAAGAGCTTGTTTACTTCTCAACTTCTTCACATGACATTTTAACTTTCTCTAGACAAGCATTTAGTAGCTATTATCCATCATAATTTGTGATAATTCCAAAGAAGCGCTATCTCTGTTACATAATAGCATCCTTAAGCACATTTCAGCTTTGCAAAAACATTCCCTGGCAATAGCAGTCAACTTCCCAAACCAGAAGAGCCTTTCAGAGAGCTGGGGGAAAGTTCATTCAGACAGACAGTAAACAGAGGCAGCCTGGCACCTCCAACTCACTCCCACCAGCGAGGGGGAAGAGGGACCCAGAGCTTTGCTTTTGTTGTTAGCAGATTTAAAATACTGTTAAGCTTGATATCTGAATAGATTATCCCCAGAAACGTAAAATTCCTGCATGCAAGAGGCATTCTCAAAACAAATATAACAGGGCAGCACTCCAGCACTCCTCTTCAGGCAGATGAAAACTGACCTAGATCTTCTGAATATAATTAGTTCTGTTTATAAATGGAAACTAACTTTGACATTTAACTGATGTTTTCTTGAGATTCTTAGAGGAAAATCAGGAGACGTAGAATCAAATGCTCTAGCAATGTTAATGAAAGGTGAGTCTCTATCTCCCACACTGCTCTGGAAATAACAGTTTCTTAATGAGGACTTTTTCCTGAATGACCTATCTGCCACTCTTTAATCTTTCCTTGAAACTGATTAGATTTAAAGAAAAACCCCAAAATTAACACAGGACTAAAAAAAACCCATAAAAATCACCACGAAGAAAACCCCAAATACCTTTCACCAGGGGAAGTGTTTGTGACTTTGCCAGACAGTGCTGTGATTTCGGGCATAGTGCAAGAGAAAAACTGGTGATAAACAAATTGCTTCTGAGCAGGACACTGCTCCTGTGGAGATCTCCACTACACAAGTAGGGATTCCTCTAGAATGAGATGTTCAAAAATACCTATATGGGGTAGAAATCCGTTGATGTGTAAATGTTGTATGGGATGTTTCAGAAACAAAACCCAACTCTCACACCATGACAGACTGGTTGAGGTTGGAAGGGTCTTTTGGAAGGCATCTGATCCAACGCCCCTGCACAGACACTCATGCAAGTACAGAGTGCAAAAGAAAAGGAATTATTTGGGAGAGAAAGGGAAAATTCCATATGATTAATGATGGAATTATTAAAAACTAGCAACAATGAGATCAAGGTCTGAAAAATGTTATTTTAATGCATATTCACACTTAAGCCCTACTGTTGTTCAGCTCTTCCCTTTTTTCATCCTTTTTGCTTTCCTGCCTTTTTTACCTTCAATCACTAGGAATATTACCTGTAGCTTACATTTACAAATCCATTACATACTTTCTGACACCTCTACTATAGAGATTCATAGCAATCCAGAATTCCAACTGCTCTCCAAGGACGAATTTTCCTGTGTATTCAATTCCTGGAGTTTATTACCACCATCAACATTTCTCAGCAAGAACTGAATGGCTGTAAATTGGTATTTTTTCACTCTGTGCAAGTTTTAATAGATGACACAACAGACGCAGAAATCCTTTATTACCACTCCAACAATTAAAATACAGGATTTTCCCCTGTAATTGAATCCAAGTACATTCCTTCCTTCTCATTCCCACCTAAAACATGAACAACACTTCTTCATTACATTAAATGTTTAGCTTAGTATTATCTTCCCTCCTGGCTGAGACTTTACTTTTAAAACTTTTTTATATTAACATGGCTTAGATAGTGTCTGGTTACTTTTTAATAAAAACAGATACTTTATAAATCTTAAAGAAAAGCAACTGAAGCAAAATGATCCAGATATTAAGCAGGTAGGAACTGTAAAAGAGTTTTCTAAAAAGTAAAGTTGCTCAAAACCAGAATAGGACTAAACATGTAAAAAGTAAGTTGAAACAATCAATCAAACTATTGTTTTCCTACATCATGTTACCCATAGTTATAAAAATTGCCTGGTGATGAATCACTTGGAACTATTTTTAAATGCATCTACGCAAATGATATTTATAGTTTATGCCAGCTTATCTGTTCTGCGTGGTTTTCATGTTAGCACCTTTTTAAAGGGTGACAGAAACAGCCCGGCAGAGCAGACAGGTCCACCTTACCCCATGCTCCCCTTGCAGGCTCTGGCAGAAGGGAACATCCTCACTCCTGCTAGATGAGCATCGGAACAGAGGCACAGGGATTCCAGGGCTTATCTCCAGTGCCTGCAGATGATTCTCCAGGTACTATCCTTGTTGCAGTGGTGCTTAGACCCAGCCAACTTCTACACAAGCCTTTGACAGAGGCTGCATCTGTCATGAAGAGTTGACGTTGTAAATACGAGACTGTTCCACTGAGTGCACTGGGATTTCAGATTATCTCCACGTTCCATGGAGATGTACATCCACATCAAAGCACACTCACCTGTACCTATATAGCCCAGTATATAGGATCCTGCAGTTGCTTTGCTACAGGGAAGGGTGATCAAGTCCAGAAGAAAAATGGTCCTTGCCTAGTCCAGCCATCCTATCATACTCCTCTCAGCCCTGAGATGCCTTTCCCAACCAGGAATTCCCTTCTCCTGCCCAAATACCTCTGCAGATTTCTATTATCTGTTACTAGATTTTTTTTCTTTTGGCTTTGAGAAGATACAACAAAAGTTGAGTATATAGGATTAATGGGGAAGGTCTTGTACATACTTTAATACCTTCTTACTGCATTTCAGTAATTCACTTATTATTTGACCATTATTGCACAAAAACAGCTGCACAGACCATTCTGAAAGACGACAACTAATTTGGAAGCAATGAAAACAGAACTGTAATGTGCGTTAATGATGTCTGCAGCTTTGGAAGACCATCTTCTTTTAGAGGCGTGGGCAGGTTATTTATTTTTTTAACAATAGCACCTGAAACACAAAAGAACTTTCTCAGGATTCACATGACAAGGATAAGCCAGGCTGCATGGTTGATTTGCAAAGCTGACATTTTAAGAGAGAGATTCCGTTTATGTGCTGGTGACATAACACAACCATAAGGCTGCAAGGAGGAAGAAAGTTCTCTAAAGTAAAGAAACCACGGGGCCTATACTTAGAAAAAAGATCTTGCAAGATAATTGTCTTTACAAGAGCTGAGGTCACATAAGGGCTATGCGACTGTGGTGGTGAGCACTTGCTGATTCTGCACAGAAAACCAGTGTCTGTGCCTCAGCCAGGGCACGGAGGGAGCCCGTGAGGGTGGATTGCAAAGGAGCTCACCCAGCGCCCCGAGTGACTCTGCCCTCTGCCACGGTGACCTCAGCTGGGGTTTTGCAGAAGTCACAGGACCTGGATTCTGGGTAGCACAGAAGAGTAGACAGATGGTGGATCATCTCAGGGACAACCACCCTTGACTGCTTGCAGTGGTGACATGTTTCAGGTTTACCCCATGGAAATAATGTTTCTTTAAAATACAAAAAAATAAATCCAAGCCCCTGCTTTTCATCTCTTGAAAGAGGGTGACATGTCCACAGGCACTGCAGCACTGTGGAAGTCAGCTCCCTGCTCCATCTCTAAGTCTGTCTCATTCATTTACCAGCTTAGCAATCCTCACCTGGAATAGCTGCACTTCTTGAGCTCCAGGAAACTTGTGCTGCTTATACTAAGTACATATTGTACACCAGGAACAAAGTACATCAGCCAGGTATTTCAAAGGTATAACAAACTTGGACCTGAACTTCAACTGGCTGGCAAGCTCCTTGGCTCTGTCCAATTCTTTATCTGTATACAAAATTGACTTTAGTTAGTTTTCATTTTTTTTCCCTTCTACCATGTCACTTGACTCTCATTAAGATACTTAATTTATCCTCTAAAGTCTAATACATGAGCCAGATGCTTTTCCACAAGCAAAAGGACATAATATTTACAGGTTAGGTGCAGTCTCATCAACACATTAATCATAATCTGGAGTGTTCCACTGAAAATGGTGGGAAGGTTTTGTTAAAGATGTGTAGTATGTTGAATAACTTTGCAATTCACGCACCTTCAGAATTTACCATCACTATTAGTAATTTCATAACATATTTTTGGGACTACTTCACTTATGTCATTTCAAAAAGTATCTGTTCAGGTTTTAGCTGATTTAGGTACACGTATGCATGCAAATATTTGCACATACACATACAAGTTTCATGCTCTTTTGAAATATGTTTTAATTAAAACCACACACAAACGAGACACAGCTCCTTTCAGTTAAATTCACTAGCACTGAACAAAATTACATTATTCAAGCAGACTGCACTTCACTTTGCAAAGTTGTAAGACAGAATCAATTCAGGCAAAAAAAATTGTGGCATTTAGCATAAAATTATAGTAAAAATCACAAATAAATAAATCTCTAGAAGATTCATATCTCTGGAAAAGAAGTACTTTCATCACAGGGAAAATAATAAGCTTTCAAATAATTAAAATAATCTCAAGAACTGTGCAGTGACTGTACCTGGGAAGCATCTTCGTCCCCCGAGCAGTTCCACTTTTCAAAATCCCCATAAACTCCTGTTGTGCCTGGTTGCCAACTCAGGTTAATAATAGCAATGAGCCATATTCATCCAAAACCACAAGACTGTCAGGTGACATATCAAGAGGTCTGAATTTAACTCAAACAAAAGACTCTCCATGCTGCAATGCAAAAAGGCTTAATCCTAGCAACAGGAGCACAAAAACCACCTTAAGGACAGCAGTGTCGGGGTTTGCACCCGGCTGCGTTCGCGCTGCCCTGGAGTTTCATAACCCAAAACCTGCCCCACAGTTCTGCACAGCCCGGGATTTCTGCTAGAGGGAAGAGCGCCCGTCTTCCCCGCTCCTTTATGTCTTCCAGGGTTTGCTGCGGAGAAGATCAATGTAGTTCACGGGGAAGCCAAGCGATGCCCCGGCAGCGCCGGCGCGGACCTGTCAGTGCCATCCATCCTCCTCCTGTCCGCCACCGCGCTCCCGGCTTAGTCTCATGACCCGAGTGCCCGGGCACCCGCAGCCGCCGTCCGGCACCTCCGAGCCGCGGCCGCCGGGAATTCAGCCCGCTCGGCGAGGAACGGGGGGGCGAAGCACGGCGGCCTCCTTCCAGCCGGCACCCCCAGCCCTCGGATTCCTGGGAGCGGCGGGATGCTCTTGGCGGTGCCCGGGCGCGCGGGTGGCCAAGCCCGCGCTGACAGCCATCATGTGACACAGCTGTCACCACGGGCCACCTGCGGCCGCCAGCGCCGGCGACACCCCGCGCTCAGCCCTCCCTCACAGAGCGGCTGTGGAGCACTCCCCCAGGCAGGGACTCGGCGGGGAAGGGGAACCAGGAGTCCCCGGCCCTCCCCGCTCGATGCTGCCTCTGCGGCGCGACTCCCACATCCCGCCCGGTCCCGCTCCCCCTCCCCTGTACGAACAAAGAGCGCACTGTGCGCTCGGCGGGGGCTCATTAATATTACACGGGAAGAAGCGGGGATATACAAGACAATTGGACGGCCATGGACGGGAAAAAAATTAAATACGCAAAATAATGCCCCCCAAAGAAAGCCCAAGCAACCCGGGTGGCTGTAAATAAGGTTTCCTGATCGCGTTCTGGCTGTAACCCCGGGTCATGCTAGGAAGGGCACCCAGACATCACAACAGCAAAGAGCCTTTTAACAAATATTAAATAGCAAAGAACTATTTAACAAACTTTCATCTCTAAACTGTGGGGGAGAAATGAGACAGATGGACAGGGAAGTGAAGAAGGAATTGGGCATTCAAAAACGCAATGCACATTAAAAGCCATCTAGTCTTTTCACAGACATAGGTGGGGCTAATCACTCATACTATTAATGCTGTATGATCTTCAGATAAAACTCAAGTAATACACGAAGGTAGAAGGCTGCAGCATCATAGTTTCTACTTTAATTTTTTTCCAGTGTCTGAAAACCTACAGGTTTTTCAAATATTTTAAATACATAAGCAGCAAAAATAGATTTATCATCAGGATCTCCTGTTCCACTGCATCCCACAATCCAACTCTATCAATGGTTCCCCTGTATCAGAGTGGGAGAGCTGATGCTCCTGTTCACGGGCTTTCGTCCCAAGACCATACAAACCCAAGAGGTCAGATGTTGCTTGTCCTCTGGAATGGATTCCAAAGCAGAACACCAAGCTCCCTGATCTGCTACACATCTCCTGGGTTAAGTTCAGAGATAAAACCTTCATCTCTTGACACCACAATGGTTTTGTTGCTGTTTTATAGGAAGGTAATATTTTTATGTTTGGTGCTGGACAAGTGTTTTGACACAAAAGCAGCAAAACTAAAGAGAGATAAAACCATTATCTTTTGTTACCATGCCTTACAGGAAGTTTCTCATTTAGAAATGAAGAATTGAGGCCCTGATGATACAAACACATACATTACAGACTTGGCTTTTCATACGTGACTAGTGCCAGGGAATTCAATGGAATTACTCACATGAGCAAAATTGGGCATGTGCTGGTTACAGGACCCATGCCTTAAACCTGACTCTTGCCTTTAAAGCTTAAAATGCAAAGCTTTTGGAGATAAAAGCAGTAACATCTGACCACTCCTACCTACCCTCTAGATCTAGTAAAGGAATGTGCAGTGCACAGTAACTTCCTTTACCTGTGTGGCAAAGGCACCACTCTCTAAAGGTTACTGATATCAGAAGTGACCTTTTTTCTGAGACATGCAATGCTGAGAAGTGTCATGTATTATGTAAACATTTATTTACAGGAGTAACAGCTAAGGTTTCCATTTTACCTCAGGGTAACCTAATGCATATTAAGAGACAAGTGCTTTGAACGCTGACCCAGCCACAATCCAACAACTGACCAGGAAAAATATTGGAAGGAATTTCTCTGCAAATAGAGACAGACTCAAATTGTACAGAGAGTAAACAGTGCTTTAGCCAGATCGGTGAATATTTATTGCTTGAGGAAGGACTTCAGATATTCAATGTTTGTTTATACACACTGTCACTACTCCCATATCCAAGAAAATACTGGACCGTCTTTAACATGAGATATGCAACATCATCTTCTCTAGGTGTATATCCAGGCCTCTCTTTGAAAGGGTGAAGGCTTTCCTTTTTTTTCAAGTGTAAAATTAGAGCTTGAAAAACAAAGCTGGTAATATTACCCTGCTTCAGAAAAACATTCAAATTCAAAAAAAATAAAGTGATCAAAATCTCCTGCCACAGCCCATCACCCTCCAGGGAGATATTTCAGTATCCATGCACATCCACCCAGCTGCAGGTGGGAAAGATGTGGGTGATGGTGTTCAACCACATCCAGCAGCCCAGAACCGAACGGACCCTCTGCAGACCCCCATACCCCACTGGGGCTGGGGCATGTTCTTAAACACACAGAAGCCAAAACAACCCTCAAAACCAAACAGCACCAAAAATAATCACTTTCTTCACTCTATCCAAAGGTATTTCTGAAAACACTTAAAACTACTGCAAAGGCTCATATGCACATTTGGGTATAAATCATCTGATTTTAAACCAAGCGGACAACAACGTTTGCTCCAACCGCAGGCTAAAAAGTAATTAAATGATTAATTTTTGGTCTTCACTGCCATAACAAGTTTTTTCAGTCTTTCTCCTGGAGGAAGGCTTCCCTCACACATGTTGTAAACGCACACAACAAAGAGCCAGTAAGTGAGCCAAGGAATGTTTATTGCTTAGTAACGCACGAAGGTAGGAGCTGGAAGCCACACTAGACGAAAAGAGAGAAAACCAATTAGGATATTATTTGAAATCTGACTAGAAATACTTGGATACCATTTCTCTACAAAATACTTGCCTTAGTAGGATTACCACTGAGCTAGACTTCTAAAAAAATGTGCTTTCTGTGCATTTTTGCATCCCTGCAAAAAAACAATTCCTTGCTGCTGGAGAGGAAGAGTGGAGATTTTAAAGCATGAACCTTCCATATACACCTGGAGCACATACAGAAACCTGCACACACAAACATAAGCGCGGTCAAAGGTCAGCAAGAACCAAAACAGTAAGATCACTGCAAACAGCCCTCATGAGTTTCAAAACCTGGGCCCTCTAGTCTTCAAAAGAAACCAGATTGTTAAATGCTGAAAAAAGTGCTTTTGATATGAGATTAAAAAAAACAAAACAAATCTATAAACTCTCCATACACAGGATTCTCACTACCAGCACGAGATCTCATGACTGGAATGAACCGTCTCTACCAGCATTGTAAAGGAGCATCAGCAACTACAAATCTGCCTATGAGCATTCCTGGAGGGTAGGACATGAAACAATTATATCTCTTTTAAGAACGTGGAGACCTTAGCAGATTGACTGTCCACTGTTGTAATTTTTCAAGTCATGATAAAAATGCTGAAAATAAAAATAACTATCAAAGTAAAAATCTGATGCGTGGTTAGGCTACTGAAACACTGGTGTTCATTTTGTACAGCATTTCCAATTGCAATCTACGATATGACACCGAACAAACCTCCATAATACCAACTGGTACTGCAAGACAACACGGCATTTTCCCCCTGCCGAACAGTTATTTTATTGTGCACGCTCGGGTGTGCAGAGCAGACTCCTTTGCTGTAGCTATTAAAAATAAAGTGTAAATAGTTCAGTATTGTGTGCATTTAATAAAAAGTTGGGGAGAAAGAAGTTCCAATACAAATTGCTTTTGATGAACATATTTGGAAACAGCACAGTTGTTGGAAATAAAGACTCTTCTAAAATCACCCAGAATTATGTAATGCAGCAGAGGAGGGTTGTGGGGGGCAGTCTGTGTTCCCTCCTTTATTCTGTGTAGTTCTGGAGATGTTGCGATAGGTTCAACAATCCTTAAATCCACACACAAAACTAACTTGACAAAACAAAATCAAGCTCACAAGCTCAGATTTATTGACTGCAAAGTTTGTTTAGGGAACTAAATGGTGAATTGATGCTTTTCATTTTGGAAATTGTGAATATTAATAGATGAGACAAGGAAGAGAATAGACAAATGAGAGTCAAGGTTCACTGCAAGACCTCTCTTGTCATGAAAATGAAGACATCTTAGAGAGATCACTATAGCTCCACTATTGCTATCAACCATAATATTATTAATAACAATAAACCCTCGAAAGATTCCTGATGGAATAAGAGTACTTTAGCTGAATACTCTTAACATTTTCATTTTTTAAATAGACAAATATTGAATTCCCTGTATTTATCTTCAGCTTAGAGTGTCTTTAAGGCTTTTATTTTCATGCACTTCCCAGAAACCATAAGGACTATGGCAGTTTTTGCACCACTGAAAACAGATTTTCAATATATTACTTCAGAAGATATTAAAAGAAAAGCTTCAAGGTGCATAACTGAACTGCTGGTGTGCTCTAGCGATGCCTGACATGTCAGCTGATTCTTGCACCAAGCAAACACATCTAAATACGTTTTTTTTTTTTAATCAGACAGATACATCTAAAAATAAATACATTCTGAAAGGCTAAAAGACTAGAATGTAAACAGCTGCATTTTTTTGTGTGTCATGCTTTTTAACCTGTGAGCTGCATCAGGGTGGGTGATGCTGTGCCCAGGGTGCCAGGAGACAATAGGTCCCTGCCAGGGCATCTGCCCAGATTCCACTTTTTCCACTCTGAAACCCCCTGGCCTGGCTGCAGCCAGCCAGGATACCTCCAGCCTGGAAATGCCACTCCATGGAGCACCCAAAACACTGGTACCTCCAGTGCCAGCACATGACAGCCACAAAACCTCCAGCTGCAGACACTGGCACCTGCTGCACAGCCCTGCGCACGACCTGGGAGCCTCCGCCGCGTGGGGGTGCAGGGAGACATCTGCTTATGCTGATTAAAACATCCTGTAATACTTGTTTTCTGGGTTTTATAAGGGGAAAAAATATTGCCTTGGTGGTGAAAGTCAACCCATGCAGGCAAGGCAGCTTGGGGCTTGGAGCATTCCTTGGCTGCAGGCCACGGTCCTGGAATTGATTAAGGTTGCTGCACTTGTGACCGAGTGATAATTGTGAGCGCAATAGATCTCCACACAAGTATTTGTCACTCAGAGATGGAAAGCAATTGTTATGGACCTTCATAACAAGCTGCAAGTGGTAAAATTAGAGCTAATATTAAAAATATCAAGAAAGCCCACAGATCACTCCCTACCTCCTTCCCCAACATTCACATTTTCAGTTAAATTTCCAGGAGTGTCAAATACACCAGGACTACACCTCCAGGCTTTCAGCTAAGTCATCCCCAGCACAAATCAAACCATTCAAATTCCTCAAGATTTTGCTGAGTACTCCCTGGTCTTCCTTCCCCCTACCCCAGGTCTCATTTATCTGCATAGGTAGCATTGCTTTAGCCAAGTTCTACATGCTATTCTTTTCCCTGGGGAAAGAAAAAAAACAAAACCAAAAAAAAAAAAAAAACAAAAAAAAAAACCCAAACAACCAAACAAAAAAAAGCAGAGCTGCAGCTGTTCAGGGTTCCTTGGAAAAGGAGGAAGACAGATGTAAGTAGTTATTCTCCAAAGATTCACAGGGATCAGTGCCTGAACAGCATTTTACTCTGTCCCTCATGTGACTGTTTAATTAGGTGTTGATTCACGCAGTCATGAGACACAAGGAAACAGGGCTGCAAGCCCCAACGTCAAAGAAAAAGTAATGCCTGTTCTGCCAGTTTCTGTATTAGCAAAGCACAAAGGGGACATCCAGTTCTGAGAAGCAAAACTTGTGTTTTCTTGCCCATAAACCAATCCATCACATCATTTCAACCTTTCTATAGTAAAAAAA
>VWZT01014667.1:21743-35855 GCA_013397055.1 Pachycephala philippinensis | reverse complement strand
AAAAAAGACATATGAATTATTTCGGAGAAAGAGGCTTGTGAATTCCCTTATTATTCTCGCATGTTAAGAGCTGGAACCAGTGCAAGTGTCCACAGGGTGAGCTCCCTGGCCAGGCTCTGAAGCCCTGAGAGCAGAGTGCTCCCTTCCATCTGGTAATCCAGATCCAAGCTGCTTCAGGATATCAGTCTTTCTTCTGGGGTTTGTTTGTTTGCTTCTGGAAAAAGAATACAAGCTATTTTTCTGTGGCCTTATTCCTGTTAAGTGAATTTCTTGGCCTCCTTAGTACCAAAAAGCTTTTCTGTTATGGGGTCTGGTTCCCATAGCAACAGGCTTTAAAAATATCAAAGAAATTTTCAGGACATGGTAAACCAATTTCACAAACCATGTATGTTTATAATAGGAAAAGCTGGTGGACAATTATTTATATGTACTTAGTTCAAACAAGGATTGACATAGGGATAATCCCAAAATGCTGCTCTCGGTCCAAAGCCTGGGGTTGTAGAGGACTACAGTGAACTTTAGCTTGCTATGTTACTAGGTCATTTACCAAGACAGTCACATAAAATTAATAGATGACGATAATGTTTCCAATGAAGGTGACATTGAAGCTCAGTGTCTCACTGAAATGCATTAAATGCCAAAAGCTTTTTTCCTGAAGAATACAACCCCCTGAACCTTTGATTTTAAACATTGTCTGCTTTTAGTCTTACCCACCTCATTTGTGTAGATTTTACAACTTATTTAAAACACATGCCTAGTGCTAAGCACCTGAGAGGTTTCATTGGGAGCAATCAAACTACTTACAGACTTACAGCACATACTTAAGCACAGTGCTGACTCAGTCTTATTGCTCCCATCAGCTTTCACCAAAACCCCATCTCAGTTACTCAGGAACAACTGCAAACTAAAGACAGAGGATGATTATACAAACAAGTGTAACAAATTCATATCTATGGAATGAAATAGCAGACTGCCCTATCTGTACGTGATGCTCATTTATACCAACATCCCACAAGTCCTAATGATAGATATGCCCTGTGAATCAACAACTGCCTGACACCAGTGTTGGTTACTTGCCATCTAAGCATCCTCCAACACCTTCAAATGTCTGATGTGGCTCAATTCTACAATCTTTCTGCACACAGAGTGGTTACCTGCTGCCATAAACCCAGAAGACTTTAACCCAACCCTTTAGTTAACCTTCAAAACTACTAACCGTCAAGTTCAAGACTATTGGCAGGCTCTGAACCTGAAACAATTAGGAATGATTTCATAGATCTGCCAAGTAACACTAACAAATATCTAGGTGGACTGGATCTATCCTACAGCTGCTTCTCAGGAGGAAAGATTTTTCTATCTTGGCTCCGACCCATGCACTGAACATTCCTCCCTTACTGGCTCTACGAGTCAAACAGGCCCCTACTTAATTTGCAGAAGGGATGAGATCTTGATTTGTGCAGATATTGCAAGAGCCCCAAGACTACTGTGAGGAGCTTAGACTGCTCAATTCTCCAAGGCAAGAGTCATGCTGCTCAACTGTTTTCCAAATTAAGCATGTAAAGGTGACCTGAAATTATTTCAGGTAGATCTATATAGAGCAGACACTAAAGACATTGCTTGACTTCACTTTTATGTAACTTATAAGGACATGAGGACAAATAAAAATCAGATGCTTGAACAAGCCACAACTTCATTTAATATTGGAAAAAAAAATACAGACTGATGGAATAATGGAGCAGCCTGGCACCTTCAAGCAAATGCACTAAAACTGGGAGGTCCTAAACGCTTTGGTTCCCCAAAGCAGAAGAATGTGTAAAAATGCATTTAGCTATCAGCTAAGACCTGCTCAACCTTTAAACCAAGCTTAACAAAGTGCTCTACAGAGTTTGCTGCATTGTGCTTTGCTCACTGCCACAAGGAGCTCTGTATCCTCAGGCTCTCTGCCATCCCCTTCGGTTTTCTAAGTCTCACTACATGCTCACGGTTTTGGGTTTCCAAGAATGGTAGGAATGGAAAATACAGTGTAGGACTGGCCATTGCCCAAGCTCTTCAACACAACTATCCATCTAGAGGGATTTTCCACAGCAGAAAAACTGAACTGGTCAGGTGTTACTGAGAACCCCTGACAGATACATGGCAGCTCCGAGCATCAGCTGAACACGGCCCTTACATGCCCCAGAGCTTTTCTTACTGCTAAAATCTTTGTCTCTGATAAAGAAACTGCAGGTCAGCTCAAAATGCCCTCCCTGGGTATCAGCACTGAAACTCACTCTAAGCACACACCTTACTTATCATGGAACCAAGCTGGAACACACAGTCCAAACCAGCTCTGCCTGACAGAATCAACAGAATCACTTGATAAAACCTACGTTGTTCCACTGGGAGAGGCTGTACTTAATCAAGATATTTATGTATATTTAGTGTATGTTCAATAAACCCCTTTTTGCTGGTAGTAACGGAATTGATGTGAACATAATTCCAGACACTCCCAGCCATCACAGCTTGCCAGCAGATTTCAGTCTGTCCACATGAGCATCCTTAAAATGTGGAACCTGAAGAAGCCTAGGGCTGCAGGTAACCTGCTGTGAACCAGCCACAGCACCACACAAAGCTATTTATTCCACTGCATCAAGAGGAAAGAAAGGCTCATGTGCTGGACAGCAATCGCTGTCAATGCCACCAGGACATTTTGGATTGGTTTGTTTTGTTGGGTTGTTTTTTCATGGTCTTTTTAAAGGAGCTGTTGCCAAAGCAATCACTCCCTTAGCTTTTCATTTCCCTTTCTCCTTCTCCTGCTCATGGACATCACTTGATGTGACACAGCAGTAACCCCAAACAGGATGCACCCCACTGCTTGTGGCAGAAGAAGTAAGGGACAGCACAGCATCCAGGGGAACCCTTCAGAGGGGAGAGGCAGCACTGTAGGCGTCAGACAGGACAACACTAAGAAGAGAACAGAAGAATAGAAGGGAAAGCGAGATCAGCGTTACTTCTCTTCTTCTTCTGTGTGTGAGTGCATGTGTGCAAATACAAGTTCCCGAAGCAGAGCACCAAACAGGGACAGTGACAATGAGGAAGGACGCTACAAACAACAAAAAATCCCAAGCAATGTGAATCACAGAATCACTAAGGTTGGAAAAGTCCTCCAAGATCATCAAGTCCAACCTTTGACCGAATACCACTGTGCCCACAAAACCATTAAATCCTGTAAAATGTATGTATGTAATCACAGCATCATATAACTGCTTCCGACTACACTTGCACATGTACCTTTGTAACCTTCTGAACACAGGGCAACTCCAAAATGCTCCTACTTAGACAGCATCTATTAGCCCCCAAAATTGCAAAAATCTTAGCATTATGCTTCCGATCTAAGAAGCAAAGGAGTCTGCCCAGTGTTACATTATAGCAATTTAGGCTTGTCTACACAGTGCACACAGGTAATGAATTTACCTGTCTCGCTGCTGGGGGAAACACCAAAGTCCTTCTCTTACAGACAACAGCCGAGCAAGGTTTCTGCTTTCTGGTATCCTGGTTACTGTGAGTTGAGACAGATGCTTGCACACTCAGAGCCATGATGGCAAATGAAGGCATCTGGGTATATTTTGAAATATACAAATATATGTATTTTGTCTGACACAGACAAATATATACATGCATGAGACAGATCTAACAGTGAGGTCTTTCCTGCTCTTGTGGTCTCTTTTCTTCCAGCATGAATATCCTTTAGCAAACCTCAAGGCTTTGGCACTGAAAGCCTTCAAATGCCAGTGAGGATGCTGAGGACTTCATAGAACTGGGCCACTTGGTATTTGCCTTTAAGTTTCTCTTTAAGTTTTATATAAAAAACAACTTATTGTCAAACTCCCCATTCCCTGTATATTTTTTTCTCCTCTGTTTTCTCAATCCATACAGATGAGAACAATTGCCATTAGTGAATCTTACATTATCTTGCATGGGTTTTTTCTCCAGTGCAGGCATAGACTAATGTCACCTCCTGAGTGCAATTTAGCTGATTTGTCCTGCTAGCTACTAATAAAAAAGACCAGTGTTTAAATGAGTATATACTAAATCCATGTGGGGAAAAACCCAACAAAATCCCAAACCAACAAAAACCCATAATACCTGGTGTCTTATCTTCTGACCCCAAAGTGAGAAAAAGCCTTACACAAGACACAAACATAAGCTACCTAGCAGTTTCTGAGCATTCTTCAATTGAAAAAGAAAATCTGATGATACATTTTAAAATAGCTACATATTCAGGCTAACCAAAATTATTCATTTGTTGATAACTGCACAAAAGATAGTATGGAAAAAAAACACCCTACTAAAAGTAAAATTAATTAGTCTTATTACAAAATGGTATTTTTGTTTCTCTGAAAAAAGTTTGATAAATATTTCTTTATACAAAGATAAAATTCTGTTATAGCCTCAAAAGACCTTAAAGTTGCTTTGATTTTTTTTTTATTTCTATACTTTTTTATTACGTCTGTTTTGGGAAAAAAAAAGAGGTCAGCAGTTCATGATTAGCATCTCTTGTATGACTAGCAAATATACCCAGTTAAGAAACCACCATGCTCATTTTCACAGCTTCTTAGTACTCCATGCTGTCAGTAGAACAATTTCCTTTGCTACTGAGCAAGTAGAGTAATTTCCAGTAACTCAAAGCAGCTGAAATACGTTTAAGTACTGAAAAAACCAATCACCTTTTTCTGTCTGACTATTTAAGTTCTATGTCAGAGTTTGGGCTGCCTTTAAATAAAAACACAGTTAGCACTGTAAGCCAATTCACTGTCCTGACATTTGAGGCATTTCTTTAACTCTGTCTTAGGGGCTAATACTGTTATTTTTCCTGTAGGAACAAGGAAATTCTGGCAGACTTCTTCCCTAACAGCTTCTCAGATGTTCAGATAATGTCATTCAACTAGAACAAGCTTCTGAGAAGGAGCACACGCTCCCGCCAAGTTCCACAGCCTGTTTCCTGCACACCCAACCACAGAGCTTATCATCTGCACCCATTCTTCATTAACACCTGAACTAACACAGTTTTTTGCTATAAATTTCTGCTATCAAGTTTCATGAAAAGGAGTAAACAAACCATTCAGCCAACTCTCCAAATGGCAAGAACATTTTCTAGGTAAGGCTTCATGGGGGCGGTGTGGGGAGAGTGCAAAAATATTCGTCAAGAATCTCATTCATTTCCCATTGAACTGCTCACATGTGATGTGCTTCCGTCTGCCCGACTGAAGTCTTCCATAATTACCCACAAATGTGGCAAACTACGTGCTGAGCACACCGGCTTTGGAGGCCTGATTTTGACTTGGGACATGCATGAAACAAGAGAAATGTGGGTATGTAGCAGATAGTGTGTGCTTTACTACTTGTCAGAAAGCAGAATAATTCAGCTGACTGAGGTTTTGATATTCTAGTAGTCACAGTAGTCCAGGACTGGCCTTTCTTGAGGCTGTCCCCTGCAAACTATGGAACCACAGGAGTAGTGTCTTCCTCCAACATGCCCATACTCTGGCTGTCCCCAGGGACATGGCCATTAGAAACAGGAATAGACGAGGCGCAGCCAGCTCAGAGCTTCACAGGTACTAATGGGTAGGAGGCACGCAACAGCATCCACAGCATTTTCACTAGAGAAACTCAGCTCACTCAGACTTCTGTTCTCACAGTCTGCACCAGGCACAACTGAAGTCAATCAAAAGGTTTAGAAATTATTGAGGGGAGAGCAAGGCCATGCACTGCACTGCATGAGCCACCATTTTTATAGCTCCTGAGGCTAAAATAAAAATAAGAAGGCATATGGCAAAGCAACAGCTCCTCTGGGCAATGCTCAAACAATTTACCTTCTCTCTCTTTGAGTGGAAAATGACACAGGAACTGGGGTGAAGATACTACTCTGGCTTAAACAGGCACAAGGCCAGGATCTAAAGTCAGGGCTGAACTGCGTTCGAAGTTTCATTTATCAACTAAAACAGATGGAAAAGAACTGTAATTTGGCTCCCGTTTCTTCCCAGCTCTGTATCACACAAACTGAAAGAGCAGAAGGTTTCTGGTACTATTACAAATTTTATATTTTGCTGACATTTTAGCTGGAGCAAGGGAAAAAACATTTGAAGACTCTGAGAGTGAGGCACATGCAGATCTGGAGGGGCATGAAACACCATTAATGCACAGGGCATGATCAGTGCCTGGAGTAAAGGAAATGTGATTGTTTCTGTGACGTATTTTACTAATTTTAGACCAAAATGACTACTGAGGATGTTGTGATCCTGGAGAAATAGAGCAGTATCAGTGGTGTGCGATGGATCATTCCCATGCCTGAAGCTCACTGCTGTCAGCAGGGGCTGTTGCAGGTCCATGCTTGGGTACAGCAAACCACAGGGCACTGTTGGGTTGTTCATGTGGGCAGGGGGTACCTACAGCCAGGATTGTTGTCACTGACACTGGCAGCACTGCAGAGTCCTCCACCTGTATAAAATGGGTTCCTTAAAGGCCAGAGTTTCAAAGACAGATAACATACAAGATACCCATATTATCAACCCAAAAGCATCAGACAAGACTGTTAAATATAAAAAGTTTTTACATACAGCCAAACTGTTTAAGTCCAAAGGTTTAACTGCTTGATAAGAGCTATGAAATTAGAAAAGACAAGAAACTTTATTACAAGCACATTTTACTTGCAGATGCACCTCACATACATGCACTGTTAATACTCTAGATGTAGTTCACCGAGTATTTTGTGCCGCAATTCACATGTTTGAACAAGTTTCTCTGCAGCGTATTGTGTTCTGAATAACAGTATCTCCAGAAGCTATCAGTTTCAGAGAAGAAAAAGATTGTTTATGCAAATGTGCAGAATTAACTCAAGTAAAAGCTTCGGTTGAGCACTAAGCAACATTGTTAACCATGCATTGTTGTAAAAATACATAAATCCTTTTCAATACAAAGACTACATAATAACCACTCACATGTCTATGAAGCAGAACATATTTGGGCAGTTATTGTTAGAAATTAGAGATTGAATGTAGTGTTTATTCACATTTCTTAGGCACAACAGAATCACATGTATTTTGTGCAAATATATTCCCCATATATTAATATTTCCCATGTATGAATTCTGCTACTACTCACTGTAAGGTGGAACAGCCGGTGCATTAGCAAACCAATTCCTGGTTACTAAAATTATTTCCTGTTTTTAATGGGCACAACCTTTTTCCTCCAGCAGATATTTTACAGATTAAGGTTCTCTATCTAACACCGTAAACGCAAAATTTTTCAAGTCCTCAGAGATAAATTCTGCTCTTGGCTGATTCTGGAAGCCCAGCACAACCACACTGTGGATTCGCTGCTGCAACTGAGCTCTGCATTTTTCCTAAGGTTACTCACAAACATGTGATCCTGCAGACATTTAGCTCCAGATGTAGCACTGGGAAGGAACACAACCGCTGAGCATGAAACCACCGTGTGCATTACTTTTCACTCGTAAAACACACTGCTAAAGTGGTCACCTACAGCATTCAGCCAAAATTACAACACAAGTTTCAGGCTCCAAGTAACACTGGATCAGTTTATTCCAGAACAGAAGCTTGGATTCATCCTAGCTGTCACCATGAGCATACGCTAACTTGAAGCATACAGAGAGCAAGGGATAACGCCCTTTGAAAACACAAGGACAATCTATCAATCAACCAGAGGAGCTGATCATCCCAAGTCAGCAAGGTTTGTAAAATGAGACACGTAAACACACCCTCAGTCACCTGAAAACAAATGGTGGGATTGTTTCAGAAAAGGAGAAGACCTCGCAGTGCACAATCAGGTACATACACCCCATGCTTCTGGTACATCCTCAGGCCTCATGACCTCACCTGCAGCAGGAGAGGGAAGAAATAGAACCCAAGAGTTTGTAGAAACACCTTCTCACAACACTTGCCAGCATAACCCAAGTGTAAAGAAGCATTTCTACTTGAGTATATCTATATGTACATGATTGGCTCACTCCAACCTCTCCTCACAAAGATTTCTAATTTAGAGGAAGGAGTTGAAATGCAGGGAGGGAAACCAAGAAAGTGACTGTTCCAAAGGCTGCTTGGTGAGGCAGGAAACTGCAGCTATCCCCAGACAACCTAGGCCATCCCACGGGGAAGAAGCAATGCCTCAGGCTGGGAGGAAGCCAAGCGTGCACTGACAGAGTTGACCTCATGATGGCCAGGATGGCCTCGTGATGCCAAATTCTCAAGTCACCACAAGGTCCCAGCCACCACAGGACATGCCAGCAGGAAAGGCAATAAGGGTGACACTTCACCTGTTAGATCATTTTGTAATGAGCTTTATCTCCTTCTAAAAAACTAGAGAAAAAATGAGCAGAGGGCTTTTTCACTTCACTGTTCATGTTCCCTGTTCCACAGGTGATGGGAAGAAGCCAAGGTGAAGCAAGGGCTAGGCAGAGTTCCCACCAGGGAAGGGAAAAACTTTCCAAGGCACAAAGCCAGGCAGACATAAGCACCCCAACAGTTTTCAAATTATTTCATCATTCTCTGCACTCACATGCACGTAGCATGCTGGGAATATCAATCCAAGTTAATTCCTTCAGATCTGGTGATAATATGAGTAAATAATCACTGGATGGACTGCCAACCTTCTGATTATCAGCTCCTTCAGTCACTGTACAGACCCAGCTTGCAGCACTGCTTTATTCAAAGCTAGCACCTAATTTTCAAGGACATGCTGTGTGTTTTAGGAGCACCACATTCCTACCTGGAGAAACACTTGGGAGACCTAGAGAATGGTGGCAAGGAGGGCTTGGAGAGTGGCCCTTTCAGAAGAAATTGTCAAAACTATCTCCAAGCTCCAGAGGTGCTTAGTGGAATCTCATAGCTTGTATGTCTCTGTTTCCAAGATGAAAATTGACTTTAAGCACTGGAAGGTACATAAAAACTTACATGACAGGAAATGCAAAACAGATTTTGGCAAAAAGAAGTACTTTAGAAAACAGCAATATATTTCAAAACACAAGCCGAAGTCATCATAGCATAGAGAAAACTGTCCATAAATCGAAGTGAAGTATTTATTAAAAGTTGGTACACTCAAGCTAATGAATGCAACCAAATAGCCAAAACCATACTCTTCCAGAGATTAGAGAAGAGATGGATTTTTATAAAAAAGCAAAACTTAAAAGGACATTAAAGGGCAGAAACGAGCTTAATAAAAGCACAGTAACATTTTAGATGTTTAAGAATATGAATAGTCTTAAAAAATTATGGCACGAAAATTCATCAGGTAAGTCGAAAAGATAAAAGCTGGAGCTATTACAAAATGAGGTCCAGCTAATGCTCTTTTGGAAGACAGACTTTGAGGTGGTGAAATTCCAGGAGTTTTACAAATATTGACAAAAAACCTTGCAGAATGCCAGAAATGAACAATATAAAACATGCTGTTACCATTAATAACAGGTTTTGGTCAGGCTGGCCTGATGCATTGCTAAGGAACAGCTTTAAAAAGCCTTGTGCAGAGCTATTAGGATCAGGAATTTGCTGGCTGCATTGCTCCCAAGAACTGACACAGTTTGGCAAGAGATCTGCTTCCCTGGGCTCAGCCAAGCTGTACACAAAGCTACCTGCTCCTGAGAAAAAAGTTCTGTGGGTAAAACCTCTGACTGGAAATACCAATGTAAAGACAACTTTTGTGTTCCTCCTTCACCTTACTCCAGCCGCCACTTTAAAAAGCTGTAGTAGTGCCTGGCTACACATTAATAAATGTCTCTGAGTCTCTTTGCACTTTATTTCATGAAATTAGCCTCTGGTTCAAGAAGCACTTATGCCTTTGTAAGAAAGCAGGTAGCATTTTTACTGTGCAAGAACAATAGCTCTGCAGAGGAACTGGCTCGTGAAGCATCTTTGTATTAAGCTACCCATTTCCAACTCTAGGTTTATTGCAATACCCTTGATGAATGCCACTGCCAAAAATGATGTGAAAGGAAACACCTAAGGATACCATTTAAAGTCACTACCACAGAGAACAGAAAGAGTCTGGGCTGATAGGGAATGCTTGCCTGGACAGATTTCGGGAAACACTACTTTGCAGTCAGCCTGAGGCCTTTCCTATCTCAGGAACCTGGCAAACTACCCTCTCAATAAAGGAGCAGCACATATTACTAGAAGACCCCAAGAAAGCACATTTCCAGGATGACCAAAAATGGCTTTCTCCATAATACAGAACATTGAAACTTATTTATTACTGTACCTCTCAGCTTGAAAACCAGCACTCATTCTCCAAAATACCTCGATAACCAAAGCAAAGCCCTAAAGGAAGAATGTGCCCAAAGATACCCCACACCGTTGGTAAAACTTGAAACTGGAGGGGGTTCTGTCAAGCTTGAACAGTCACCATACAGCTGTACCTCTACAACAGGTGCTTTAACAAGCGCAAAACAGAGTTTGCAAACATCAGTGGAATGTTCCTCGGGGTGAGATGGTTCTTTAGAGCTCTCTACATTAAAATTAAAGAAAAGATACTGAAGCTTTTATTGAGCTGTAGTGTAAAAAGAACTCCTGATTAATAATCCCTCTATCCTCCAGCTAGGCAGGCAGGATGTCTAGAGACAGAAGGGAACGAGTATTTGAACTTTATACATAAGATGGAAAAAATCCCCACTGAGTTTCCCTCCTACATACAACCCCAAAACGTACAAGTTCCATAGTTCAGTGCTACAAGATCATCCCTCTCCCTCTGCCACATGCTAATAGTGCTCCAAGTCCAATCAGGATCCCAACACGCATACTCTCCTCTCTGCAGCAGTCCTTGCAGCTGTATTTACCATTGGAAATACTGCCCACACATCTTGACAAGGATATAAAGCCTCAGCCCTCTCGATAATTTACTGAGCTTTGGGCTCAATCTACTGAGCCCATTTTGAAGAACAAAAAGCTGGTTGAGTTTTCAGTGACTTACCAGCCCCCTTTTCTCCAGAGGGCTTAAGTGGATCCCTAGAGAGCAAGGAAAGACACAGCATCTGAAAATCACTATCTGTGCCACTCAGTAATGTAAACATGCAGTGGAATGTTTTGTGTGCCCATATAATATACAGCAGAAATGCATGGCTGCTTCTGCTTAATTTAAGGAAGTTTTTGTAAGATTATTTCCTTTTTACTGGAACAGGGTTCATTTATTTACTGTTTTAAAGTGTACCTCCATTTTAGACACATACAGCTTACAGCTCATGTGAACACCTTTACGTATTTTTACAACAGGAATACTTTGATTCTAAAATTCTAGAAAACTGCTTACCTGAAATTTTATTTTCCTAATAACTGTAACAGCCGGAGCCTAAGCTGAGCTCTTCTGTCACCAGCAGCAGTCTATGCCAGATGCTACAATATGGCCAAGAGATTCTATTTATAGTAATAGTTACCCTCAGGGAAAATCCACTCACGTGAGTATTATTTGCAGTAGACAGCAGGTACTCTACATCTTGGAATTTAAGGGCTTGACTCTTCCCTCTTAGAATATTTGCAGGTGTTTCTGTGTTTCTTGTAAACAGATTTGACTACTAAAATTTGAATATTCTTCCTCACCATGTGAATGTCAAGCTGTACCAAGAGATTTCAGTCTAAGGGCCAAGTCTGCCAATTGCCCTGCATTAAATGGAAGAGCTAAAAAACTAACAAGTAGTGGATCTACTGTGATTTCCTAAAGTTTCTTCTGTAAACTAAACTGCATATATATATATTTAAAAAAATATATAAATGGCAAATTGGCACCTCAGCAAATATTTTACAGTTGCTAACTTACTGTTTCCATTAGTAAACCTGTTAACTTCTCCAGCACCTAGTCCTGAAGGGTTTTACACAGTCTGGCTAGACCTAGGCTCACAAAATTTCACATACCCCCAGCAGAGAAAGAGACTCTTGGCAGGAAACAAAAAAAAAAGAAAAAAAGAAAAAAAAAGTTTAAAAACCTACCACAAACAAATCAACAACTAAACAAAATGTTTCCCCTGAAAAGTAGTGTTTTATTTTTGAAACAGTGTAATGTCAGATAAGTAGGACTGGTGAATTTTCACAATAAGTCTGATAGAAATGCAAAATATATTCATAGTAAAAAAAAGAAAAGAGTGGCAAAATCATCCTTAAATGTTCTGCTACACTAATGTCATTGCCAGAGTAGTTGGGCTTTTCTCGCCAAGTGCATATTATTTACAAAATATAGTAAGAGAATTTATGCATTTTTATGGTTGTTCTACACAATCTCCTCAGTAAGAGACCAAAGCTTTCAAAGTGAAGACAGACAGAAATAACAGTGCTCAGAGTATTTGGGAAATGCTCTGTTATTTAGACTGTAAACGGATACAATGTATCAATCCATAAAACATCATCTTGCCCCAATGGAACTGATGAGGCTGTTGCATTCAGGTTCACTGGAACCAGCAACAGCCTAAACTCTAAAGTGCTTGTTTCCAGTGTCCAAAGACTCAGCTGTCATAAAATAACAGTCTTTATTTTGTGTATTATCTGAAAGTTTCACCAGGAATTGATAATCCTCACTAGTTGTGATCTTAGCTACAAACTTAGCCCCATTTGGAAAATGAAAGCAGCAGTTGGGCAATATGCCTAGAGAGCACCTGTATTAGTCTTCAAAAATACTACTTGGCTCTTCTAAGTCAGAGCTGGATCTCCCACCCTCCCCAGAGCCTCATCAGGCTCTCCCTGCAAATTATACCTGTGGGTTCACAAAAAAAAAAAAACCCAACTGCAAATTCACCAGTTACCAGTTGATAGTTCATATCACAAAGCGAAACAGCACTATAAATTTCAGACCCAGTTTGGCACAGAATGATACAGGTGACGAGGGAAGCACACACCTTGCCAAGTACTCACTCTCCTCCTTTCAACACGGGTGTGATCCCCACATTTCTGCCCCAGGTCTGCACTGCAGCTGTTGCATGAACCACCAGTCTCTAGACAAACCCATTACGAAGGGAAGGCAAGGCAAAAGGTGAGACAATTATACAGAGCAGTCCTAGTACCCCTTCCTTTTCCCACAAAGGCCTCTGGTCCAGTATTAAGATGATCTGGGAAATAAGATGACATCGACATCATTAAAACATTTTGTTTCTTAGAAAAGATCATTAAAAAAAAGGATTCACCTCCACAGTGAATATCGGAGAGGTGTGCAAGCAGCTATGATCAGTGTCTTCAAAAGTTGTGTGAGCTCCAGGTAATGTCCAGGAGCATGTCTTGACTCCTTGAGGATGCATATAGTCCCATCAACATTTTTTGAAAACCCTTGTGCTTAGATAACTACAGATGCGCTATTATCCATCGAAACTGCTAAATACTGCAGTTAAAAGGGGTATCCCACCACAGAAAATGAAGCCCATCAGTCAGAGATCTCCCTTTACAGAGCACCCCAAGGGCTGATCATTTGTAGGCAGTAAATTTCAAGGCAGCGGGTGGGAGGAGAGCTTCACCACACTGTTAGAAGTGCTTCAAGAAGAGCGTAACTGTTACTAATGAAGCAGATTGTATTTGCATCCAGGTGGCAAACTGCACTTTAAAAGGATATTTCAGGTTCTCTCTTTGCCAGGACGCAGACACGGCATCGCTTGCGAGCGTGACCATTATTCACGCGTGGAACAGCACAGAAACTACCTGTTTCCAAGCACACCAGCCCGCGGAGGCCCCGGGCGAGCCCCAGGCCCCGCAGACCACCCGAGCGCAGCCTCTCCCCGCCCTGGCCCCCACAGGCACCGGTTCGGGCCATGCAAACCCACCCGGCCCCCCGGGCTGCCCTGGGGCCCCTGCCCTGCTCCCCGTGCTGAGCTTGGCCCCGCTTGGCCGATCCAGTGCTACTGCGGTCAGAGCACGACGAATTTCACGAGAAGCCCCACTCCTCTCTTGGCCAAAACTTCACGTTTTCTGCCCCTTCCTGACGCTGCTCCCTGGGGACCTGCCCTCCTGTCGCCGTCCCCCGGTTCGCAGCATCCCCGTAGGGACCCGCGGGAACCGGGGCCCAACACACGCCGGGGAAGGGGAGGCAGCCGCAGGCTGGGGGCGAGGCACGGCCCGGCACTGGGAGCGGCGGGCCCCACACGGCCGACGGCCCACG
>VWZT01014667.1:0-21297 GCA_013397055.1 Pachycephala philippinensis | reverse complement strand
CGCGGGGAGTTCGGGGTTCCCCTCTTTCACCCGCCTCGGCGGCCCCTGCGGCCGCAGCGTGTGCGGGAAAAGCGCCCGCTCCCGGCGGCGCTCAGCCGGGGGCAGGGCCGAAGAATCCTCCGGGGGCGGCGATAACGCGCCGCCGTTGTGTGTTCCTTCTTCGGACGGAAGTTAAAGGCAGGAGCCCCAGGAAGGCGAGAGGAGGTCACGATCGAGACATCAGATCCTTCTTGTGGCTGTACCCAGCGCCTTCGGGACTCTGCGTGCAGAGGTGCAGCAGAGAAAGGTGACGTCTTTTACCCCAAATCTCGAAAATCCAGCTCCTGCCCGCTCTCCTGCCAGGTACACGAAGCGATTCTCCCACAGCTGTAGCAGAATGGCTCAGCTCAGATGCACTCGATTCAAAACTTACAGGGAAGGTGGAACGCGTGTAGTTGATGGCAGAGGAAGCCATCATTACAGGTAAAACATCCATCCACAAAAGAGTATTTAGGACATAAAGCCCAGCAACTGACTCCAAAACAAATTCTAAGGGGGGGAGGGGAAAAAAAAAAAGTGTGATAGGTTTTGTAAAATCAAAAAAGATCTGTGCCTTTTTGCAAAATTCTGTATTAGGAATATTTTAGTTAAACAGAAACCCTGGTAACAGCTAACAGTCTCCTTCAATGTCTCACTGTTTAGATACAACACTGCTAGGAAGTTTAATTAAGGACTTACAAAACTGACTGACTCATCTGCTTTCCTTGGAAAATGGAATTAAGCTAAAACAACGTATGATGTAAGATTAAATTAAGCAGATTATTTTTAAGGCATAATTTAGCATGTGTTTAACATATCTACATAATGATTCTTCACAATCACCCATCTGTAGGAACTTTGTTTTCCATCTACCAGAAGTTGTAGAGAATTCTAACACAAAATAAGAATTAATGTTTAGATTCATCTTTTCCCCCTTGTTCTGTACAGAAGACACCTGTGCCTGCTACAGATTTATACATGACCAATTCTTTACATCCTTTCACCATGTGAAAGCCTCCTGGCTTCAAGAGGAGCACATAAATACAGTATCAAATATAAAAATTCCTCAGGGAACACAACAAAATGATAGAATTTTGGCCAGGATATGTAACTCAGCTTTCAGTAGTTTCACAACTTAGAGCAATGAAGATTTAGCTAAGCTCAAGTGCATTACAATTCAAGCTGATGGAGTCCCTTTAAATATAAGAGAACTCATGTGTCCATTCAGCATATTTTGATTTGGGCCCCAGTAATCTCTCTTCCGTGTCTAAAGACTATGAACCAAACCAGAACCATTTGCATGTAAGGCTTTATCCTCCACTGGCCTGTACATGTACCCTTGTAGCACTCCAGTACAAGACACATCTCCCACCCTCTCTGGGTACTTGGAGTCAAAGTCTCCTAGAAGTGCACTTCAGATAACAAAAATAACTGAACAGTGTTAAAGAAAAACCTCTTACAGATTTATGTATAATAGATTTACTCAACGTGCATCTGCCATGCACAATTCCTGGTGATAAAGGACTATCAGAGTTCTTGCATGGACTGACTTGCTGGAAGCAATTCCATTCAAGCCATTAAGACTTCATCTGGGATGTGACAGAGAAGCCCTGGAGACACTGAACAGATTCCTCTCCTGAATCACTGCACAAATAACCTCCTCTTGTCCTACCCATTAACTGGCCATGACCCATAACCTTTATCCACCAATATGGAAGAGCCAGTTTCCACTGTGAATGAAATTTTCTGTAGTAATTTTTCAGCTGAAAACCAAACTATGGGAAAATGCCTTTCCTTTGAGAACAGCAGAACAAGAGTAGAGATTGTTGCAGCCTCAAAATGAATTTCCTTCCCTGGGGCAAAGAGCTAGCCTGGTAATTAATTACACTTTCTTTAAGAGTCAGACAAAAGATGATAAGAAGCAGTGCTTTCATAACTGAAGGGAAGGACAAGAGATTGTGGTTCATGATATTTCTGTCCTCCTATACAGCCTCATCACATCAAGAAAAACAAAAGCAAATCCCAGCAATGTTCAGGCTGCTACAGCCAATTCCTCAGTTACAGACCAATTTTCGTCTCTTGTACTTTCCAATTAGTTTGCCAGTATTAGTCTCTTTGTATAACACTACCAAATGGCCTGGGGCAAAATAAGTGGTTTTTCCTATGACTTCCAGAATACCCTTACAATAAACATATATTTATTCTGGATCATCCTTTACTTGAATAATCATCATAAGCACAACTTACTAAATATGTAACTTTCAATTTTGCTTAAAGCTACATCAAAGAGCTCACCTCTGTCTCCTAGGGGCTCTAGATTCTTGCATAATTACTAGTGACTTAGTATTTGCAACAACAAGGATATTGATAATTAAAAGCATACCTGACAGGACTCCAAGGAATTATTGGGAGAACTCATTCTACTAATGCTTAAAAGAAAAATAGCTTAATGGCATAATTTTTAACCTTGAGCCATATAGGATGTTTATATAATACTTGTTCATGGGCTAATCCAGCAGCATTTATTTGCACTTCCTTCTACCCAGGACAATGGGGAAAAGATCAGGGTTTGAACCTTTGCAGGTATTTTCAAATGCAGTCAAACTAAATTTCTGGATTTTGTATGTCTTCTTGTCATGCTCTTTTTGGAAATACAGAACTATTTTCCAGGGTGATAATACTGAGAAACAAACTCAGACTTTTGAAAGCCATACTAGCATTCTGAAACATTGAAAAACTTCCTTTTTGTCCAGAAAAAGTCCGAGTAAAGGATAGTATAGTGAGAACACTGCATGGGTCCAAATTACTTTAATGTGCAATGAATTCAAGTGGAAAAAAATGTGTTCTCGACGGTGTTTTTCTAGACATTTGGCACATTAAGAACAACATTTATGAATTAACAATTCACAAGCTGAACTGGAAGCACTGGGAATCTGACTTACATGAACACAGTGTGAGCAGTAACCTGAAAATCCAGAATGTCAATATCCATCTCTTCAAACAGTTCAGCTATAAAAGGGTTTTTCCCACCATTGTGTTCATGTAAGGTACTTACTTTTTCTAAGTCTGAAGCCACTAGAAGAAACAACTGAGAGATGTTCTCTCAAAATATCTGAGATGAAACAGGAAGGACTCTGAGATGGCAGTGGCTGGGCAGTGGATGTGCCCAGAATGGTGACAGCGCTGATCATTAAGAGCCAATTCACAGTGATGACAGGGTGAAGATGACCTGTATTCATGTTCAGAAATCAAATTACAGCAGAACACACAGTGCTGTACCTCCAAAATTCTACAGACCAAAGCATTCACGGAGTTTAATGGTGGCATAATATTGACTTCTGGGTCCCCAAGAGTATATGAATGCTTTCATAACCACTCCCAGGACATGCAGTTACCTTCATAGCCAATGTTAAACAGAGGTCACATCTTTAGATGCTAATGCTACTAGGGAAAACTAGAAATCTTGGCAGAAAGCCGAAAGTAATTCCATTAATGCAATTTGGTCTGCTGTTCTTCAGTCACACTTTTTAAAAATTTAAACAAACTGAAGAATCATCTTTATGGAATCCTTACAGAATAATACCCAAAATAGGATCTAGTTGCTGTACAAAATAATTTTATATAAAGTATTTGAGTATTTACTAGCTTACTGAAACACATAATACTAAATTTCAAACAACATATAAGCAAAAAAAATTACAACAATTCATTACTAGTTAGGAGTTCTGTTTTACCACCCTGCCACAACAGCAAGATGGTCATTTCTTCTGTTAACTCCTGCTGAGAGCCAAAAATCTCATCTCTGTTTACAGTAGATCCAATTTTTGGTACTTGTAATAGTATCTGGGGAAAAAAAAAGTGATAAATAATTATCAATAAAGTGGCACATTTTCACATGTAAGAGAAAGCTCATTGATCTGACCAGCTGTTCAGATGTTCACTAGATATATCCAATGCAAGCATTTGTCTGGAAGAATCTGGATCTTGCAGATCTCATTTGCCAGTGAGGAGAGAACAATAGTTTTGAGTATATGTACATTCCTAATGAAAACAAGCATCATCTGAAAGACTCCTTGAGCAGAGAGTAAATCATCCAGCATAAACGCCCCACCACAGTGGGTCTAATTCCTGATACCAGAACCCTCTAGAAAAGCAGTAAGAAAACCAAACTTATGTTCTGACATCACCACTTGCTGATTGCTGATTCACTTGCCCATCAAGTACAACCTGTGTTCTGTATTACCACAATTTGCCTGGGCACATGACCTAGCATCCCAGTTCTTTGATCTGTACAGAAGCATCGGATGAGTGTCATTAATTAATACATACACACACACTTACAAGCACCTCCCTGCATTCTAGATGCTGCATATAACTCAACTGGTAATACAGTAGGAAGACATTTGGACCTAAGAGACTGAAAATTAAATTTTTGTGTATTCATTATTTTTGAAAGCTGCCACACTTACGCAGTACCTCTGTATTGAATTAAAACAGAATAAATGACACACAACCTGAAGGAAACTTGGAGAACTACTTTAAACTTCAGAAGACATGTGCCATCCAGTGGTACACCAAGAAACTTCAAGAGAGATGGGAAAGGGTGGGGCTTTTACCTCTGTTAAGTGATGAAACAGTTTTGTTCACAGTTCTCATTTTTGTTTAACAAAAATCTAGGAAGTGAAGAAAGGAGCTTTCCCTATGGTAAGGGTTTCAGAAGAAAGAACAGAAACTTTACGAGAAACTGATGATTTTTAAAGAAAAACATTACTGATAACTTGAACTACTTGAGGGGGGTGGTGAATACCCGATGTAAAGTTCAGCTCAGGCTTACTCACCCTAGAAATAAAGCACAGAATAATAATAAGGCCTTAATTATGAAGTCACCTATGACTGTATTAATTACTATGCTAAAGATCCTTGAAGGAGAAAATGTTAGTGTGGTTTTAATCAAGTACTGTTGCACAAGAACACTATTAAGCCAGAGATCTGAAGTTTCCTGCATCTTTTACTCTTTTTAGCCTTGTGATTTTTCCAAATATTCAGACTTTAAAAAAAAGCCCAACAACACTTAAACACTCAACTAACTAGTTAGCATCTGCACAGTGAACCAAGTCTATACTCCTTTACCTTCAGGCACTCCTTTGGGAAGGCGGAACTCTTTCCAGTTAACTGGAACTTGCTGGAGCCGGGAAGGCCTCTGGCCTGGTGACATTCTAATGATGGAGCAGATTTCTTGTCTGTCACACAGCGGCTGAAAACATTAATGACATTTCACTCACACAACTATTCCATTGAAGAAATGTTCTTTTAGCTTTCTTCTAGGGAAATTAGAGATGACAAGCAGATTTCAAGACAAGTCACTAGAAAACATTTAAGACTACTTGTGTACGCTCAACATGCTATTGGAAAGGGTAATAGAAAGCTTCAAAGCTTTAAACATTCTCTTTCGCAGTTTTAATACTGTAAGGATTAAATATACAGTACACTACAAATTAGCATGACAAAACTGGATTTAAGAAGTGCAACAAAATCAGAACCTTTAAAATATTCTTTTCTTCTGGACTTTGAGGAATAATTTCTTTTTCTGAGCTCAGAGAGGCAGGAACAATTTCTTCTGAATTTACAAATGGACCTGTCGTATTCAGGAACAGGTCTTCCCCAGGTGAGGCTTTGCACACCGGTGAGAAGCTCAGCTACAGCTCCGTCAAAATACAAAATATACAAGAATAAGAAACAACAGACAATAATTCAGATTGGCTAATGGACGTTGGCTCATGCAAAAGATATTCTATTGCTTAAAAAAATTAATTTAGGGATTCAGCAAGACCCAGATGTTCTCTGTTTATTACTCTAGTATGCACCAGCTCAAGTGTGCAGAGACAAGTGGCAGGACCATACTACCTGTATTGCCAAAGAATTCAAAGTAGCATTTAAATATCAATTTTGAATCAAAGGGGTTGTGCTAAGGATACTAGTGCTGGTTTTACATTACATTTGTAAAAATACAAAACAAATTCCTAGGTAGGGTCGTTTTGAGTTTTTTTAATTTTCCAGAATTTATCACAGTTCATTGTGCAATTTGCAGTGTAACATATGTATAGGTAGAAATGGAGTGTGCCACAAGGAATGGTTTCTTTGGTTTTAATCATTCAAAAAAAAAAAAAAAAAGTATTAGATAGTCACTCACATCTAGCTCTAGAGGCTGAGCATTACCGGGATTTTTTAGGACTTTATTTTCCTCCATGATTAGCATGGTGGAAGTCATTTGCTAAACAAAAACAGAGAAGAACTCAGTATCAGTTTCAAAGTCTTTGTTGTTTATTATTACTCTTTCGGTATTCTCCTAGTACACAATACTTCAGGAACTCCATCTAGAATTACTACTAGTTCTTCAGTACTGAATTCCTGTCATTCAGGGTTTTTTTGGTCTTATGCTCTCCAAAATTAAGACAAAAAATTAGTTTACTGCAGCACGGACATTTCAGATGTGGCTCTTCCTGCCACTTCTCCTAATTAGTTGTAACTCTGGTCAGGATTCACAACTCCCACTTCCATTCCATGCCAGTGTTAATCAGTGGGACACAATGGGAATACTCACCACCACAGCATCGGTTGGTTTGGTCGGCAGAACTTCTGCTGTCAACCCCTTTGATCTGGCTGAAGTGCTACCTGAGGCATCAAGCTGGCTAAACGATGATGAATCTTCTTCTAAGGGATTCTTCAGCCTTTTTGCTTTAGCTGTTTGATTATCATGCTACATAGTGAAACAATTACATTTTGTGTTACAAAGTGAATCCCTACAGCCTGGTAAGCACTAAAAAAAGAGTCCCTCTGTCATAGTCAAGCTCTACACAACCCATTTCAGTACCACTGACACAGCCAGTCTGAAAAACAGTGAGCTTAGGGACTCCATACTGCTCTATTGAGAGGGAGAGGCAAGCTACATCTTCACTTTGCCCGGGCTGCAAGCACCTCTTTACAAGTCTATCAGGAACTACTATTCCTCTAGGTGGAGTTTTCCACCCATACAAGGAGCAAATCATTTGTGTTACAACCTTGCTGATTTATTAAGGATCTTTCACCTTGCTTTCCGGTCCTAACGGTGAAGAACAGCGCATACCACTTTTTAGGTCTGGAGTTCTCTCTCTCGCAGCTGTTATTTTACAGAGTTTTTTTCCTGTGACAGATTTCCAAGACATGAATTAACTTTGAGCCAAAGACAGCTACTCTCCACCCCATGACTTACAGGATGGTTTTCAAAGAGGAATAATTCCACAGCCACCCATGTAAACACAGTTCCACCCTCCAATATAATCCTCATCTCCCTCTCCCCACCATCAGCACTGCTTTACTCCTCTCCCATTCCTTAAACAAGGCTGCTTATTAATCTTATTTTCACCTGGCTAATTACAGCTGGGTAAATACTCTGGGACCAGAGACCTGTATAATCACAGCAGTCTTTACCAGTGGCAACTTCTGCTGCCATTACACTCCAAATTAAGCAGGGGGAAATTATGTGATACCTGGGCCGGACAGAATCATATTGGTCACAGATGAGAACTGTAGTTACATCAGGGACTCAATGTATTTGTGAGGCTGATATGAAATAAGCTCAAGTAAAGAGCACGACATGAACAGTTCTGTTCCTGGGTAAGTTAAGTAAGAAATGTCAATTTTCATTGAGCATCATGGGTCATTAAATGGAAAAATGCAGGGTCTGAGACTTTAGTTGGTTGGTTGTTTTTGTTTTCTTCTCCTAACACATTAATTAGAACCAAGTCTTATTTGCTGGGACGATTTTTCAATTTACACTTTCCGTTCTAGACACAACTTAGCTTAGTCTGTGCTGGAAGACAAATGACACAGTAGAAGCCTGGTTTAAATACTGTGCAATCATTTAAGTTTGGGTAGAATATTCTGTTCTCGCAGCTAGTACAACTGCTTCAGGTCATATTTTACCTGCCAGCGTAGTTGAAATGCTTAATGCTGAAGAACTGTAATTGCAATTTGATGGTCTCTTTCTAGAAGAGGAGAGAAAAAAAAGAACAATTATTCTGAATTAATGTTAACATTAAAAAAAACTATCCATAAGAAAATCCTAGGAAAATATAGGCTGAGTGAAAAGGGATAAAGCTTATTTTAAAAAATGTTGTTAAGAAGTTGCTTAATCACCCTTTACAGTTATTTGATAGTTTATCAAGTCACACAGCTTATCCTGAGGACTGTTGCAATTTAAGACCCATAGAAGACTCACTAAATACTTAGCACTTTGGCATTCCAGGACAGGACATATTTAAGGAGGATGCAGGGGAAATTAGGTTCACAAGAAAAATCAGAATCAATTGCGTAGAGATCTGTAACAGTAAGATTGATATGTGTTATGAATGAAAATGTCTGCATGTAAGACTGGAAGGAGAAGCACAAGGGTTAAAAGAAATTATGCTGTTCCTCGAAAAACACTCATGTTCCTCAGGTTTTTATGTCAGGACCTGAAGGCAGCTCTGTGACAAGGCCAAGTACAGAAGACCCTTCTCTGTGATAAAACCTCACCACAGACAACTCGTCAGAAAAAACCTGGCACCCAACAACAGGGGGGTGTCAGCAGGGTCCCAGCACCACACACACCATTCCACTTCCCAGCAGATGTATTCCAAGCAAGGAAACACTAACAACAGGCAGTAAGTAACCTGGCCCAAGATTATATTATAAAGTCAGCAGGATTCCAAAACAATGGAGCACCCCATGTAAGCTAGTGATTCCTAAAGAACATAAAAGACCTGCCCAGAAACTGATTTTTCTCTGGGCAAGCACAGAATGTCAAACTTAATGAAGACTTGACAACAGGTACCCTTCACACTCTACTGCACAGACAAGCCTGGCCAGACCACCTGAGCACACACCTCTTGCTGTGACTGAATGAAATCTGACAGAATTAGTGCAATTGCATAAAAGCAACTTATTTAGGGATTTTGTAAATAAATGTCATCTCCTTCCATAAAATCCTTCATTGAGTTCTCTTACACTGACTTCCCACTTCCCTGACCAATTTCAAATTCCACCAGTATCGAAGTTAGTGAGGACACAGATAGCTGAAACTCCACAGAAGTGTTTGCAGGAGTAGAGGCTTATTTGTACTGGTCTTTCTTTTAAGTATCACTCAAACTAAAAGAGCCTGAACATTTAGGTCCATCAAAGAGTCTGCTGTAGCGATTACCTTCTAACGCATCGGTCTGGAAAATCCTCTGGTACAGGTTCTAAAAAAAACCCAAAACATGAAAGCTAAACTTTAAATGAAAAAGCTATGCCAGCTTAGACCAGACAATTTTTTAGTGCAAACTAACTTATAAAGCACAACATTAGAAGCAAACACAGACTACTAGCAGGGAGCTGCTCGCCATTATGCAGACAGACCTTACATAAAATGATCATTACATATTTTATACAGGTTCCTCACATCAGAGTGAAATTAGTTTATGTTTATATCTTCAGGTATGGTAGAAAAGAATTACCTAATATTGCTGAAAGATTTGAGATCTGTGGTATCTTATCTATGGTCACTGCTTTGCTGGAGTCCAGGAGAGTAGAGTTCTTGTACTTGCTAGGGTCCACAGAGTAAAAATTGCATCTTTCTGGACATAAAAAATACAAGTGCAGACTTCTTATGCTGAAATTCATCGAGTTATTAAATTTGTGACCAAACCAAAAGAAATCACATTTGCAGGACAGGACCTAAACAGCAAAATTAAAGCATTGTCTTGGCTCAAACAGCTGCAGAAAAGTTTGGAAGGAATTTGACTGAAAGCACATTTGTGGGTCACTCCCAATACACAGCTTGTGTCAACAGTGAATACTTCAGGTTTAAAATAGGATTCAAATTACACCAGGACCTAATTCACACTAGATTAGAGGACAGATACACAGATTCCGTGTTAAGCACAGATTTATAGCAAAGTGACTTATAGCAAAGATGTAACCTGGTGAGTCACACCAAGGGAGGAAGCTAGTCTTTCTATTGTAGATGGTTCCCCCACATTTTCTACATAAAACAAAACTCAAAAAAGTTGCCCAAAAGTCTCACCCGAATCATCATCTCTGAATGTTTCAGGGGATGAATAACTCTTCAGGCTGTTGCTAGTAGTGCTATAATCTGCACCTGAATCTTCATCTAAACACTCTATGAGAAAGGTGGAAACACCTGTGGGAAGAGTAATTTCTGTACCTAGAGAAAGAGACAAAAATGGTGGCTAAAAAAATCTACCATCTTGTACAAAACATCAGGATTTCCTTATCTGAGTTTCATTCCTGTAATGAGCTAAATATTGTCATGTCAGTATCTTATAATGAGTCATAATACAGTTAAAGAAGCAAACAAAGGGCATCATTTGTTTACTTCCATACACTATCATAAGCTAAGAGAAGACACCTTCTTTGCCCAAGGCTCACAAGACATACCTGAAGAATTTAGCCTCTAGTAGGGTAGTTTTTAAATAAGTCACAAACTTTCAGAAATGCAGGTTTGAGTAAACTGAAGAACTCATGTCCACAACTAGTTCTATCAAAGATAAAACCAAAATCATGTGGTTTCCAACAGGCTGGGCTCAAGACTGTCTCAGGTGCTGTGGGTCTGTCTGTACTGCCTACAATCAATTCATGTGAGCCCAGCCACAGGCTGTACTAAGAGGCAGAAGTCCAGCCAGTAGTCTCAAAACCTTCACTTTCTAATATCACAGTCAGAACCAGTACAACAACGGCACAGTACAAGACCAGTACTTTTATAGAAATAAAATTATATTATTAATTTTACATTTGGTTTAATATAGATATAAAAATATATTTAATATTATAATGTATTGCCATTTTACTCACTTGACGTCACTTCAGCATTTTTCAAACTTCCTTTACTTTCAAAGTTGATTATTTTGAATTCCTGAAATGAAAAGATCAATACAAACAACCTGAGAAAACTGAATGTAGACAAAGAAAGGCATTTAAATATCCTACATCAGCAGATGCTGAGAAAACTCACTGTCTAGTACTTCACCACTTAAGCCTGCTATTCACAGTGTAATTTGTAATTTTAATGCGCATTAAAAAACCTGCAATCTGACTTACAGCTCTAAAATTCGTGATGAATACCCCATCATTTGATCCTATAGTCTTTGCTGGATGAGACTGCCATTGAAGGCATACTGACATCAACTGAACTTATGCACAACACTGGTGGAGTAATGAACTTCACTGCCTTTTGATTTTATTTTTTTTTTCAGACATCCAGTTCTCACTTGCAGAATCCTACACCATTTCTGTAAATACAAACATCTATGATGTGTAGGCAGTAGATTCTACAAAACTAGGCATTTTGTAGTAAATGTAAATAATTGGTAGAGTCTAAAGAGCTAACATTTTAAAGAAAAATAGTTTTATAGCAGTATCACCTAAGCCCTTTGCTGCAGCCAATTTCGGTTTGAACACACCTGGTTCATTATTCTCTTGCCCCTGCAGTATTAACTGTCCTGTAACACATCTGCACCATCATCTCCAATCACTTTGTTCCAGTTTTAGTAACACAAGAAAGAGCAACAGCAATCTGTCAAAGGTCTGTGCCTGACTTAGAAGTGAGCAATTCTCTGGAATCACACTCTACTGAGATCTCTTCCACACAACACAATCCCTACAGCCTTGCCTCGTTAAGGACAATTAGTATTGATATTTTCTCATGCTATCAGTAGCTCCAACAGCTTTTATTCTGGCCAAAGATACAGAAAATGTAATCCAAAATACAGGACCGAGTTCAGCCTGAAAAACGTCTGCGCACACACACATAACTCACCGGAAATTCCACCTGAATAGAAAAAGAATTTAATGGGTCACATTCCTCTGATTTATCATCCATCACTAGTAGACAAAAAGCAAGACAGCATTCTCACCTTCAGTGGTACTTTGCTTTCTTCTGGTTGTTCTTCTTGTATCTTGAAGTCTGTTGTTTCTCTGACATTTACTTGATGGCTGCAGTTGAAGAACAGAACCAAGTTCAATCACAGAGCTACACTGTTTTAGACAAAGGCAACAACTCCAAAATGTCTTTATGGGGTGTCAATAAATAATCTGACAAATATCAGTGCACTGATAATTCAGACTGCATCACTCCAAGAGCCATCTCACAAGGCAAAACAATATCATTTACTCGCAAGTCTTAACAATGGTGTGTTTGAATGAGTTCTAGCTGACCTTTGGTTGCATGAAGAGCTCTCTTCAGTATATTCAACATTTTCTTTAATTTTTGGTAGGTTTTTCCCACTGAGCTTTTTCTTCAGGCCTAGAGAATAAATATTCAGTTCAGTAATGATAATTTCAATATTAGAATTTAGATTATTATTTCTAACAGGGAACCTTTAGCTGTTCCCACCTTCCACACCCATAACACTTTCTGACCCTATTATCACAAACAATGTAAAATCTGAATTTACTTTTTTCAGCAGTATATCAAGACAAAACAAAAAGCAGACTTAAAGAAATACTTCTGGTGTTCTAGAAACCTATTGATTAAAAGCAAAAAAACCCCATCACCTTGGAAGCAACCTTTACCTTGATTCAAAGTAGTTTGAGCATAAATCAGTTTTAAATGGAGTTTATTAGGAGTGTCAAGGATTTCTACATAAACTGGTCCTCACTGTATATAATCACAAATGGCATTAACAACACAATTAATCAGAAACCAGCAAATTTCAGTCATATTTTCTTATCCTAAAACTATTTTTATAAGTTATTTTGCTTTGTGCTTTACTTTCCTTATCCAAGAGCCACAACCAGCCAAACTTTCTAGAGTTACATGTTTATGACCACAAAGGAGCATCCATCCCCACACTAAAAACTGGGTCTGAAACACTGCATTCCCCCAGGGCCGCACAGAGCCATTTGGCTGAAGCTTCCTGGGAATTCAGGACAGGATGATATATGGACAGGACTCATCCTTTTCCTTCTTTTTTTCCAAGGATATGGAAGACTTCCAGGCAGCTGGTTGCACCCAGTCCTGTCCACAGGAGCACTAAATACACACAAGAGTGTTATAAATGGGTGGGCTTTCGTAGGCTGGTTGCATAATGATGGGTGGTTAAAGTTATGTTAAAGTTGAGTCTTATAATTGGTTAAATCAAGTTGTAATGTTAATGTTAATCTGGTTTTTAAAGTGCGCTGATGTACGGGTGTAACACCTTCATGAAAGCACTAGATGGGAGTCAGATGGGGGTAACTAATAGGTAGAACTTTCCAGAAACTCTCTGTACAAGTGATGACATCATTCCAGATTTTTAATTGGTGCATCAGTAAGCCAATGAAGTGGACTTATTCCCAAATGATTGGTCAGGAGTGAACCCCTAGAACGAGCCAACCAGAGACGTGTTCCAGGACCAATCAATGAGAGGATCCAAAACGCAGCAATCCTGACACGGGACAAACATATAAGAACTCTCTGGGTGCTCTGCCCGTGCTCCTCCTGAGGTGCCTTGCTTGCTGTGGGAGTGTCTGGGGCTTGTGCGTGGTTACCTTGTTGCTCTGCCTTGCTGCGCCTGGCTTTGGCGCTACTCCCCTTTGCTCGTCCCCAGCTGCCCTTTCAATAAACCAATTAATATAATTGGCAATTTGTCAGGTGATTCATAACAAGAGCAGGAGCCAGCAGAACAGGAACAAGGCAAAACCAAATGTTCGCTGTTCTCGCTAACAGCAAAGCTTTACTTTTAAATTACCAAGATCAGCCCAGGATCGAGACATCCCACGCTGGTCGTCCCCATACTGTCAGCCTTCACTTGATTCCCATCTTTTCCCGTGAACTGCATTTTTTTCTTCACAGGTCTCAAATTCTTAGCTTGGTATCTACTGCACTGCATTCAACAACGAGGCAGCTCCTTTTGAATAATGACTTTAAGCAATTCTTAAAGTATTCTCTCAAAGGTGAGCAAGGCTTTTGTCTTGCCATTTCTAAATGCTCCCTTCCAGCTCGATTAAATGGAGTGGAGGCACTTTACAGAAGGAAAAATCCTTCCTACTGCTAAGTAGCAGCTAAATAGAAGAAACACTCCTGTTTCCAGAACAGCAATCTGCTTTCTCCAAGCCGTGAGGGACATGGATAAGAAACCACTTCCCAACCTCACACAGGACTCGCTGCGCTGGGCACAGGTGTGACGAACAAACCCTCTGGGGTACATCGAGAACGCTACTGGTAAAAAACCTTAGCCGGATTACCCTGCCCAGCATCTTTANCCCGAAGAGGCGTCGCCGGCACATCTGGGAAACACCGGCCCGGCTGCCCGGGAGAGCGGCCGCCCCCGGCAGAGGGGACGCACGGCGCTTCTTCCGCGGTGCCTTCCCGGCGCAGGGGGCGAGGAGCCCGCCATCCCGCTCCATGGCGACCCGGGCCGCCGCAGCCCCTCAGGCGGCGCCCTCCCGGCGGCCCCAGCCCGCATGCGCGGGGCGGCCGCACGCGGCCCTTGGTGAGGGACCGGCCCCCGTGAGGCACCCGCCGTGGGGCGGGATAGCTTCACCGGAGCGGGCGGCTCCGGGCCCTGTCCAGTCCGGCCTGGAACGCTTCCAGGGCAACCTGTGCCAGCGCCTCACAGGGAAAAAAGTTGTGTATGAAAATGGAGTAAAAAAATCGTTTGCGTGATACTGCCTGTACTGATCAGACCCCGTTTTAGTTTGTAGAGGAGGAATCTCGTTGCTTCGTTACATGAAAAAATAGAGCGTATGGAATCACTGAATGATTTGGGATGAAGGGACCCCAGAGATAATCCTGTTCCAACCCCCTGCCATGGGCAGGGACTCCTTCCGCTACACCAGTTTGTTCGAAGCCCCATCCAACCTGGCCTTGGACACTTACAGGCGTTTCTGGATTTCCAAATGAAAGGAGATGCAAGTGCACACAAAAACCGGATTAGAGCCTGAATGTTTTGAAACTTTATTGGTTTAGACACAGTTTGAAAAAATACTATGCATTCCCAATTGTCAATTCATATTAAACAAGCATATACATTTGATTATATTATTATTGATTTAAAATTTAAAAAATGAAACCATACAGAAAGACTGCTGCATCTTCAGAGAACTTTGCAATAATTTGTTTTCATAGGAGATTGCTAAAATCAATCTCACGTTCCAATATTCCTTTGGTTGTTATTTTACATAATTTATTTTACATGTTTAGTTTAGGCACACATTCCAAATGACTTCATACCAATGATGAGGACGAAGTACTGGAGGAACAAGAGATTTTATAAAAGAGCTTTTATTGTATGTCAGTCCATGAGAAAATCCTATGAGCAGCCTTGAGAAGGGTGAGAATTTAGTTCTTTACGAAAGTTTCCATAGATGACTCTGATATACATGCTAATATACCAAAACTGAAAAATCTTTAATAACAGTTAAGATTTTTTTTTACACAAATGTATATGTTAAATTTTACCCCCCTTCACTTTCCGTTCAAAATACAATAGGCAACACATACCAAAATGCCTCATTTGTTGGCTGCTTTTAGTTTGCTAGAATACATAACAAAAAGCTGAAATGAACGGCTTAAAGGGACTCCAGATGCCTCAGAAAACATTTTTCTTTGGAGGAATTCAAGGGATCTAAAACTTTTTCACTTCTGGGCTACAGGCATCCAGATTTCTTCTCTGAAAAGCTTCATTGTTTCACAGGAGCAAAGGTGTTATAGAAACCACCAAATGTGCAAAATACTGAGGAACATCAATTCCAAGAAGAAACAATAATTAATTCTGATTTTTTTTCCCCCAGAGAAAACCAAAGTGAACTAAACATACAAAAAGTATGCCAATATAATTGCCTCTAAATAAGATGCTTTTTCAATTTTTCTCTAAGGCATCAAGAGGTCTTTAAGTTACCTGTTACCATGCAAAAAATAGTATATTCTTTCCCAGTTTACATTCATCTTGTAGCATTTATTTACATATAGATCAGCAGTTTGTGCTTTTAACACATGTAAAACTAAAAAAAAAATCCAAGTTAGTTTTTTTATTCCAGAGGTTTAAGTCAGATTATTTTGCTACACACAAGAATTTTATATTCATGGCAAAAATGAGACTGCACTTTACTGTTGCTGATAGATACTGGATAACAGTGAGGACAGATTGCAAAATGGTACTTTATCAATAAAAACTCACCGTCTATGTCTCACCTGATGTGCATCAAGCATTTTAACCTGCAAATGTGCCTTTCAGGACAGAATTATTCCATGTATTTCCTGCCCACATGGAGTTAAAGACTCTGATCTAGTTTCTGCTCATACTTTGTGCATTTTGGCAGAACATATTTTTCTCTGTGCAATATATCAAGCAAAGGACATACAAAATATATAACTAAGTAAGAATCTTTTCCTGGAAAATGTATTTTATTCTGTTTTTTTAATATATAAGACAGTCTTCCAGTGATTCCACAGCCATAGCACCAGGCCCAGGAAACACCTCCCATGTGTAACATGTCCAAGAATGCAGTACTACAACAGCAAAACTGACTGCAAAAAGAGTCTCCACTCTTAAGATGAATAATAGAAACTAATTTTGTAATCTGTTATCTTAAGGTAAAAAAAAAAAAAAATCAAAACCAAACAACTGGTTATTGGACAGCCCTGGGGATTTTTCCTTGGTGGTCTCAAGAAGTGTTTCAGTTTAAGAAAGCTCAATGCAAAATAAATATTCCTGGAATTTGAAGAGAAGCAGGATTGAGCCTAGCTCATGCCTTATGCATGTCTCTTTTTCAAATGTTAATCTCTTACAACATTGTTATGATTATGGTGAGAGAGAGGGACCTGCAGAGGAAAATCTGATTATACAAATATAAAAGACAGCATTTAGTTTATTTATATAATTTTTCACAAGTTCTGAAAGCATTCACACTTTTGGTGTGACAACAACAATTTCTCTCAGATTTTGCATCATCCAAGTGTGGCCAAGTCTGCATGTTTTCTTTCTTATTCTTTTGGTGTTCATATATTTGGCTCTAGTGCATCTGACATTTTGCATCAAATATCAAAAGAAGAATATAGATATATTATTCAGCACCATATATGTAAAAATAACAGCCATCTAAGCTGTAAATAAACTCATATTGGGATCTTCTATACTTATACAGAGTTTAGTTGTCTCAAAAAGCCTGAAATCATCTTAGGAGAAAAGTAAATTAAATTCAAATGGCAAAAACATATCAGTGAAAAATAGCTTTTCTCTACTTACCTAGGTGACTAGGATTTGGGTTTTTTTTTAAACTGTCGCATTAAAACAGACAGGAAATTGTTCTGAATTTAATTCTCCATTGCTTTGAAGGTTGCGTATGTAATGACTGTCTTTTGGCTGATACGAAAAGGATATGAACTAAACTCCACTGAGATGAAAATCCTTTATGACTTGACCTAAAGAGCCGGATTTTATGCAATAATCCCTATCCTCCATAGACGTGGCGCACGCAAATTCCCCAGGGATGCTGTTGCTGCATACATTGGTAAAAAATGAATGTATGATCCCATCAGCTCTCAGATATTTCTTTACTTGCTTTGGACTGATATGAGTGATTTTACTGGAATCAAATGAGGAATCAGGCACATAAAGGGATTCAGACAAATGCACAGTTGATAAATCAAACTGCCACATTCTTTGAGTCATTATGTTACTGATACAGTTTCCTATGTATCATTTTATTCTGAAATCACTGTAATAAATCAGTCTTCGTATAACACTAACTCATTAATTTGATTTATATCATTTGGAAGCATGCAACGGAACTTCAGAGAGAAAATAAGATACTGTTTAGATTAAAAATTTAAACTTTTAGCTTCAGAAGTCTACAGTGGATTCCACTATATAAGAGAAAATAAGTGTGTTTCCACTGTCCTAGCAAAGATCTAGCAGGCACAGCTCCATGCTAGTATGCACTGGTGCAACAAACATCAGCTAGTATAATACACACAGATATTTAGGACCCTATTTAGCAGAAAGAAGCCATCGACCATCCAAGTATTCAGGGAACTTGACGTGACAGTTTTCTCTTTGCCTTGTACCGTGCTTTGTACCAAAAGAGAGCTCTAGAGTCTGTTCCTACTCCTTGTGAGACTTACCCCTTTCTGATGACCACAGAAATCTAAAGTTTCATCCAGACAACTTTCTGTTTATTCCAGAGAGGCCATTGGAAGTGATGCCAATGGGATTTGATGCTTCCAGATGTCTGAACATAAAGACGTTTCCATAGCAGGCCTTTCTGCCACCATGTCCACTGTTCTGGCATACAGTGACACCAGTGACACGGCGAGGGCTAACACAGCCTTTAGCCCACCCCTGTGGGTCTTTCAGGGCAGTATTCCTTCCCCTTCCATGACCAGACAAAGGATGCCCTCCACTGCTGCCTCTCAGGCTGGCCTTTTCCCAAACCCTTTCATTTTGCTAAGCCCCATCCAGAATCATAGCTTATTCCTTGTGCTCCATTTCTTTAGCGCTGTTTCTGAAAGGGAGTCAGTCCAGCTGGACTACGCAGTATTAGCAGCATGTGAAGTAATAAATTAGGGATTGGGAGCATAAGGATTATCATGAACTCCGACCTAAAGCCGCCACAGAGCCAGAGATGCTTTTGCAACCTTCTCAGTTTGAGCAGTTCAGATGTCCATGACTGCTCTGGACTGAAGGAGCCCTAATGCAGCATCAGCATACCATGGATAAACTGTGTTTGGATAAAAAGGAAGTAGAGGGAATTCTATGTTATCACTTCCTAACCTGTTCTTGTAATTTCAAGGTAACATTAATCCATTAGATGTAATATACTAATAGGTCTATTAAGTACAAATAGTGGGAGATCCTGTCCTATTTCTATTCTGGCTGTTAGGTCATCAGTGATTAAATCAAATCAATGTCATTTATGTCCTGAAAAATAGAAAAACTGTCACTTATTATATAAACCAATATCCAGCTTGAAGTTCCAAATCAGAGAAAATACACTTTTACTTTCACCATCAATGACTGATTATTTGAGGTAGACCACATTATTGAATTATCCATGATTTTAGTTTCTAATATATTAGGTTACATACAATCAAATACCAACAGACATACCTGAAATTTTCCCTAGTTTAATTAGAAATGTTTGTAGTTATTAATAAGATATGCTTCGATAATTTACTTGGTCATAGATTGAAATTTCTGCATATTTTGTGGCAATTTAGCATAATTTGTAGTAGTGCCCTACCATGTACCTAGAGTAAAAAGGAAATTGTATCACACCTGATGGCAAAAAGAAGGGAAAATATGCTTAGTGATGAAATACTAGAAAAATGAAAGGCTCAAATGTAAGATTCAGATGCTTATCCATTTCAGCAGTGTCATTCTGGCTCTGTACTTTTTGAGTATTATTCTAATATTGCTATGCAGTCCATCACTCAGGAGATTCTTCCCATGATTTCAGATGGAGATGCTTGAATATAGCTCTTCTATTTGTTTTTTGAAGTAATCTCTCAGTTCTGGTCTCTTAGCCTTTAATGTTGGTGTCAACAAACCATTTTGCACCGAGAACATATCAGAGTGAATATAAATAGCTTTGACCTATAATAAATAAAAGAGGGATATATTTATAGCAAAGGTTACAGGCATCACACTGAATAAGCATTCACTTTTTATGCCAGCCTTGCTGTGCTTCCCTCCGGTGGTGCCTCAAGTCCAGGGCACTCTTCTGCTGAGTCCCGAGGATTTCCCTCCCCTGCCCGCAGAAGGGAGCTCTCCAAGAGAATGAGCACATAAATCTCTTTTCTGTATGAAACCAAGGCCAGAGCACAGCAAGGCAGTGCACAAGGGATAGTGTGATATCGATCACTGCAGTTTCACACAGCTGAAAGGCAGTGGGGGTAAGGGCAAGGGCAGCGAGTTGTGCTAGGAAGCCTCACCGTAACCCCGCTGCAAAAGTAAACAGCACTGATTCAATCTTGCAAAATTATTGTGAAGCTTTGCAGGCACGAAGCGTGTACATGATGATCGCCTTTGTGGAAGAATTTTAGCTAATTAAAATGATACAAATCTTTTAGCCTGTGCAAATGGCATTTCACAAGGCTGCCCTTGTTCGAGGCAGTGGCTCTGAGCACAGCAGGGAGCCTGGCAGCACAGATGGGAGCAAGCTTTTCCTTCCCATGCTGGTGTGGGAGAAAGCAGAAAACTGCTGCGTGACTGGTCAGAGTCCACCGATTTAAGACAAAATTCCCCAGCCATCTGCTGCTTTTGTGATTCCCCAAGCCAGACTTCTCCGCAGTTTGTTCAGCTGGGGGTTCCAGGAATATAGGCTGCAAATCCATTTTCTATTCTTTTAGATATGTGATTCATCTTTCTCTGCAAGCAATCGTAGTCCAGGTCCTCCCCCCATGACATCCTTTATAAATCAGTGTTCGTGCTATTAATGCTCCCCCGTTTGCTCCACTGGCTTTCAGAGCCTGGCAGTTAATGGTTATAGAAGCCAGACTTGTCATTCCCAAGACAGAGATCCAAGCTGCAGACAAGGACGGGGATGATAAAGAGTATCCCTATAAACAGGGGATCCCATCCCACAGGAACATTAGCCACAGTATCTGGCTCAAAGATGGGTTTTAAGATTACATATCGCAACAGAGATGAAGTTTTGAAGCCCTTTAGTTTTGAAAACTGTATAGCGTAGTTTTTATTCTATTCTATTGTTATTTTATTCAAATTTTTAGAAAGATGACAAGGCTTTCCTCACTACTTTATACTTTATTAATTGAAAACTGCTGGTAGAATCGATTACGTGAGGATATTTCATACTGTGAAGACCATGCCAGAGACAAACAAGACTTAGTAACACAGAAGATTATGTGCATTAAAAACTACGCTTTATATTGAACTATTTTTAAATAAATTCCTTTTTGCTATTTTCATAGACAACTGAGAAATGTCCTAGGTTACAATGTAAGATGTAACCAATAGTATGTATTCTATTATCATCTTCCCAAACTGTTAAAGCAGGTGGGGCAATGTTCGTTACCTCCTGCCGTGACTCATCCGTGATAACTCCCCCCGGGAACTATCTCTGTTTAATGGGCAATCAAGGACCCACCGCATTACTCACAGATAACTCCTCTGGACTATCTCCTGTTAATGGGCCCATCAATACCTTGCCTCATGACTCACCATCCCATTGTGAGAGGCTCCTCAGGGGGAGGAACTAAGCATTCTCATCTGTATATATATTTGGAGGTGTGGAGCATCAGACACAGCCCTTACCTACAGG
>VWZT01014609.1:20621-32043 GCA_013397055.1 Pachycephala philippinensis | reverse complement strand
CAAAAACGTCGCGTCGGCGTCGCTTCGCGCATGCGCGGGGCCCGGCCGTGCGAGGCCCAGGGGACGGTCGCTCGCGACCGCCGCTTCCGGCATGCCCTGCGCGGGCGCGGTGCATGCTGGGTTGTGTAGTGCTGTGGGCGGGAGGGAGGATGCGGAGGCGCCTTACCGAGAGGAAGGCCTCCTGGGAATTCTGGATGGCGGCTGACGCTACCGCGGGCGGCAAGAGGCGTCTTCGCGTGCTTACCCACTCGGCCTCATAGGCGCCCGCCCCAGCCCTCTGTCACGCTTGCAAAACCAGGGAGGGATGTAGACGAGTCTGTCAGTCTGATTTACACGTTTTTGGAAGCACCTTGGCTAGAAAAGCGATGTTTTGAAGCTGTGTACTGGAGACAGCCTACAAGAGAGCTGGAGAGGGACTTCTTACATGGGCATGTACTGATAGGACAAGGGGGAATGGATTCGAAGAAGGAGGGCAAGTTTAGATCCGATATTAGGAAAAAATTCTCTGCTGATAGGATGGTGAGACCCTGACACAGGTTGCCCAGAGAAGCTATGGCTGTCCTGTCCCTGGAAGTGTTCAAGCCCAAGTGGGTTTGAGGCTCTGAGAAACCTGGTCTAGCGGAAGGTGTCCCTGACCACGGCAGCGGTTTGGAAGTTGATGATCTTTAAAGTTCGTCCCAACCCAAACCATTCTGTGACTATGATTCGGGGCTCCACAGGCAATTCCTGTTTCTTGTAGGAACTGCAGGCAGAGGTAGGGGAATTAGTCAAAAGCTGGACTAAAAGAATAGTTTTCCGGTTAGGATTGTGTTTGTGTGTAGGAGAAAATGGGCATTCAAGGATGAAACAGCTGAGTGTTAGCAGGTGTGGCTGTTTTGGCAAGCCACTAAAGCCAAAATACCTGGTTATATGGAAGTTTAATCCTCTTTGCCAAAATACTTTCTAGTGTATACTTTTCCAGCTTCAAAGGTACTAAAAAATGGATAACTGATGTTATGTCTTTGATTTTAAGACTATGAGATGCATTATGAGTATAGACAGACATAGCATATGAATTATCTGAATAAATAAGAAAACCAGAAGATTTTATAAATCGTTCTTTTCAGGGCTGTTTTGTTTGGCATTTTTTTAGGACTAGGCCAAATAAAGTAAATTAGGTAGCGAGGCAAAAGATTAGTAGGGACACAAGAAAACAAATATCCAGGAAGGAAGCTCATATTAGGCAGCAGTCCATCAGACTGGTGAAGCACTTAACAGTTTGCTGGATCATGATCCTACTAAATTAATCTATGTGGGTGCTACACAGTGCATTCTTTCTTCATTGGCTTCATTATCTAAGCTCTTCAAAATTCTTATAACAGAAATTGCCATTGCAGGAATGTGGATAGGGTGTATGCTTAGCTGAAGTGTATGCTGTGGTCCTGCTTAGAAGTATCTTGTTGCCATGCAATTTAATTTTATTAAAATGGGCAATTTTGTGCTCCATGGAGAATACTTGCTGTTTCAGGCAAGTTTCAAAAGTGCTGGAAGAATAAATATTGTTCTGTAACATCTTTTCTTCCCATGTGTGAAAGTATGTGTCAAGACAAAAGAGTCCATCATCCCTGTGGTTAAGTGACAGGTCATACCTGGCTAGTTTTGACTTCAGATAATTTAAGTGCAGGACTGGTCTTCAGGAAACCCCTGAGTGAAACTTGAATGTGTGCCCCTGGCAGATGGGATATTTTAATTGCCCTTCATCAGTGCTGTTTTACTCTCAGAAATACTAGTTAATTGACTTCTTTTAAGCAATAGAAACATGAATTTATTTCATGGTAGGCTCACCTCCTTTTCTTCTGTTAGTTATCCGATTTACCAGCTCAGTGGGTTGGTTTAGCATGTGCTGTCAGATGTAAATTTACAGGAAACTGCTGTGTCAGAACACTCCTGTGTTCTGGCTCCTCTCTTTTCCTGTTCTGAAACACCCTCTTCCTTCACAGGCAGGATCGTGGTGTTGAAAAGTACATCTGTGCTTTTTCTCTCAGGTATGAAAATTTTACTTTAAAACACTCATGTTGTATGACAAGAGACTTGGCTGGTTTTGAAAACCAGCTCTAGGTTGTACAAAATGAAGTATTCAATGTGGCAAAAGTCTTGTCACATTTTGAATGGGAAGTTCCTGGTATGCATTTGCCATTGATAACAGCAGTGCTTAGTTCAGGGTGCAGGTTCCAAAACTAACATATAGCATTTTATTTTCTCTGAGGAAAGGATGAAATGAAAGCTGGCATAATCACTCTTAAGAGCTCTTTATCTCCTTCCCATCACTAGCATGGTGAAGGTAGGTGAGGATCCATAAATTGAAAAATAGACATTTTGTCTTACACATTTTGTTTGAAAATAGCATCGCCTCATAATGAGATGATGCGCATTCCAGACTCACTGGATACTGTCCCTTCCCCATAATTTTAAGTCACTTAGCACATACAGCAGACAAACTGGTTACTCTTTTTAGCAGGCTGTATATTGTCACAGTCTGGCATTGGAACAGTGGCAGGATAAGGAAGAAATTTACTTAATGCTATGGATAACCACCATTCACTACAAATTTATGACATGGCAGATCCCAAGCTTGATCCTGCTCCTGCAGACATCGACAAGAGCAGGATTAAACTGCTGTTTCATCTGTGCTGCTGGAACAGATTTGGGGAAAAAAACCAAACCACTCAAGTCATGTAGAGCCTGCATCAGTAATCCTGCCTGTGAATATTTTGATTTTCATTATTACATAATTATTTTGATTTTATTCTTGCTAAACCCAAACATATTCTGTATCAATGGCCCATTTTGCTAATGATATTATTGCTTATTAATGTGATCAGGGAAGCCAGCCTGTGTCAAATTATGAATTGTTACCTCGCATGCAGAGTCTGGTTTGGAATTTCAAAATCTAATTGTCAGATTAATTAGTGAAAAAAATTAATTTCCATTGGTTTCTCTCTGGGAAGTTTTTTTCCTGTTTGCCTGTGTGGGTTTTTCTCAACTAAGGTGGATTTTAGGACAATCTCTAGCACAACAGAATTTGAGAGGTACCCAAAAATGAGAAGAGCAATTTTACTGTCTCTGATCCCATTTTCTTCCCCTGTCCAATGAGTACAGTAGAAGCTTCAATTGTGTGGAAATTTTAAAGTTTGACAAAACCAGCTCCACTTAGAACAAAATTAGTGTTTCAAGCAGTGTTCCTCGTTGCTAAAGTTGATTGTGGATGTGTACAGTGGATGGTGTAACCTCTTCTTAGAGGCTATGTAACCAAGATGCCTCTGAGCTACAAAGAAATCAGTAAAAACTTGAAGATGTGCTTCTCTGACAATTTGCCTAATGAATTCTGTGCATTTTGTTCAGATTGGCAATGGTTCGTAGTGGAAAAAGTGGTAGGCTCCACCTGAAGCAGATTGCATACTACAAGCGAACAGGGGAATATCATCCCACAACATTATCAAGTGAAAGAAGTGGAATCAGGAGAGCTGCCAAAAACTTTGTTTTCAAAGGTAAAAATTTTCTCTCAAATTATGCCAAAAATAGATACCAAGGTGAAGATTTGCTAATAGGGGGGAAAAAAAAACAACCCTGAGATCTTGCTCTGCTGCATTCTGTGATTTTAACAGACATTCTCTATGAGACAAATGCTCTGCAAATCCCTGGTTAATATATGACAGGATGTTTGTAGAAATGGAAGCTCAGTCTGCTTTAGTCCATTCCAGGACAGGTTTACTTATCTGTATAAAAGCCAAACCTTTTTTTATATACTGTAGAAATATGTAGTCACTGCAATCCATAAAAAGGATTGAAAGGATTACAGAAAGGGAAATAGATCTTCAGCTGGAGACAAGGAATGCTCCATCCAGTCTGGGGGATGGCTGGGCAGAAGTGCAAGGACAACTTTGCCATCAGTCACCTGAGAGCCTCCAGGCTGTTCCCAGCTTTATTGTAGCTCTGGGAGATGTATGAGCCTTTATGAGCCTTTGTAGTGTGCTGTGCTGTCTCAATCCCATCAAATCTGCCCCTTTTGTGTAGAGAGAAGGCAGGGAAGAGTTAAATCTATGACTATCTGTGTCAGGTTGCTGGCAGGCACTCAACAGCTTCACAAACAACAGTCGCAACACTCCTACCTCTCTTTTGAACCCCAGTGTTAGTTTGTGTTTCAGTCAGACTTCCTGTGGGAATGCTGTTTGCATTCTGACTTGCTCTTGTGACTCCTCCTGTCCAGAGGAGTTAATAAACATGGCTGAACTAATGGCTCTTTGGAGGACATAATTGAAATGTTTGTAAACAAAAAGCTATGTTTACACCAAAGTGAGCTTACTGTAACAAATTCTGTTCTGAGTCATGCTCAGTAGTTTAGTAAACTGAACAGAAGAAAAAGCATTTGCTTATAATTTGCTGCTACTTCTTTCAGAAAACAAGTTGTTCTATGTTGGAAAAGACAGAAAACAAATGCGCCTGGTAATTGTTTCAGATGAAGAGAAGAAAAATGTCCTCGAGAAATGCCACAAAAATGCTGCTGGCACTCATCATGGTGTATCAAGGACACTGACTTTAGTGGAGTCTAATTACTACTGGACCTCTGTAACAAATGATGTCAAACAGTGGGTATGGCCTCATAGGTACAGGATACTTTATGTAGTCTGTTACAAGCATTTGGTAATCCTAGGAACTTTGATACAGCAAGTACCCAGGCTGTTTCATGAGGAGGAAATGTGGGCTTGCAATCACACTGCAACTGGTCATCTTGGCAATGCATGGTGGTTTTTTTACTCTTTTACTACTTTTTACTCTTTTACTACTGGCTTGCACACCACTATGCTGTGGTGGGGAACCATAATCTCTTTTGGTAGGCAGGGCACATCTGGTCCCTTGGAGAGATTTCTTGTGCAAGGACTCTCACTTATCTTTATTAGGATGCAATGTGGCATCACAAGGATATACGGCCAGAGTAGCTGCCAGCAGATAAGAATATGAAAATGGTGTCTCCGCTTTACAATTAGGCATGTTCAGGAAATAGTTAAACAAATCAAAGCTTGGGAAAGCTCCTTCTCCTTCACCCAAAGGTACAGGGGCAGGAACCCCTAGCAGAATTTGATCCTTCAGGAAACTGTATGTAAATGTCATTTACAGCCAAATTACTGTTGCTATCAGTTTGCTGCATCACCTGAATACTTTGAGTTCATGTGCAACTGTTACATGAACTGAAAATGAGTCTTTCCTTTCAATTTAGATTGGACAAAGGAGCTCTGTCCTGTAGATTAAGCTGTTATGCATGGAAGATTATGTATAATTCTAGGGTTTTTCAGCCACAGCATACATAGATGAGCCAAAACGGGAATGATTAGGACTTTCTTTCATTGCCAGCTGCTTCCTGCTTCCTTTAGTGTTTACAGATAGTAATGGATTTTAAAATTTGTACTGTGGACTTGAAAGAGCACAGTGCTTTCAGAATGGAGAGAATTCAGCTGTGAGGAGTTCTACATGTTCCTCTCCTGGCCTTCAGTATTGTTTGGTTTTATGCTGGGTCTGAAAAATCTAAAGGTAAAAAATTGTAAAAAAGGTGATAAATTTGTTTTGCATTGCCTGGTCTGACCTGATTTACAGAGAAGTAGTGGAGATCTGTGATTCTGATGGCTGTCTTAAACCTCACCATGACTTGTTATTGATAACATCTTCCCTGATGTCTTCTCTAGGTGTATGCTTGCCAGCATTGCCAGGCGGCAAAGAATACAACCACCACAGTGCCCAAAACACACCCTATCAAAGCAGAGGACCCATGGACAGCAGTCACTATAGACCTAATGGGACCTTTCAATGTTACCAACAGAAGTCACAAATACATCATAATTATGACAGATTTGTTTACAAGATGGACTGTTATCTTACCACTGCATGACACTTCAGCAGCTGAAATTGCTAAGGCAATCATAAATGTGTTTTTCTTATATGGGCCACCTCAAAAGATGCCTATTGATCAAGGGAAGGAGCTTGTTTATCAGGTAAGTATTTACATGGCAGGTTAATCTCTTTTTGGTTGTTTTTTTTCCTCAAGAAAAAATACATTTTCACTTATATTAGATTTGAATTTTAGATTGTTTTTGAGAAAGACTTTAGTATTTTTTTTCTTTAATTGAAAAAGTAAAGAAGTTAGCACATACAAAAAATGTCAAACCAATTTTTTGCAATTATAATGCTATGCAGTGTTTTTCAGGGCTTTATTCTTTGTAAAAAGAACAAAGTAAAATTATTTCCTGGCAGTCATAGTGCAGGTTTTGTCACTCACTTGAACTGGCATAAATCTGCATGCTGCAGTCTGCTGTACCTCATTAATCCATACTGCTCAGTATAGCAATACCTAAGGGTATTTTTGACATTGGTTTATAGTGATTATGAAGGACTTACCACACTTTGTTCCTCTCAGAGATCATGAAGTCATCAGACTGTGATATGGAGGTAATGACAGATTGAGTTAAGTGGCAAAAAGGTGGTTGGGAACCATCAATCACCGGCTCCTAAGCCCTACTTACTCCTTTAGCTCTCATTCGCAGTCCTGGTGTATTTTGTGCCAATACATATGCAAGACTTTTCCCAGTCACCACCATATCAACAAAAGGGGTGGAAAACTGAGGTTTTTTACTTGAAATGGGATACAGAACAAGGGAAATGTTCACTAATTTTGTTGTTCTTCTTTTGAAGATAAATGAAGAACTGTTCGCACTGTTTGGAATGAAACAAATTGTATTGTCTTATCCTCAGACAGATGACATAAATGAAAGAATGTCCAAGACAATTAAAACTTTCCTTAACAAGTACTGCATCGACCATCCAAATGATTGGGATGAACATTTGTCTGCTATAGCCTATGCTTTCAATTTGACAAATTTGGTAGGTGAAGGGTCTTCTTTTGACTGAAGTCCTCCAAAATGTCTGCAAAGCTGTGTGCTAAATTTCTTGCTTTTGGTCCCCATTTAAATAGGAGCCAGATCAAAACACCCCATATTTCCAAATGTTCAACCGTAAGCCACATGTTGTTGAGCCCATGAATATATGCGTGGAAGGAAAATACAATATTTTTGCCAAAATACTTGAAGCAACTAAAAAATTCAGTCAAGCACTGGAAGAAGAGAAAACCTCAGATTGCCAGGTAAATGTTATATATTTGAATTTTACTAGCAAGAGGACTGAAGATAGAGATGGAAAGGTCTGAGGCATAAAGTACAACTAACCTTTTAAAATCATGTGGGGGTTAGAGTGGTGGTTTTTAGTTTGTTTTGCTTCCCCTGTGATCCCTTCATTTCAGTGTAACACATCTCATAGGTATTTGGAGGGAGTAACGTTAAAAGAGACCTATTGTAATAAGTTTACTATGTCTGACTTAGAGGGCAGAAAAGAGAAGTCAAAAGCTATTGCCATGGACTGGTGATTTATGAAGATAAAATAAATGTTTTCATCACTCTTCAGTCCTGCATAATTATGCAGTACACACATCCAAAACTACTCAATGTCATGCTTAAGCACTATTAACCAATGCTACAAAAATGTATGATTAATTTTGGGAAAAAAAAGTGATTTATATGTATCTTTCTGTAGGCAGATAAAAAAACTTCAGATGAACAAAAAATCAGAACCAAAATCACAGTCAAAAGGAAGCCAAAACAATTAAATACCCTTCAACTTAAAGTTGGCCATGAAGTCCTCAGGCAAAGAAAAAACTGGTGGAAAGATGGTCGTTTCCAGTCGGAATGGATTGGTCCTTGTATTATAGATTACATCACAGAAAATGGCTGTGCAATATTAAGAGATTCCACGGGATCCAGGCTGAAAAGACCCATCAAGATGTCTCACCTCAAGCCATACATAAGAGGGTCCAGTGAAAAAGGTGTATATAATATTTTTTAATTTCTATTTTTATATCTATAAAAAAGTTGGGTTTTTTGTTTTGTTTTTTAAAGGTCTCTGTTGTGGTGTTAGGTTATGAGAATGAACAAGTATCATTCACTCACTGGTGGGAGTTACATTAACACACATAATAATGTGATAGGTGTAGTTTTCAGTAAGGAGAACAGTGAGTATGAGTGACGTCAAACTACACAGAGCATGGAAGAGAGCTCATGAATCATGTTTGAAGTCTTTTTAAAAGTAGCTTCTATTAAAGTTGCTTCTAATCACTGGCTTGGCTCTGTTTGTGCTGGCTGATAGAAGTATAAGAATATGCTAGAAGTATAAGCAGCCTGAACTGTGTTCAAGGAGCATTTTCTGACTGTGTTGCTGTTTTGGTGTAGGCCAGATACACATTAATTTTGCTTGTGCAATGGAAACTTTTTCTTTTTTGCAACATCGGAGTGTCTTCTAAAGCCTTAAAATAGGAAGACTACGTCAGAGAACTGATTTTGGAATAGTTTATTTTAAATTGAAGAAGTCAGTGTTTCTCTTACCAGAGCAAATAAAATTGTTGTGCTCTTCAGTAGGATGGCTAGAAATTCCCGAAGATTTGGGTAACCAACTTCTGCTCTTGGTCTTACATATTCAGCGTGTCCTTTTGCAAATCAAACAGTAGCAGCTGTTTCTCTTCTGCTCATGCTGTCTTTGAGTCACCATAGGCATTTTGAGGAAAATTAAATACTTGGTGTACAGAAGACTTCTGTCACAGAACAAGCTGCTTTTTACTTCAGAGTTCTTGAAGAGCAGAACAGTTACCACACTATTGGCACATGTGCTCAAGCTTTGGTTCTTTTAAATATATAAACTACACTGAGATGGTAATTTCTTCCATCACCTCTTAAAGCTGAGAGATTTGCAAAGCTGAAACTTTGTGGAATTTTGTGTAAGAAGCTGAAATATTCATGTCAGTTGTCAGTTACGGATTTCATAACTAAGATGCTGATTTCATGTCACGTCATGAGGCCGCTACTTTTTTTGGACGATCACTCTTCTGGTTCCTCATTAAATTGCTGATGCATGAGGAAGAAGTCACACACATATCAAGCAGGTAGATAATGTACAGCTATTACAATAGCTTGGGTAAATAGTGTCACTGTATAAACAGTTGAAACTAGTTATCTTTGTAGAGTTAGAGCATAATATGTTTACCGCTGAATATTGCAGAAGCAGTGCGTAAATGTAGAATTCACTTTTTCAGGAAGTGACTGTTTTGGTCTTGGCTGGGATAGATTTTGGTTTATTTTTTTTTTACTTACCTACTTTACTTACTTTTTAAACTTTTTACGGTTTAAGAAGCCCTGTAGTGTGTTAGATTAAGATTTCCCAGAGAGAGCGTGAAGAAACTACTTTTGTCTGTGTGCATGCACAAAATGAAAGGGTCTGCATGTCCATTTATTCAAGCTGTTAGTTCAGTAGATGACTATGATAGACATCAAGCTAAGCATTGACTTAGCTAAAAACAGCTCTAAATCTGGATCATTGCAAAAATTATTTTGTGGATATAATGAGATGCCAAACATTTGATGCTCAGTGAAACTGGGAAATTCACATTATCTGTCTGCTGTCACTCAAACATTCTTGTCCTCTTTTGGAAATTGTTTTGAAAAGTAAGCTAGCACCTCACTAGCATTTTAAGTATGGCTTCAGGGATCTGAACTAATGGCTACTTTCCTTTTACAGACAACCATTACTTTCTACAAGGTGCAGTAGTTGACCATGACTATATTGGCTTATCTGAAAGATCTAATAATTCAAGCCAACCAGACTCTGTTGCTGAAGGGGAAATAAATGTCTACAAAAGAGATGTCATGTCTGCTGTACAGATTCCACCTGCAGCCTGCAAAGACCAAGAATCAGCAGATGGTAAACATGAGTCTGAGCTAAGAGAAGATCATTGCATCAAACCAAACACTGCAAAGCCAGAGCAATGGCCTTCACCTTGTTGGACCCTTCAGACCAAGACAGAGGAGACTTAAGCATAGTCTTCTCTCACATTTCATTGCCATGCAGTTTGGAACTACTGTTGCAGACTGTAAAAAAAATGTAATAGCTCCAGCTTCCTTAGCCCAATCCACTTTACTGCTTTATGAATCTAAGAGTGCTTCAGGTATCTACTGGTTAATTTGTCTGGGTGTTAAGAAAAATCACTAGTAAAAGCACATATTCTGATCATGCATTTAAATATCAGATTTTCTTGGTAGAATGGCAATGTGGCCATGCCTTACTGTTTTCCTCTCAGGACACAATGCATCATTTCACTGTAATGACCTTTTCCATTTAACCCTTAGATGACTCATTTCTAATGTGCACTGTGAAATGAATTTAACCTAAGCAACATGGTGTAAATTTTCCCTCCACTACAGAGAAGCTCATGTCTTCCTTTTTCTGTTATATAACAGTTTTCTATTCTTTCTGGGAAGCTGCAACCTCTTGACTTTTACAACTTTTAATTTCTAGTCTAATCCATTTAAGATCCCACAAAACAATAAAACTGCCAAAATCAAATATGTGTAGTGTTCTGTGCATGAAAGAGGGCTTCAGCTGTGCCCTGTTCATCAAAAGTCTGCTAGAGTAGGCAGTTTTAATATTTCAGGCATGTGAAAAAATCTTAAGAGCATTTAATATTCATTTGTGCTTTTTTCATAAACATCTGGTTCTCCATTACAGTTACCTCTTCACTGAGCCTGTTGGGAGATTTTCCATGGACAGTGGGCTATGAAAGGTGAAGCACTGGTATTAACTTACTGTCTGATTTCCTTGAGTAAATTGTTATTGGTCTGGACTTCCTGCTGAGAAGACTGTATCTCAAAGTCAGCTGCACAGGAGTTTTTTTCATGTGGAAAACTGATGAGTACAAGTCAGCTTTTTGGGGGTTTTTTGTTGTTTTTTTCCTTTTATATATGTAGGGGATTGACATGAAGATGAAGAAAACTAGCAGAAAACTGAATTGAACAATTCAGCAACTTCTGGGTGATGCTGTGGAAGATATGCTTATCTTGCGCTCTGAATGTGTGTGTTCCCTCTCATCTTGCTCCTGAATGTCATGTGACTTATAACACAGGTGGAGGCATGGACTATTTATTAAGAGTTTTCAGTTAATTTTAGGCAATTAGATGTGGTTGTCAAGGCTGCTTAGGTACCTACCTCATACAAAAATTCACATGTACAGTACAGTATGTCTCTGATATCATGGGATGCATCGGTGTGAGAAAAGAGCTCAGAACTATGACAGAATCCTATCTTAAACTTCAAATGAAAAATATAGTCAAACTATTTTGTGTCTTCTGAAAATGCAGTCCTACAGATACTACTTCAGAAAGAGTCTTTCTGAATATATTGTCTGTGTGCACACATGAAATAAATATTTATTTTTATATATCATGCTTTTGAAGAAAATATTAGTGTCAGGGATAAAACGAGAATAAGGCATTGTCTGTAAGACTCATTGTTGCTTTTG
>VWZT01014609.1:670-20586 GCA_013397055.1 Pachycephala philippinensis | reverse complement strand
TCTTATTTTTATCTTACTTAAAGTGATCAGTTCCTGAATTGTGCACAGTACAGCAGAGCTGTTTTCTGGGGCAGCTCTGGAGTAACGCAAGTGTTGTGGAGTTGTTAGAGCTCCACGGAAGAGAGAGAAAATCCTGCAGTGAGAGAGGAGTGGGGAAAACACAGAAACATTTAACATACTGTGTACATTTAACATATTGCTGATCCTTCAGGCTTCCTGGTAATTTTGATCTACTCTTATTAACCAGCAGGCATTCGTGACTTATCAGTGCACTGAAATGTGGCCTTCTCTGCATGGGGGAGGTTCATTGAAATTAAACACAGGGTTGTCAAACTATTGACATGAAGAACAGAGACTGGAAACTGGGAAAAAAAAAAAAAAAAAACACCAGACACTATTTTAGATTAGAAGACCAAAACTGACACAAGGAAGCATGATCTAGCAGTCTTCAAGAAATGGATACTATACTTTTCTGCACCTATTAGAAGACCTGCTGGTCTGCTGTTTATATCTTGGTAACCAAACTACCTAGAAATTTGGAATGAAAAGCAGTACACAAAAAGGTTTAATTTGAAGAGGAAGGCTCTTCCAGATAGAAGTAACCAGACAGTATACTGAACTTTAAAACATTTGATTCAGGAACAGTTAATCCTGAGAAATACATTCCCTCCTTTCAACTTGTACATAGATGAAGGGATCTGCAGCAACCTTGCTGCACTAATAGCAGAAGCTGGTGTGCCAATAAACAATAAATGTGGTAGGAAATACAGCATTTCTCCTTTGCCAGGCAGTGCTGCCCTGCTACAAATTGCTAGTGCAGTGATTAGCAGATCACTTGGATACAACTTTCTGTAATTCTGTATTTCCATGTACAACTCCTTACTCATGGGTGAGCCCTTTTTTGGGTGCTTGAAAAGCATCTCAAAACTCATCAGCAGGTGACAGGAATGGGTGCCTTCAATATGTAAAGTGATATCTGAGTAAGTGGGTTAAAAAGGAATAAATCAGATTTCACTAATTCAGTACCTAAAATTAGTTGATTATTTTTGGCAATTGATGCCTTTAATCTCCTTATGCCTCACTTCCCCCTTCTGTACAGAGTGAGTAGCACTATGTCAGATTCCAGACAAACTGTGAAAAATACTCATTACTATTCACAAAGCTGGCAGACATAGTGATAAAAGCCCCAATAGAAAAGCCCTTAAGAAAATGAGTTCTGTATTTTGTGCAGTGTTTCAGTGAGATGTAATAAATAACACATGTGCTTCCCCACCAGATTGATTCTGAGTCTTTACCATAGTCAGAAACGTTATCCATCACTCCCATAGATTAAAGACCAAGAAGAAGGAAAGCAGAAGAAGAAAGCGCAGTTACCGGTGTCATATTTTAGAGTCTTACCTTTCGTGTGTTCGTCTCCAGAGGGAGACGTTCGGGATTTGTGTTGGAGCGTCGGTCGCACGGTGGCAGCCTGGACCCGCGGGAACCGACGCCCGCGGGGTGCGCGGGGCGCGCAGGAACTGCTGCCCACCCTGCCCTTCCGAGGATTTCTTTCCTAAACTACGTTCGCAGCAGAATTTTCAGTAATTTTGAAATCGAATTGTCGATAATTATGGGAGCATGAATACATTTCCGAGAGCAACATGACCCGCATTATGGGAAGGCTGCGTGACCTGTCATGTGAGCCAGAGTACAAAAATACTCCGTGCATTAGGTGGTTTTATACCATAGCTGCCAACTGTGGTAAACTTTCAGTACAGCTTTACACCTTCCAAAGAACTGGGCACCTTTCAGTACCCGTTACACCTTGGTTACTCTAGGATCTCGCAAGCACTTTGAAAAAGGCACTTCCTTATGTGTGGCACAGTGTGTGTGACCTGACAGCCGACCCGAGGAAACATGGCAGAATTGTGGGATTCAGTCCTTTTTCCTGCAAATAATTTTCTCTTGAGCAGCAGTTTTAGGACGTGTCATGGCTGAAGGAAGGAGTAACAAACACACGGGAGAGGGTATTCTGAGCACTGAGGATTGCAGTGGCCAGGGCAGGGTTCTGCCCTGAAACCCTAAATGACAAGTAGCACCAGCGTTAGCCTCTTATGGCTGTTGCCCAATCTCCATTCTGAAAAAATTCTGCAGTTCTAATTAAAAAGAGTAGAAGATTTAGGTTTCTCATATGTCTCAGAAAAATAAATGTAGTCTGTAATTAAAAATTTTCCTAGTTTGCTGAACTGTTACCACTGACTACTAGGGAAAAAAATTACTCCACTGCATCTTTAAATCAGTGCTTTGGCACAGTGCCCTAGAAGAAGACTGCCGATACATCATCTGTATGTTTTTTAAAAAGCTGTACAGTGAAATCAGACAGCTTCGCTCACAGGATGTCATGCTTCACCTGCAACTCATTAATAAGAAACATGAGTGGAATGGAGATAACGAAACAGTAAAACAAAGTGTCTTCATGACCCGTAGTACTTAAATCTAGTGCTGCTTCCAGATTGACTGTCATGCGGTATCTCTCCAAATATGTGTGTAGCAATGCCAGCTGGATGTTCTTTTGGGTTTTTCAGCCACCATGTCCAGAAACAGCAAGAAGTTTGCAGGTTTTGCTTGGATAAGTAGCTATCACTGTAGATTTTAAATCCTCCTCTACACTGTCAGCTCCCCTCTTTTCTTCTGCCAGTAGTGCTTAGCTGTACAGATGAATCTAATTTTTTCACCATTATTGGAGAAGAGCCTAAAGAGCAGTTACAGTGTAAATTTTATTAACAAATTTTGATAATTCTCATAAGACAAAAAATATTTTCACATTTAAGAATTAAGAAAACCCCAACAGGTAAAGGCATATCAGGGTGCTAAAACTCTAGTGTTTACTAGCATCTGTTTTACATAGAAAATGGCTTAATTTCAGCTCTTAATTTTAATTGACTTGAATTTTTGGTTCTGGTTTGAGGGTTTTTTACTGGTACACTACATGAATCCACACAAACTGTCAACTATGTAATGACATAGTCTTAAATATTTTAAAGTATGCCCTAATGTGCAATTAAATAATTAAATAATAAAGTTGCTTTTGAATTGCTCAGCAGTGATGTTCCGCACAACTTTTACTGCTAATACATACGTAGACTTTCAAACAAGTTTGCACATGTGTATTTCAATGGTAAGCTAAAAATCACCAAAGCCCCTTCTCTGTAGCATGACACATGCTTAATCCTAATCCATTGTAGCATGACAGGCATTACTGACCTAAAGACTGATAAAACTTAAATAAAACTAGTTTTGGCAAGGAAGAAGCTTTTACAATTTACCACATTGATCTATAAATCCTCATTAACTCTACAGTGCACCACTTGATTAGAAAACCACCTAATCAAGATGCTTCCCAAGGAATCAATTTACACCTAATGATACTTGGTGGCAAGGACAGCTGCTTAATTGGGATTGTAATTTCAGTTAATTGGGACACCTTCAGGTGATGTGGGTGGCAACCTATGTGTTACAGGTCAAGGCATCCTCCTCATGGCACCTTGCAGTTGTCCCAGTCTGCCCTCACTTAGAGCACATTCACAACAAGGTGCCAAAAATTATCCAACACTACTTGCCAGTGGATCGCAGCCACCTTCCCACCACTCTGAAGGACTTCCCATGGGTCAGACTATTTAAAACAGGCAGATGCTTAGTACAATACAACCAGAGGGAAAGGTGGTGAGCTACCTGGTCAGCCTAGTTTAAATTAAAATATTCAGCCCCTACAATAACCAAGATTCTTTCTTCTTAAAAAGGCTTAAAAGATTAATCAACAACACATGGAAGGTAGTACCATGTCTTTTAAATCTTAACATGTGCAATTACGTGTTGTTCATTAAAGCATAGTCTTATCTGGAACAACTGCTGAAAACTAATTTAAACATGCTCTCCAACTCCGCTAGCTTAGACTGAATAACCAGAATTCAAAATTTAATACAATAAATATTAGCACATAGAACCTGTTAGGATGGGTGATGGTCTGCTGGCTTATTAAAATGAGAACTATGATGCAGAAAGCTTGTGTCTTCCTTTTTATATTAATTTTCTATTGCAGTATGAAGTCTCTGAAGTACATTGTTTTCATAAGATGCAGCTTTAATAAGAGATAAAGAACATTTAGTGCCTTCACGCAGGTTCAGATGTTCCAGTTTTGCCATTGCACCTGTACAAAATCAGGGCACAAAACCTCTGAGGTGCTGAAATTTGATTGCTGCTGGAACACAGTTGGTTGCCTGTCCATGCAGTTATTAAAAATGACAGAATGGCTTGGGGTGAAAGTGACCTTAAAGATCACCTAATCCAACCCCTTTGCCACGGGCATAGACACTTTCCACTGCACCAGGTTGCTCTGAGCTCCATCCAACCTTGCCTTGAACACTTCCAGGGATGGGGCATCTACAGCTTCTTTGGGCGATGTGTGCCAGGGCCTCACCACGCTCAGAATAAAGAGTTTCTCCCTAATATCCAATCTAAATCTCCCTCTTTCAGTTTAAAACCATTGCCCCCTTGTCCTGTCACTACAGTCCTTGATAAAAAGTTTGTCTTTCTAACAAGTGCACTCTAAGTACTGAAAGGCCAAAATGAGATCATTGGGGAGCCTTCTCTTGTCCAGACTGAACAACTCCAACTCTCTCATCATCTTCACAAGAGAGGTACTTCACCCCTCAGATCATCTTTGTGGCCTCCTCTGGACCCATACCAACAGGTCCACATTCTTCTATTTTGGGGACCTCAGAGCTGGATGCAGTACTGCAGGTGGGGTCTCACCAGAGCAGAGTGGAGGGGCAGAATCTGCTACCTCATCCTGCTTCTCTTCAGGCATCCCAGGATTATTGTAAGAGACCAGTGTCTGAATTCTAGAGAGCTGAGATTATGACTAAAGCTCAATTAATCTGTTTTAGCCTGTACCTGCAATTAAACTGTTTGGCTGATTCCCTCTCAACAAAACATCATCTAGAATTGGAGATACAGCTCAAATAAAGGAAAGGACAAAGAGGAAAGCTGCATATTACTTCCACTGAGCTCTGCTAATGGAAGCAGAGAACACCCAACATCATTGGGACATAAGGTGAGCTAACCAAATGTTAGAAAAACATACCCTTATTGATTGGTTTTGAGAAAAGCCTGTGAACTTTTAGAACTGATGGCATATACACAACCTATGACAGCAGTGTCACCACAGCTTTCTTAACTGCTGTCCCTGGAAACTTCCTGTAAACTAGTGACAGCATTTTTGCAGACAGCTTCAGAGGATTCTTCCGAACTAACTGGTTTGTTTTTATTCATACATAAGAGGATCAAGGCCACAGCCAAAAATAATACTGCCTTGCTTTCAAAAGTGAGAAAGAAACAGGCTGTTTTCCTTGTAACATTAGGAAAACAAAAATTTGCAGGAGAGGAAGCAACTTAAGAGTATGCACTAAATACATTTCGCATGAAACTGTGCCTGTAGTCCAGCATTTCAGATGGCTATCCTGGAGATTTTGCCATATGTGGCAAAAGAAAACAGCTTGCAAAGGATTTTAAGTTTGGGGTTTTGGGGTTTTTTTTGGTTTTATTCCAGAAAAAGGGGATTTATGAAATCTCACTAGGGGAAGAAATCTTACCTTTTGCTCCACTATCATTACCCTTATTTCCCCACAAACCACCTTGCAAAACCATCACAAGGAGCCTAAAGCCTATTTTCCAACCTCCATGCCAGCAGTAGCCTATTACAACACCTGCAATGACGAAAATGAAAACTGTTTCATAAAACCCTTGGCAATTACAGCTGTGTACACTCTGCTCATNGTTGTTCATTAAAGCATAGTCTTATCTGGAACAACTGCTGAAAACTAATTTAAACATGCTCTCCAACTCCGCTAGCTTAGACTGAATAACCAGAATTCAAAATTTAATACAATAAATATTAGCACATAGAACCTGTTAGGATGGGTGATGGTCTGCTGGCTTATTAAAATGAGAACTATGATGCAGAAAGCTTGTGTCTTCCTTTTTATATTAATTTTCTATTGCAGTATGAAGTCTCTGAAGTACATTGTTTTCATAAGATGCAGCTTTAATAAGAGATAAAGAACATTTAGTGCCTTCACGCAGGTTCAGATGTTCCAGTTTTGCCATTGCACCTGTACAAAATCAGGGCACAAAACCTCTGAGGTGCTGAAATTTGATTGCTGCTGGAACACAGTTGGTTGCCTGTCCATGCAGTTATTAAAAATGACAGAATGGCTTGGGGTGAAAGTGACCTTAAAGATCACCTAATCCAACCCCTTTGCCACGGGCATAGACACTTTCCACTGCACCAGGTTGCTCTGAGCTCCATCCAACCTTGCCTTGAACACTTCCAGGGATGGGGCATCTACAGCTTCTTTGGGCGATGTGTGCCAGGGCCTCACCACGCTCAGAATAAAGAGTTTCTCCCTAATATCCAATCTAAATCTCCCTCTTTCAGTTTAAAACCATTGCCCCCTTGTCCTGTCACTACAGTCCTTGATAAAAAGTTTGTCTTTCTAACAAGTGCACTCTAAGTACTGAAAGGCCAAAATGAGATCATTGGGGAGCCTTCTCTTGTCCAGACTGAACAACTCCAACTCTCTCATCATCTTCACAAGAGAGGTACTTCACCCCTCAGATCATCTTTGTGGCCTCCTCTGGACCCATACCAACAGGTCCACATTCTTCTATTTTGGGGACCTCAGAGCTGGATGCAGTACTGCAGGTGGGGTCTCACCAGAGCAGAGTGGAGGGGCAGAATCTGCTACCTCATCCTGCTTCTCTTCAGGCATCCCAGGATTATTGTAAGAGACCAGTGTCTGAATTCTAGAGAGCTGAGATTATGACTAAAGCTCAATTAATCTGTTTTAGCCTGTACCTGCAATTAAACTGTTTGGCTGATTCCCTCTCAACAAAACATCATCTAGAATTGGAGATACAGCTCAAATAAAGGAAAGGACAAAGAGGAAAGCTGCATATTACTTCCACTGAGCTCTGCTAATGGAAGCAGAGAACACCCAACATCATTGGGACATAAGGTGAGCTAACCAAATGTTAGAAAAACATACCCTTATTGATTGGTTTTGAGAAAAGCCTGTGAACTTTTAGAACTGATGGCATATACACAACCTATGACAGCAGTGTCACCACAGCTTTCTTAACTGCTGTCCCTGGAAACTTCCTGTAAACTAGTGACAGCATTTTTGCAGACAGCTTCAGAGGATTCTTCCGAACTAACTGGTTTGTTTTTATTCATACATAAGAGGATCAAGGCCACAGCCAAAAATAATACTGCCTTGCTTTCAAAAGTGAGAAAGAAACAGGCTGTTTTCCTTGTAACATTAGGAAAACAAAAATTTGCAGGAGAGGAAGCAACTTAAGAGTATGCACTAAATACATTTCGCATGAAACTGTGCCTGTAGTCCAGCATTTCAGATGGCTATCCTGGAGATTTTGCCATATGTGGCAAAAGAAAACAGCTTGCAAAGGATTTTAAGTTTGGGGTTTTGGGGTTTTTTTTGGTTTTATTCCAGAAAAAGGGGATTTATGAAATCTCACTAGGGGAAGAAATCTTACCTTTTGCTCCACTATCATTACCCTTATTTCCCCACAAACCACCTTGCAAAACCATCACAAGGAGCCTAAAGCCTATTTTCCAACCTCCATGCCAGCAGTAGCCTATTACAACACCTGCAATGACGAAAATGAAAACTGTTTCATAAAACCCTTGGCAATTACAGCTGTGTACACTCTGCTCATAATAGCAGTTTTAAAAGGACATTAATTATGCTCTGATCCTCAGACTGGACTGATTAGTCATGATGATGTTACACAATGATTCACACTCCAGATGACTCATACAGAGAGGGTAATTATCCAGCAGGACTTACGTAAGTTTGGCTTTTAAATGGGAGCTCATTACAGAACCGAGGGTTGCTGTTGTATGAATGAAAAAGGAATTGTGGAGGAAAAAAGAAAATCAGTACTTCCAATCAGGTAGTATTAGATGCCTACCCTGACTAATTTGCATATTTAATTTAAGACACAGGTTTCCTCTTAGCTGTGACCATGTGTTTTATTAAGGTAATACCTTGCCGTTTTGTCATACAAGTAAAATTCCTCTTTAGATGTTTAAGGTTGACTTTGTACATGTATGCAGATTATTAGACTTAAAAAAAGAAAAAGCAAACAACCTTGTGACATAGCAAAATATTTTTCCAGTTTCCCGACAAAATAGCATTTCTTTCTCTGCTGGTAGAACACATTAAAATTTTTACTGTATTAAGTGGCCCGTGTAACTTTTACAAAAGCTGTATACAAAAAAAAGCAAGCAAAAATTCCAAAGTACACTTCGACAGCCAATGCTCTGCGAATACTTTATTACACAAATTACATTCAACTTCTGAAAATAGTGTTCTAACAGTGATACCATCTAAAAATAAGACATTCCAGAAACACATCAAGTTAGGAAGAAGAAAAAAATTTAATAGCGACTTTTTTTCTTTCCTTCAATGCAATATCATGTTAGTGATTTAAAAAAATAGAAGAAGACTTAGCAGCTTCATTTTCTTGTGGCACTGTATATTCTCTGTACTGCAACAGGTTAAGGACATTGAAGAGGAAAGGCACAAAACAGAAATTGGCAACTAAATAATTATGGAAAAAATATTTTGATGAAGCAGATAGTAAGACTTATTTACAAGATCCCCATATTTGATGGTAAATACTACTGCTTTAAATCAGTCCTGCAATTAGAAGACTTCGCTTTATTAAGATGTTCACATAAAAACCAACGGCACTGATATGGAATTTCCATACACTCCTCACTTAAAAAACATAACTAAAACCAAACAAAAATTAAAGGAACCAGTGTACAGCCCCACACAGACTAGAACAGTTTACAATTAAATACACAAAATCTTAAACGTGCTTAAGGGAAAAGGAATCTGACATTCTGGGTTGAACTGTATAATGGAGAACTCAAAGGTTGGTTTCAGGATGACGAAGGTGCTGGTGGGAGTGGAGATGCTGAACACTCTTCCTCAGAATCTGTGCCATCATCTTTTTCTTGATCACTTCCTTCAGTGCTCAGCCGATCAAACCCTTTTCGGCTGTAGCCTTTGTGACTTGCAAAGAAATTCCCAAGGTTAATTCCACCACTGCCTTTTCCTGTGGAAAGGACAGGATTTTCATAAGGTTTGCTTTAACTCTAAAGGAGGGAATAAAAATCTATCTACTAATTAAACAGTATAGTGGTGATTATTTTAAGTCCAGAAACTGTTTTTAAAGATTCAGCACATGAGCCACAAAAGCTTAGTGTATGTATTAAGAAAAAAAGAAGGAGGTTCACCTTTGAAGTAGAAGTTTCAGACTATGCTTTTTTAGCATCCATTATTTCATTAAGTCTACAGGTAGGTGTTCCTACCCATTTGCCCCTAGTTTCAAAGTGCTCCATTTCATTCACCAGATCCACAATAACTCATTATAGCTGCTGCTCTCCCACTGGTAGTGACTCATCCTCTTTATAGTGGGAAGATAATGACAGATGAAAGTTGTTTTAAAAGACGTTTTCAAAAGCCCCTGATCTTTGCCCCCAATCCTTCCTCTGAGAAAATTCCATCAAATCTGTTATTCAACATGAATACAGAAAAAAGCGTCCAGTTACTGTGTTTAAAAACATCTTCAATGACTACTTACCTCTAAGTCTGCCTAAAATTCTTCCTGAACTAGAATCAAGTTTGTGTTCCCCATCAGCTGAAAAATAAAGTAAATTTCAAAAATAAGCTAAACCCCCAATGTTCTATGATCAAATAATTACCTGTATTTTCTGATAAAAAGCACAGGAATTCAACAAACCAATCAGCAGCTCTAAGAAGCCATTTATGGCAGTACTGCAGTAGTCTAGAATGTTAGCATATTTGATATGCTATCTAGCACATTTGGTATGCTAACACTTTTGAATACAAAGAGTCAGGAAGCTGCATGCTGGAATCTTCAAATAAAATACATCCAATTCAGTTGCTCAGTCATATTAGATTGCTGAATGGCCTACTCTGTCACAGTAGGTCTTGACCAGTGGCAGAACTGTGTTGTCTACTCCATGTACATTTTCTTCTCTGGATGAAAGTATCTTGATAAAACAATTTCGTGATACAAAATAACAAGTCTAGTGATCAAACGCCTATCACAGTCTGCCAATTTATGAAAAGTAATGTTATTATACAATACGAATTTAAAACCAATTTATATAACCTCTAAGTACCAATTAAAGCTTTCAGAGCAATGAATGAAGGTGCATTATGGAAGCATGTCTGACTCACAGAACTGACTAGGTAGGAGAGAACAATAATATATAATCTCTTGTAATAGTATCTGCTTTCATTTTGCTTGTATCTCTATAATACCCATGGAGTCTTTTGTTCTCAGCAATTTAAAGATCCCATACCAAAAAATCAAACTATGCTTGCAGTATTAAAATTTCTGAATTCTAGACAATACAACATGAATATATTCTAGTAGTTTCTGAGACACCAATTTTTGCCTTGACACCAATTAAAGTTTTTGATACATGTTCTGAAGAGATGCTAGCTTGAGATGCAATATTAAAGGCTCAGGGGGCTGCAGGTGCTGTGTCCTTGCTGATCCTTAGTTTGCATGCAGCAGCACTGCAGGAGGGCAAAGGCACAGGGAGCTGATCTCATCATACCCTCACCCCTCAGCGTTCAGTGATATTTGGAACTGGAATAATAAAAGCCTGTTCTCTAGAACAGTTACTCACAGTTACCTCCATAGACAGTTGTCTTCCTCCACTGAATAAATACTAGAATTGCCAGAAGAACAACAACAGGGATAATAAGAAGAGTTGTAATAAGAACAAAGGAAACTCCAGTGCTGCTGCCCTGTTGGACCAAGTGTTTATCCGTATTCTTTAGAGGGTCTGTTGATTCTGGCTTGTTTTTCGGTCTGACTTCTACAATTGTCTCTGATTCTTTAAAAGGAAAACAATTTCCATATGTAATCCATATGCATCAAGCAACACAGAACAAGGTGTTACAGGAAACAACAAGCTAGGATACCTTAAGTGCTTTGTAACAAGGAAACAAAAGACAGACTCTTACAGAGACATTTTTGGCTCTTGCCGATGTTATCCCAAGTATAAGGCAGAGAAAGTCTGAATGATACCACTCACTAGCAAGATTCCTTCCCCTTTTCTCAAATGGGGAAAAGAGTTGTGTCAGAGTTTTGTCCTAAAAAGTATCTACTATTCAAAATATAGGAAATTACCCCAATGATCCATTTTTGTACATAAGCATGTGATATAATATCAATTAAATATCTCCTTTTGACAAAAACATTTCCACAAGAAATACAGAAAGCCAGTATATGTCGTATTATCAAACACAAAAAGGAAAAGTTTAAAGATCTTGCTAATAAAACTGCAACAAAAGCTTAAATTTTCTGAACTGTTACATTCCATGAAGGAATTTCGGTTCTACAAATCTGGAGAGCTTTTGAAAACAGCCTCCAGTCATTCATGACTAATTTGTTACCTCTATATCTACAAGGAGAAAAACTATTTCAGGGAAAAACCTTTATGATGTTGCATAGGCTTTGTGATAACTTCTAATAAGTTAAACTGTCTAGCTGTATATTTTGAAGTCAGACTGAACAGCATGTCTTAACAAGTAGCTGCATCAGAAACACTCTGAATCAATTCTGTTTTGATTCTGTATCAAAATTAAAATTATGTTCTATTCTGAAGGAATAGCAAATGGTTCAGTTTACACTCAACACTAATACAATTATAACAATGACACAATGAAAACACGCTGTCTGTTCAAGTAGTAGTTACTGCTAAGGAAAGTTTTCCTCCATCATCTTTCCCACCTCTGGGCAAAGCTACAGTTCTCCATATATTTTCCTCCATGTCACAGCAGTACAAGCACTAGTAACAGTCTGTCACTAGCAGGCTGTAAGAGGGCAGGCCACTCCTGCCCATTTATTAAGCAGATGACACAAAGTCCATTGGCTCTTTTCTCACAGTGGAGTTGAAGGATGTCAATTTCAGTCTACCTGCTCTAACCAGTTTTAGACATTGTTACTTAAAACCTTTTTCTTACCCTGGTGTTATTATTGCATTTTTTCTCTATGACATTAGAGGAGTCAGCTAAAGAAAGCCAAAATGCATTTACATATCCCTAGATACACAGCATGCTGTAATGTCAACACTTCCCTTTTGAGTGCTTCAGGCAGGCTGATGTACCAACGGAGATAAAATAAAAGGATAACAGTGATGACAGCAAGGATTTCATTGTTTCATAATGTTAGCCTTCCTTATTCTATTTTATTCTATATGCTTTCAATTGGCAGTTGAGATTTTTTTGACTTTTCTCTGCCTGCATATACATGGCTGAAGCAAACTACACAACCTCTGAATTTAACCAAAGAAAATGAATTAAGAACATTTGAACATTGTAAATGCCTTTAAAAATAGTACCATAATCTGGTACTGTTTTTCTGAAAGGGAAATGAGCTACGTAATAGAATACATATGGTTAAAATTACTTTTCATCTACCTTAATTGATATTTTACCCCTTTCAATCTCCTCTGTGTGTAATATCTCCTTATATTGTTCCTACAAGCTTTCATTTTCTTTTTCCTTTTTTTTTTCATTTTTGTGCAGATCAATTAAATAAAAAGTGTAGTAAATCTACATAACGAAATGTAAATAGAAAAAAATGGTATTTCTTGCCATATGGTGCGACTGACAAGGCTGTGTACTGAAAGACTACACAGGAATATAAACCAATTGCCATTTCAAAGAACCCTTTTTTTGGAGGTTTGTGGAGCAGGGGGAAAGGGTGCTGGGGAGTAATTATCACAGTTGTATTTCAGAGCTATTTCTGCATCTAAGGGAGCTGCCACAGATACCAATCTGGACCATACCAGATGGTAGAATGGAATTAACCTACTTGTTAAATTTTTATCTTAGTTTCTGTGACAGTGAAGCACTTGTCATCACTGAAAATGACATGTTTAGGTTGGCTGTGAAATAGCATCTACGAGGTAATAGTGTTACAAGTTTCTTTCTAGTGCTTCCTATCGCAACTCAAAAAAGCCAAACAGTCAAACTAGTCAGCATTTTTCCCCTCAGCTTGGCAGAAGCAGCCCTAGTCTATGTGAACATACTGATCCCTTCATTTTCATTATGAATCAGACTAACCTTTTGTTTCCTGTACCTCAATACCAGCCTTTTTAACTGACCGATGTTCCATTTCTGTAAAACAAAATCATTCTTCAGGACAACTGATATTTCAGAAAGGCACTCAGTGGCATTTTCCTTCTAGCTTTCTCAAATGTACAGTATAATCCTACAGTAAACATTCCCATCAATACCTGAATTTCACCATGGAGAGTCAACATAAACTATTCAATAGCTCACAAGGCCATAAAAAAAAAAAAAAAGAAAGAGCTTGATTCATGAAGGATGCTTGCAATAATCAACTTTTATGACACAGAAGGGTTTTATGGGTATGCCTAAAGGTTCATGGATTCCCACAAAAATAAAACTGTTTGTTATAATCAAAATCATAGTGAATTAAAGGCTGGTGGAGTTGGGGTTTCTTAGCTACTGCTCTTTTATACTTCAGCAAAAACTAAACAGAGAATTTTATACAAGGACTTCCCTCATCTAACCTGTAAAAATTCCATTACTTTTTTATTCTCATGTTTCTTTGAATAAAAGCTGAGAATTGGTCATGTTCTGTTTACTAGATGCAGATAAAAACATATCCAATTAGAATTACAATTTATGTTGTCCAGTCTCCTGTTATTAAGAGCAGCTGATACCAAATGCCCCGAAGGAAAATCCATGAATTATAAAGAGACAAAAAAGGAATAACTAGCTTAGTCATTTATAGCAGTGGACTCTAACTGGATGACTAACATCCTGAAGCCTAAGGCTTTATGTCTGTCATAAACTTTTTTTTATCCCATATAATGGAGGAGTGGATTATATTTTTATTCCTGTAAAACATGTAAGCTCTCTCTGAATCCTACTAAATTGATGTCTGACTAATCAGGTTCCTCCCCCTGAAGTGAGGCTGCTTGCCTTGGGGGTTACTAGATTAAGACTGGCAAGCATTTCCTCTGTATGGAAATAGGACTTCAAATTATACTAGATTAATTTTCTAGTGATAAATGCTCCCAATGAAATGAATACAATTTTTAAGTTGACCTGTGTTTTTACTTCATCCCCTGAGAGTTTTCTACATGATAACCTCACAGGAAGCAGTTGAGTTGTCAGCAAATGATACACCGAAATTACTAAAATACTAGAGTAACACTTTTGTTTAAGCAGGTACTGACGATGCTCGTGTAAGGCAAATGCATTTTGATTCCTTCTGTGACAAACTCATGTGCCCAGGACTCTTCTTTGACAGAGCACACAGCAATGCTGAAGAATAGTCTTCTAATGAAAACTGAGCAGCAGCACACAGCTGCTGCAGATGAAGCTTGTAGTGCACTTAAATCGCTGTCATTATGCCACCAGGCTCTTGGTCGGGGTACCAGATAAGTGGTACTGACCTGAAGATACACAACGTGAAGTTAGGACACTAAGAACAAAAAGAACATACTTTCTGCAGATGCAAACTTCCACACTGCTTTGGCACGAACATCTCCAACAAATACTGTTCTGTCTTCTGAAGCAACAAGATCATGTGGCATCTCAAAGCTCTGTGAAGATAAGCAGTCACAGATTACCCTTAAGTGTCTACGCCTTCATGAGGCCTCCTTAACCCCTGACTTGAGCCTGGTCATATTCAATCCTTCTTTAGACTGGAAAATGCAGCAGGTGCTGGTGTGAAAGCCTAATGTGTGAAAGGAGAGGGATTCCATTTCTACTGAATGTTTGCCTTCTCCAGGGATAACAACATAGAGTTATTCCATGTATTAATGCTAAAAAAATTGTATTAGTAATAATTCTATTCATATTATTACACTCCATTTTATCCCATGAAATATATATTTTCAAAAATAAAGAATCTTGGTTTGAAGCCCACTTATTTAATTTTTGTTGAAGTTCGTATGCAACACAGCTATTTGTTATACTCAGAATAAATAATTCTCACTTAATATAATTTAAAATTGGACTGCAAATAAAGAGTGTATGTGGTACCCAGAAGTGGGAATGTTAACATTCATTCTTTAGTTTAACACAATATATGGAAACTGTTAAAAAACCTCACATTTTTTATGTACAATACTGCATGAAGGACATTTAACCTTACCTTACACACTAGTATTCTGTAAAGAGGGATGTAACTATACAGTTGCATACTGGCAGGAATAAAGTAGGCTTATCCTGGCTGAAGATACTAGAGGTTAGTATAATTTTCAAATGTGTACCACATGTAGAAGTTAAGACCCAAAATTCTAGTGTCTTTATTTAGTACTATAAAGAATACCTTTTGAATACCTTACACTATAAAACATCTTATTTCCTGCAATAGTTCTCAACAGGCATATAATCTCAGGCATTCTGTGCAATACTATACCTTTCTAAGTGGAACGAAAGTATCAATTATTTCTCCAGTAGAGAAGTTCATCACAAATCCTTGCACTGATTCTGCCTCTCCAGGATAAGGCATTCCATTAACTGCGAAGAGGAGACCACCTGCAACAACATTAGATTTGCCTTAAGAACCCACACATAGCAAACTGCAGTGAGGATGAACTGTAATAGTTTAGATGAAAAAAGGCTGTCTGAAAGACAGAGAGACAGAAAGGTAACTCAACAAAAAACTAAACTACAAGAGGAAAATTAAGTGAGGTGTAATAGCTGAAACTTTGTCATTTAAGAGGTGCACACTTAGTTCAAATGAGAAGAACCAGCAAGGTAATACTTTACTGATTGTTTAAATGTAAAAGGAATGTGAAGGTATTAAAAAATATAATCTGAAGAATGTTTTGCTAAGGATGGTTGACCTGATAGCAGACAGTTCTTTCAATGCATCAAAAGCAGAAAGTCAGCTGGGGAGTACATGGGACCACAAAAGGAAAAGACATGAAAGGGGGACTCAGGGATTAGAGGCCTATGGCAGAGAAATGGGTTTTGTCTGTTTTTTCTGTTTAATATGTTGGGAAGATTCTAACACTCATTTTTTTTTCCTAGTAAAGAGATCAGAGGAGACAGCTCAACTGGAAGCACAAGGTGTAAGAGAAGTTGGAGGTTAATAATTTATGAGGTTTAGATAGCATTCACTCAAATTCAGAAGGAAACCAAAAGTGAAATCACAGACCTCAGTCCAAATTAAGTAACCCAGCACTGCAAACAGCCACTTTTCCAGAATACTAGCAGAATGCTGAAGTAGAGCCCTACTACAAGAAGGACTCAAAAGGGTGCCTGCAAACACACATTACCAATTCTGGCTTCCATCTCCAGTAAGATGGTAGAATCCATAATGAAGAATAAGACATGGGTAAGTGTGGCCTGTCAGAACAAGTTGGTATGGCTTCTCTAAGGATTGTGCCTCAGCTCTGAACAGGGAGAAAAAGCACACAGGTAAGCAGATTCTATAGACATACTTGCACTTTCAGAAAACCCTTGACAAAGTATTGCAACTGAGGTTACTGCATGTGAGTTAACACGGGGCTGAACAAAAGATCCATTAATGATCAGGAAGCAAACAGCAAAGCTTAAGGGCAGAGCTTATAATTCTTCAGGATAAAGCAGTCTGAATAGTGTCATCTTGAAGTGATCAGAATCAGAAATTGTATTCAATAGTTGTCATCAGTGACTGAAAAATGGGGTGAAAAATGACATCTAGAAGTCTGAGGAAGATAACTGAGTTCTGTGGAGAAGTCAAAAGCTTGATGATACTGAGGAAGTCCAGAAAGACTTTTTATAAGAATAAGTGAGTTGTTAAACAGATGGCAGAAGAGCTTCTGCAAAGACAATGTAAAGTGATGCTTCTTCTGAAAAATAATCTAGATCATGTCTATGTGATGTTTGAACTTGGAACTGGCAGCTACAGCTCAGGAGAGACATCTCCAAGCCATCACAGAAAGATTCCCAAAATCTCTGCCTCCACGTACAGTATAGCGTCAGGCAAAATTTCAATAGAATGTCTGGAATCACGAGAAGGAGAATTAGGAATGGAGGGGACAGTTCTGCACTATGCAAAAACTTAGCATGCACACATATTGAGTACTGAGTGCTCTTTTACTCTCTGCATCTCAAAAAGGTTCCAATGAAGCTAAAGATGCTGGAAGAGAAAGGCAAATACAATACTCACAGGGCTGAAGCAATTAAATGGCTTATGGAGAGAGACTAAGGTGGCTAGGGTTCTTTGGTTTGAAGAGTGTAAGGCAAGAGAGTGAAGAGGCACCAGACTGGGGGAGTGTGGAACTGTTATTCAACTCTCAGAATTCTGGGATTGAGAAGCACTCAATGAAACTAGGTCACTTTTTATGTTAAAAAAATAAATAAAGCAGCTAATAAACTTCTGGAGCCTGTAATTATGGAAGGCCAATGAACCAGACAATACAAGTCAGTTCAATATGGGATTAGGAAAAATTATGGGCAATAGGTGTGTGGAACGATACTATGAAGAAGACATCAGAGGCTACCTCCTAACACTGCTAAATAAAGGGTTTGTGGATAGGAGAGGAAAGACTGCAAAATGCATCCAGGCTTACACACACTCTCAGAATGCCTCTTTTACTTCCACTGTCAGAGACAGATAGGTATCAAGTATCTCATCCAGCACAGCACTTTTTTTACATTCTTCACAGATGCAAAAGAGAGAAACATGATATTGAATTTGGTATTAAGGAGTCAGGAGCCGAACATGCCAAAATTCCTCATCCAGTTCTTAACATTTACCTTACCTTCAGTATCAGTATTAAAAATCTAATCCCAAAACTTAATACAGAAATTGTTAACAGAGCGTGATATTAAAAACCACAATGTTTTCTAACTGTTTGCTTTCAGTTCTTTTGTTTTATTAAAACAAAAACCTTTCTTGATAGTTTGGTCTAAATTCTGCTCTCTTCAATGGAGCTCAAAATGAATGCTTAGAAATGTTATTATTAATAATAATTCATTATTAGCTGATTTAACTGTGTAGTCATCAGGGAGCAGCAAGATCATCTACTTGTTGACATCACATTTAGGGAGTCTAATCAGTCATTTCTTAGAAGCAGGAATTAGATGAAAGCTTCCCTCATCCACAAGTAGGAAAACAAGTAGTTCTCAAATTTTCCATTGCGTCAGGACTACTCTGGAAGATATTTAATATTTGTCCTAAGATAACACGATAGCACTCTTCATGAAGTAACACTGACATCCTGGCACAAAGCAACTACTTGAAATCTGAAGAACAAGAAAAAAGATTACCTGGAACATATGAAACTGCAAACAACTCTCTTCCAAACGCTTTGTGTTTGATCTCTCTTGTGAACTCCCCAGTCTCTAACCTGAAGCACTGAATTCGACCATTTTCTCTGTCTGCAACACACAGCTGACTTAAGTCAGGGATCAGGGCTAAGCTGTGAGGGATATGAAACTGTCCAGGCCTGGCTCTGCCTAGAGAAGTCTCTGCAATAAAAAAAACCCAGGTTTGTGTTAAAGTACACACTGAAACTATCATTTTTACTTAGAAACAGCAGTATGCCACATAATGTCATGTAACACTGGGAAAAGACTAAGGTCAGCTTGCTTTCTCCTAGCATTTAGGTAGAAAACTCATGGTAGCCTATTGTGTTTTACTTATAAATCCCAAATTTAAGAATTTGCAATTTCCCGAGAATATTCAGCATAGTTTAATGTGATACATAAATCTGAGTCAGACAGAAATATAATTATTCATAAAACTTAAAACAGATGAAATCATGGCATAAATCTGGCAAAAAATGATTACTTTCTTATCTGTTTAAGAAAAAATTTGGCTTTATGAAAGTCAGAATATTTTCTTGATAAAATAGGCCAATATTTATTCTGAAAGCAAGATAACAAACCCCCACTTTTTATTTTTAGTAAATATATAACCACTACAAATAGCTGTAGAAAAAGCTGAGAGAAAATCTGGATGCAATGACAAGGCTGAAATTCCTGTAGGGCCTGGAAAGTATTTCAGTCATAGAAATTAATTTAAAAAAATTAATAGTAACATCGGGAATTTTGTGGTTCATGATCAGTTCATGGTAACAGCAGTATGGGTAAAGTATCAAGAGCTCTGACTGTACCTTCTCCCCACTCCATCATGTATAGTCCATTTGGAGAGAACTGAATAATCCGACTGTTGCAGTAGCCATCAGAGACATAGATGCTGCCAGTGATTGGGTCCACGGCAACATCAGTTGGTTGACAGAAATGATTTTTGTCACTGCCTGGTTGCAAAGCCACTCCTAAGATCAGTAACGGCTCTTTGTTATTGGCTCCTAGTTTGAAAACCTTTTTTTCAGTCAAGAGGTAAAAAAAAGATGTTTCAGTTATGGAAGGTGAAACCTAACACCTAGATGGCCTAAGGAAAAAACTCCTATCACTGTGTATAAAATAAATTTATATACCAAACATAATCTTAATACATTGACCATAATATCTATTATTAGTTTTTCAATAGTGCTGATTTTAGGTAACTTCTGCTTAAAATACAAATCTCCTGTCATTACAAAGCAAACAATTTCGTTTCAGTTTCTAGACTTAAGTGCATTGATAAGCAGAAGGCATGGCAGAAAATTGCAGAGGGATCTTGACAGGCTGGAGAGAGGGGCTTCATGAGAACCTTGTGAAGTTCAACAAGGACAAGTGCAAGGTGTTGCACCTGGGCTGGGGCAATCCTGAGCCCAAATACAGGCTGGGAGCAGAAGGGATTGAGAGCAGCCCTGAGGAGAA
>VWZT01014592.1:13112-26195 GCA_013397055.1 Pachycephala philippinensis | reverse complement strand
CACCAAAGGAATCTGCAGATCTAGATGATTAACTACAACTAGTACAGGGGGGACTAGAAATTGCTGGATGAAATTTGAATGTGTGAAGTTGTGTGTGTGTGTTTCATTTTGCATTCAGTGGGACTAAACCACCCAACTCAGAACTCCTGAGAAATTAAATACCAACCCCATGACAAACCTAAAAAAAGTATTGGAGACATCTCTTTTTCTGGGATCTGGTGACTGCAGCGTCACAGCAGAGAGGTCCAGATCTGGTTCTTGACTCTTGCCTCCAGTTCAATGTCAGTATTTGGGGTTTTGTGAGGAAGACTTGGAAGTGCTACATTTTCATCATGGAGGGGGTAACGAGGGCATCTCCTGCTCCCACCCTGCCTTCAGGCGACGCTGTTCCAGTTCAAGAGCAGAGGCATGTGTGATGGCCTGTTTGTTATTTTGAGGCCGGTATTTGGATAGGAGTTGGAAGTATAGTGATCTCTGCCTCTCATCCTAAGTGTAACTCTGGGAATGTCATCAGCCACTGTTGAAAGGCAGTGTTATGGCTTGGGGAAAACCCTGGGGAACATTTATGCAGTTGCAGCATACACGGGGCTGTGGAAGAGGGGAATTGAGGGGAGTTAGGAATCCCAAGGCTGACTGGCAACCCCTCTCACTGGGGCTTTTGGCCACTTGGCAGTGACTGGGGCGCTTTTCCACAGATTTGTGTTTACAGTGGCATGTCACCAGAGGCTGCCAGTGTTGGCAGCAGTTGAGGATGAGGTGTGTGACATACCTGCAGGCAGATTGTTTTCCTGAAACACAGGCGCAAACCTTGATCCCAAACCCAGGGAGGCACCACTCCTTGCAAAATCCAGGCTTCAAAGGGGTCGCCACATCACAGGGTGAGCTGTCTGCAACTGTAATCTTGTTCACCTCCTCCTGAGGCGGGGTTGGCTCCGCTGCAGTCAGGAGAAACCCGGAAGGTTGGAACAAGGTTTCCTCATTGCCCCTTGCACCTAGGTGCCCATGGCACGTGGAGCTGTGTTCAGCCTCTGTCCCAAAGGCAGGCTGTGCTGCCTCCCCGAAGTGAAGGCAGAGCTGCACATCTGTGAAACTGCTTAAACGTGTCCGAACATTTTGCTGGGTGACTGCCAGCACCCTTGGTAATTTGGGCCAGAAGAAGATGATGGGGGTGTGGTGGTAGGAGTGGGTGGGACTGCTGGGTGTTACTGAGACCTTTGCTTCCAAAGTGTTTGACAAACACCCACTATGGGATAGGACACAGCAGATACTGTAAGTATTGGCAGCAGTGGTGGGGAGATTAATTACTCCCCTGCAACAAATCAGGGAGGTTTCCAGCAGGCTGTTTGACCAGCCCTTGTTAGAGCTTTGTATGTTGATGTGAATCTGCGCCAGATCTTGGCTTGTTGTGGGGGTGGAAATGACTTTTTTCTCACTGCTGATGTGTTTTCTCTTTTCTTGTAGGTGTGTGATGTCAAACAGTGGGCAGTCCTTGTAGCCTCCCCCACCAGTCTGCAGTGTCATGTGCCAGTATGAATATTAAGAAAGAAAAGCATACTTCAGAGCTCAGCATCTCCGAAAGAAAAAAGGAGGAACTAAACAGAGAGAACAAATGATTGCACTGCTTGCAAAACTTGGGGCTGTTCACTTTTTCTCCTGAAAAGCTTCATCTTGGCCTTTGGGAGAGAGTTGAGAACATAGGCAGAGCAGCCACAGTGATTTTCTTAGGCTCCTTTTTTCCTTTTTTAATTTAATTTTTCCTCCCTTGTGCCTGGATTTTAAGAGTGCTGCACTGATCACAAGCCCTGGATATCAATATGTGTCATGTCATTGTAACGTGTCGGTCGATGCTATGGACTCTCCTGAGTATCGTGGTGGCTTTCGCAGAGCTCATTGCCTTCATGAGTGCAGACTGGCTGATTGGCAAAGCAAAGCCCTCGAGCTCCGAGGATGTGGACAACAGAACGGGGGGGTCGCAGGAGCCCTACCGCCCAACGCTGGGCATCTACGGGCGCTGCACCAGGATCTCCCACATGCAGTTCTCCAGACGAGACACGCTTTGTGGTCCTTATGCTGAAAACTTCAGTGAGATTGCCAGTGGGTTCTGGCAGGCAACCGCGATTTTCCTAGCCATGGGAATCATGATTCTCTGCACCGTGGCATTCGTGTCTGTCTTTACTATGTGTGTGCAGAGTATTATGAAGAAAAGCATTTTTAACGTCTGTGGGCTGCTACAAGGGATTGCAGGTATGTGAACTTTGAGAGCAACTAATATTTTTAATTTTGGGGTAATTCAGATGAAGAAATGTAGTAATTCTGGCCTGCCTGCAGGCAGACTGCATTAGGCAGACCCAGACCAATTCTATACGCTGGTGTTTATTCAAACATAACTGAAATTTATAGCTACACAGCATGTAATATAGTGATATTGGCAGCAGAATTGCAGCCTGATGTCTGCCAAAATGAACTGACCAGCATTGCTTTTGTTTGCTGTTCATTTTTTTTCCTCTGTTTGAATTTCTTTCAGTTACAAAAACTTCTCTCCTTTGCTACCAGCAGAGAACAAAGTTAATACTCATATTAAGGCAGTCTATCTCCCTCTCACTACTTTAGTAATTTTACCATTGACTGAAAGCAGTTCCCTCAGTGTCTCGGAGGCTTCATGACTGTGGTGAGAGTAAATACCAGGGCTAAGAACTGGTTGGACTCACACACCCAGTTCCTCCAGCATTTCATTCTAAGCAGTCTCCTTCAAAGCTGTGAGCTTGACAAGTCATACCTTGAGATAAACCATTCCTTTAGCCATCTTATTGTTCAGCTGCAGTTACGCAGCCCAGTGAGCTTATCTTTTCACTGTCCAAGAATCAGCTGTGCTTTGCCTGAAAAGATGAATTTGTTCTAGAGATTTGGTGTTTCTGCTTAAACCCATAGATTTTACAGAGATTAAATGACTTAGTAAACCAACCCTGGACAGCCTTAGTTAGAGAAGTATTCGTTTTTCTGTACTTGCCAGTGAGCCATGGGGAAAACCTGTCTCATACACAGGTTTTTATCTTTTGTGCTCTGTGTGTTTGTGGTCATCTGGAGGAGGAGAGTGGTCTTCTGCCCTGCCTCTGGCAGCCCTCAGAGACCTGTGAGGAGGGAGGGAATGAGCAGGGACACCTCCTCTTTCTTTCTTGGTGGTGCTCTTAAGCAGATGGTTTCAATTCACAAAATTATTTAATTACAACAAAAATTAGGTTTTAACGTGTTTTGCTCTAAATATGAATCCAGCTTTCCCCCTTCTCACCTCCACTGAGGTGGCCAAACGTGTCTGTGATGGCTATACCTAAACAGGAGATATAATGATAGATACTCAGAACTTTATCTGAAGCTGGGTGGTTTCATTTGCTTAGTTGAGACCTAATGTAATCTTATTCCAAAGATGCACGGTGAAGTAGGTGACTTTACTGCCTGCTCCAACCCTCCAGAGCCAGTTACATGCCAGGGACTGGCTGATGCTGGCTCCTGAAGCACTACCATGGTGGCTCTCACCATTGTCTACTTCATTAATCTTCAGTGTAGAAGCATAGCAGTTATTTCATGTCACCCACAGTGTGAGGTTTGTGCTTCTGGAGCAGAATTAGGTCTCTCGATTGGCTAAAGATGCTTCTGTTCATATGATGGCATACAATTAGCATATCACGGTCCATTAGATGACAGGTTTTGCTGTCGTCACTCCTGGTGTACAGAATTTGCCAGAAGCAGTGTGACAAGGAAGCAGCTTGGCAGTGCAGATTAAGTTAGGGGAAGTTGTTAGTTTCTTGCTTCCTTACTCTATACTTCAGAAATAATCCATGACTATTTTTCCAGGAGGTGCACTTATTACTTGTTTTCTTTTGGAGGGGTATTTGTATGGGAGAGATTGTTTAGCAGCATAAATAGATCTTTGGCACGTCAGATTTGGGCCTTTTGAAAAGATAACTTTACTTACAACTCAGATACCATCTCAAAATACCTAGTCTGTCACCTAGGATTAGCAGGTAGTAGGTACTGGTATCTTAGAATAGCATTCTGGAGACCATACATTTGTGAGAAAATACATGGTAAGATAGTTTCATGTTCTATTATCAATCCAGCTGTACCTATAATGGGACTTGCAGCCTAAAACATTGAACAGTACAGCTGGCAAAGCATTTCTTACGTGTTAGGGCATATATCAGTCCTCCTTGAGCTGTACTGAGCATGGAAGCACTTCCCTTCTTACGATTCAGACAAATGACACAGCATGAAACTGGATAGGAGAGAGGTCAGCTTACTGAAACGTTGCTGTGGGAAGAACGCCTGCCAATATTTACAGCCAGGCGTCTGGTGGCTCACAACCCATTTTCTCAAGATTAGTTTTACTGGGTCCACTGCTGCTCTTGTACCAGTAGCATTACAGCATCTGCTTACTTAGTTGCAATTATTTTCCTTATGACTAATGATGGCTGCTAATTTCAACTTTCTCAGTTCCTGAGTTTTGAAAAAATGCTTAAGCAAGTTGCTCAAGAGGGACAGTTGTCAGCATGGCTAATCCACACAGGGATTATGATAGATAAACTGATGCCCTGACCAGAGAACAAGATATAACCCTGCAGTAATAATTTTAAGCATAACATCATTCTTTCAAATGTGAACAATTGTGTTTTTAATAAGCATAGGAGAAGAATTCACAAAATAATTTTGTTGATCAGCCTGTATCAGTTCAATATTTGCAAGTATGTCAAACATCTCCTTTTCAAAGATGAGATGCACACATGGTAGATTCATCTACAGGAACTCAGGATCTTGCAGACTTAATCTCATTTAAAATCTCTATATCTTTGCAGTAGAGATTTAATATAATTAAAAACATACAACAACCTAATTTATTCCTGGAATTCATCATGACAAAACAATAACAGACACCGGATATATCTTTCCAGTGTAGCAAGACTGGTTGTGGGTGATGCCTACGGTGAAATTACAGAACAGAAAGCAACATCTCTTCTGTTATGGGCCTCGGACAAATGTGCAAACTCTCATTTAGATCAACAGGAGGAAGCCATACATGTATCTGGACCATAAAGATTTTTTATTATTATTTTTGTAGTAGAAGATGAGAAATACAAAGCCATAAAGGAAGAAAATATGGCTCTTGTTTAAACTCCTGTAATTCCTTTGTTATAGAGTAAGAATTTCTGCCACTTACTTTCAGACTGCAGTGCCTTTCATTCTGCAGCTGTAGAAACAGTAATCAATAGCCCTGGTTTTGGAGATGTTTAAGGATTGTTCCGTCTGGATAAGCATCTTTTCTCTGCATTAGAGAGTGCAGAGAATGGAGACATGTAATTGAATAGATAATTACTATCCAGCAGCAAGACTTTCATTTGTGTGTCTTTTTAGGGAAAGTATTCTGCTTTTAGTCTGTGAATCACTTGAAGTGCAGAGGCTAGAGGAGGAAGGATATTATTACATGCTAACTGACAAGAATCAATTCAAAGTAAATTTTCACAGTAATCATATAGTTATAGGAAGTAAATAATTGGTGATCCCTATTGACATACCTTGGTATGTCTATAGTGTAGTTGCATATGTATTTACAAATCTTATTTGGACTTGTGTACTTTACTTTGTTGCTAAGTAATATAATATAAACATAACCTAGCCTCAAAGGAGGGTAGAGAGAGCTTAGGACAGAACCTAAATCAGGTTTGGCTTCCATCTCTTGTAGTTTCCTTTAAGAAGTTCATAATCAACAACTTGGCTTCTTTTATTGGCCTCTGCCATGGCTGGGCAGACAGAACCCCTTCCCCAGAGCCAGTGCTGCCTGACTTGGAGCTGAGCCCCAACGCACCAGCAGCACCCTGACTGCACACCCAGGGGAGGAAGCTAAATTAGCTGCACCAATATTATCTCAAGTACAGAACATGAGCAAGCCCCTGTGGTTTTTTGTGGGGGGCTCAACATCATGAGCCTGCAAAGGCTTTGGGGAGAGCAGCGGGGAAAGGAAGCTGACATGTCAGGAAGGCTAATGGGTTTGGGAGTTCAGTTTCTTTTACTGCTGTTTTGCCGTGCTGGACCAGGGCTGCCTTGGCAGGCACATTTACCAAAAGAGGATAAAGTAGTTACTCTTCTCTCAAGTCTTTCCAGGATGCTGATGGCTTCATCTGGAAGGCCTGTCATGGGTCACCCCCTTCTCATCTCTTCCTCTGTTCACAGTCCACTGTCTGCTAGCTCAAATGGGGCTTGACTAAACTGTTTCCTGACAGAAGCATGGGGAAAAAAAGCATGTAAAAATCGGGTTGCATCAGTCAGAAGACCAGCTGTGTCCCAGGTGCACACCAAGGAGTGTTTCTGGCTTATTCAGGTGAATGCATGGCTGCATTTTGCTGTTGTGTGGTTTAGCTGGCTGTGTCACTGGCAGTTGCATCTTTAACAGATAGGTGTCCAGTCAGCTAAAGCAGAGGTTTGTGTTTTCAAAGGCTGCTGCAGGCAGGCCAGAGAGCATTAAGTGCCCTTGAACATTTAGTTGAAGTCTGTCTGCTTGGGCCCAGATGCTGCAGCTTTGGGCCTCCCTCTTGTCACCCCAGCAGTTTCTCCTCTAGCATTGCTGGGGAATGACTCAGCTTCTTCTTTTCCAGGGTCTGAGAGGCTTGTTTTTTCCCCTGACACTTGCCCTGCTCAGTCCCAAGCAATGATAGCTCTTCCACAATACTTTGTCTTCTCAGGTATCTCACAAGCTCTCCTGCATTCTTTCTTCTGACCTTTTCATGATTTCCCTCTAAGACTGTCCATGTCTTCTTGTTTTCCCTTCTTGGTATCTTGAAGGGTTCCTCCATCAGAAGCTGTTGCAGTACTTTGGCAATAGTTCAGTTCCAGGAGTGCAGCTTTACCCCCAAATGCAAGGAAACTTCTCGGCAGCTTTCTAAAATGAAGAGGTGAGGTTGAGTTTCAAGCCAGCTGTGTGTATAACAGTCTATCTTTGCTGCATTTGTTTTACGTCTCTTGCACTGAGAAATTGTTCAGCCTGCTATACTTGTTTGGCATTGTTTTCATTTTGGGAGACTGGGTGATTAGGAAGATGGCTTGAGCAGAGTGTGATAGGAGCCATCTGAAGGCGACAAGGATCTGGAGCGGCTTGTGGGGGTGGATGAAGTAGGACCCAGCCACACAGGGGGGGCTCGTCGTGTGTGCAGCCGTGGGACTGCAGACTCCTGGCTGCTGGAAGGTAAGGAGGCCAGTGGGAGTTGCGGAGGAGGAAGCGGGAGGTCAGCCAGGCCTTTCATCATAGAGGGGAGAAAAGCAGGAGACAAAAGCTGTGGTAGAAGGGGCATGAGGCTTCTGGAGCTCTTTCATGCTCAGAGCGTAACGCTCTGGTAGTTGGAGCGTAGTTTAGGATATTTGTTTACAGGTGGCATCACCCTGTACAAAGGCATTATTTTGTCTGAGAAAGAGACAAACTGGTGAGTAAGGAAGAAAGCACCTTGTGAGCTCACGTTGCCTGCAGGCAGCGGAAGCTGTTGCATGGCCAGGGAGCCCAAGCAGCAGGAGAGCAGAGCAAGAGTGGTTTTGCCCCTGAAGGCAAGGAAGCTTCTTGTTTGTCTTTCTAAAATGCAGAGCATGCATTTTTCAAAACGCATATTTCCTCTTTGGATTCAGCTCAGAGTTTTTCTTTTCTGATGCCAGAATTCTGAATACTTGGGGTGGGAAGAAAGAAAAAAGGGAGGGGAGGGGGATTTCTGATGGAAATCCTGACAGTCTGAACTGGTTTTGCTGTCTGCGGTATAGTGTAACCCATATGGCCCAATGCCAGCATGATATCTAATATACACTTGGCTGCTGAAAGTTCAAGCGAAGGGGACTGCTGTCTTGGAATATGCCAGGGAAGGAAAACTGAGTTCAAGTGCTAAATTGCTATTGAGTCCGAGGGAGAGCATTAGCAACTTCAAAGAAATAAAATGGAGAGTTCAGTGTTTTGTTAGATTCAGTGGTCGACTCATCTCCTGCACTATCAAGGTGGGCACTTGGAAACCAAGCAGACAGGCAGCAGATTAAAATGAATAGAAAAATAAACAAAAATTTCAGGTTTTCAGTGATCAGGTTTGGCAGCTGATTATCTTGGCAAGCCTAAATATCTTCCAACAAACAGTGCTTATGTAGTGTGAGAGAGACTCTCATGATACCCACTGAGAAACATTTTACTGTGGCACACGTGCACACTGAGGTCTCTTACTTCTACTGGCACAGGTGAGATGCTGAGCACTTCTTTACACCCCTGCCCTGGTGATGTGGGAAAGAGTGCTGGTGACCCCAAGAGGCCATGGGGATGTCAGGAGGGCACAAAGGCTCTCTTTCTGTCAGATTTTTGGTTCCAGGCCTTGAGAGCCAAGACAGGTGCTGCTGTTTGTATATAGATTACAAACACAAGGAAAATATTTAAACATAGCAACTGCTGTGTTCTCACTCAAACACAAGAAAAAAAGATGAAAGGAGCTCTTTCAAGAAAGGGGACTAACTTTTGCTTAGCTCCTGTCTTTGGTGTTCCTGATATGGTAGTGAGGAAATCTGTAGATTTGAGTTTTTCTTCCTTACCCAGTACGGATACCCTGCACTCTGCTGCTGCATAGCTCATGAAGCCACATGACATTCTCCCCTTCCTGCATCTCCATTTGCCTTTTCCTTCAGGCTGAGTCCTAGTTCCTCTGCATCTACTCTCCCTGACCCCCAAAGTGAGGTTTTGTTTGTACTACAGGATCAGTATTAAGGAAATGCAAGGCCACGAAAGAGGTGACCTGCAGCCCTTTTACCTCTGCTTAAGCTAAGGCAGGTTGTTGTTTTGGCCTCCCTTACTGAGCTATGGTCATATTTCATTCCCTTTCTGTTAATCCAGCATAAGTGGTTGGAGGTTTGGAGGGCATGGCACTCACTGGTTGAACAGCAGTGGAAAAGGTTATGGTGAGTGGTAGGAAATATACTGGGTCTTCCCCTCTGCTTCTTTCAAATATTCTTTCATGGACAGAATATTTGATATGGCCTTTCCTTCCCTGACTCAGGAACCTCCTGAATTTACCACCCACAACTGAATTTCTCATTTAGCAGCGCTGACTGAGCCTTTTATTGGGTCATCCTAGATAAAAAACACTCAATGCGTTATTGGGTTTTAAGGTAAAATGTGAGAGGTGGCTGTGCCTGATCAATGGCCCTATGAGTGGAGAGTGTTTGTTTATCTCTGTACTGGTGAAAACTTGTGAAAATTTGGGATTTCCCCTGTAAGGTTCTTTATCTTGACGTAGTTGCTGGGTTGACAGCCACCACACGGGAGCCCTCAGAGTGTGACGACTTCACACGTCTGACAGCCAGCAGTGTCATTTCAGAGCTTGGAACTGATTTACTTTGAGTCTACACATTTTCTTCCCTCCCAACTAATGGGTACTCTCACCACATACACAAAAATTATTAAAAACTAATGGTGAATTTGCCCCCTGCTCTCTTAAAAACAGCAGTCTGCAGGGTCACACTTCGCTTCAGAGAAGTCTAAGCAGTAAGGTCATACCAATATAAAAAACAACCCCCAAATTCCCCACATCAAGCTAATAAACTGAGTTATTTTGTGGCTGGTTTTGGGGAGTAGTAAAACATAGTGGTTGAGTGTCCTACCAGTAGTCCCCTGCACTGTATTCCTGTCTCTTGTTTCCAGATCACAACAGCACTAATGTCATCAGATGTTTGCATAGGTTCATTTATGAATAAGTATCTTCTGTTTGCATCATACATGGGAAAAGAAACATGAGAGTAGGGACCTTATCCTCTTCCTCAGCTTGGGGAGGGAACAACTTTTTCTTCTGGTAACTGCATGCCCTTATAGTACCCTGAGACAATTCTAAAGGAAGAAGAAATCCATGTGGGTTTTGAGCCACCACCTGTTTATAGTTTTAAACTACTAATTCTCCTGCCTCAGCTTAGAATATCCCAAGTACGCTGAAATCTATATATGTGAGCAGTCATCTGCAGTGATTGTAGGTATGAAGGTATGGACCTTGCCTCAGTACATTGCCTGCTGGCAGCCCTCCCTGCCTCAACAGCCATGCTTCCAGCTTACCCCAAAACACATCTGCTTGTGTTATCCTGCACCAGTTGTGTCCAGGGAGGCTTTTAAAGCACTGATCTTCTTAACATTGTGAATTTTTCTTTTGTTTCTCATGCAGCATTTCCAAGTGGGCCAGAGGCCATTTCCAAGGTACTAGGGCATGCAAAATCTCCCCTTTCTTTCTGGAGAAAGACCTCTTTGCCTCTGGTCAGCTGCTTGTATTTGGTGGTCTGGCAGCCATCCAGGGGGCCGAAGAGCAACTGCAGAGGCAGGTCTGGGCCCTGTGCTGTGCATACTGTAAACAGTGCTCCATTCAGCATCTCACCCTTTTCCTATAGCCAGAGTGGAGAGCTAGAAGCACCGTGTCAGCTGGCCTGAGCCCGCCTCTTGAGCTCTCGTCTGATTAAAATGGTATTACTGAATCACTTCATGGGCTGAAGGTGTCTGTTGTGCAGCTGCCAAGTAGGAGGCTGTCCCTTCACCTCTGTCACGGAGCAAAGTGATCAAAAGTGCACGAATGGTAACCTGGTAGCATCCCTGCTGGGTTTGTCAGGGAAAATTTGCATATGGGAGAGCCTCCTTGGCTTAAGCTAGAGTAGTAAGTACATTTGTACAGAAATTCAACACGTGAAATGGTTCGGGTAGCATATTGACACATGTGGAAATGTGAGCAATAAAGGCAGGGTGCCTGGCTGATGCAGTGTCCCTGGACTGATTCTTAATCTCCTGTGGTTTTGCAGAAGATGAAAACAATCAGGATTGATGCCACTGGGGATGCAGCCCACCTGCACTGCACTGCAAAAGCTAGTCCCTCCCTGCTTTTACCCTTTTTCTCTTCCTCTCAAAATGATGCTGCTCAGTTGTGCTGCTCCATAGGAGCCTGTTGCAGTGCCACCTCATTGATCACAGCTGCTTAATTTCCTGTTTCTTCAGCAGTATTTAAAAGCATTTTTTACTATTTTGCTAGGAAATGAGTAGATAGTTTCAGGCTTTGCAATGGAAATTGGCTTTGTTAGTATATGCTCTTGTTTAATATGGCACAACAGCAGCTGCACAGGAGACTGTCAAAACTAAATAGCATCCTTTCACTTGGCTAAACAAGCCTCTGCCTACCTCCTGTCTCAAGGGCTGCTTCCAAGGAAGAAAAAAGGTTTTCCTCAGATCTGACCCCAGCGCACAATGTGACATAAAAATGCCCACAAGCAAAAGGCTGGTCTGTTGGTTTTCCACAATGTTGACCTGGCAGCACTGCTGCAGTGTATAAAAACCAGGAGGAGCAATAGCTTGCTGCAGCTGCAGGCCCTTAAAAGGGAAAAAATCCTTGGTGCACAAACACAAAACGTCTTCTCCTATAGGAAAAGCATTAATGAACTGTCTTCTAAAACATTGTTGCACAGTGATGCAGTCTGCTATGTTGATATTGATGTTTTCAGTGTGCTATAAGGTTTTGCTTCCGTGTTTTAGGAGAAAGGGAATTAGGAGAATTACTTTTACACCCTTTAAGTAAAGAATGCTTGATGTTTAATAGGCTGTTGTAATCAGGAGATATGTAGTAATCTAATAATAACATTATAATCTAACTCTCATAAAGGCTTCTTTTTGAAAGCAAGTAATTAGGGCCTGATAATAAAACGTTATGTGGCCAAATTGCCTTCAGTGAAAGATGTAAAAATATTCTCTGCTGACAGAACTTACAGTAAAGAGTTATAGATCAGATCTCTGGATAAAAAAGTCATTTGAATAGTTTTCTGTTGTCATTCCTAGGCATCTGGCAACATTGTGTGACATTCTTTCATACCTCTGTTTTGAGGATTTCTAAGAGGAAAGGTAACTGAGAACTGGCAACAACTAACAAAAAGGAAAATGTAATTCAAAAAATTATCATACTGGTTTCAAGAAGTGGGATAGTGCTAATTAAAAAGTAGGAACAACAGTATGTGTACAGCAGAGGCTGCAGTCTCAGCAGTGTAGCTGTGCCCAGAGAGGGGGTTAAATCTAGAACAGAGCAAGCATGAGCTCTGTGAGCCTGTAGAGGAGCACAGTGGAAAACAGCTTGTAATGTTTTCAAGGTGAATTTGTTTCTCCCAGCAGGGCAAACAAAGAGCAATAATTCCACAGGTAGATTGGCTGTGAATTAAAAATCATTTACTGTTCAGCAGCACAAAGAACTGAAAAGATTCATTGCAGAAAACTTCTTCAGACAGAGCACTCAATTTTTATTCTCTGTTCTTTTTCTTGAATATTGGCTTCTCTTCAAAGACACAGGGATGAGCAAAAACTGATTTATTAAGAAAAAGAAGTCTTGATCATTAATATTTACTGTCCTCCTGGCAGATACATCTCAAGGCAAACTGTCAACAGAAGATAGTTTTTTCCTTCTCGTCCCTCTGCATCCACATTCCCAGGAGCAGAGGGGGTTCTTTTTGAGGGGTGTGTGGCTGCAGTAGTTGAACAGTTAAGTGCTTTGGTTTGCTGGCTTCTATTTTAGACAATTTAGAGAGTGGTTTGCACTGTTGGTGGGAGCATCATCTGCCTGTTATGTTCAAGCTGTAGGAGTCATTGAGATGAGCTCTGTGACTGTCTCTTCTGAGGGTAGCAGGAGGCAAAGCTCCTCTTTAATTGAACACTCCTTTCTGGGTGGATCGGCAGAGTCAGGAAGGGACCCTGCACAGCTCAGCTGTTGCTCTGGATATTGGAACTGCATATGTGATGAGGGGTCTGTGCCTGTCCACTTGCTGTTGGCATGAATCAAAGGAGTGCCTTTCTGTTGTGGGTATGTTGAATTGACTTAATGGAATCATCTTCATTTACCTTCCCTGTCAAGCAGGAACCAGTTATTAATGAAATAAGAAATTATGTTAAGTCTTAGAAATAGTTGCAAGAGGCTCATGAGAAGCTTTCTGTCTGCACTGAAATGGAGTAGTAGCAAGGAGGTTTTGTAGTGAAAATACTACTTTTTTTTTTTTTTTTAGTTTTATTATGCTGGTCCAGTGTAG
>VWZT01014580.1:48643-80478 GCA_013397055.1 Pachycephala philippinensis | reverse complement strand
AGGGGAGGAGAAGAATACAAGGAGAAAGAAATGAGAAGGAAAAGGAAGGGAAGGAAAAGGAAGAGGAAAATTAAAGGGAGATGGAAACAAAGAGGAAAGGGAAAATGTAAGTGGAAGGAGAAAATGGAAGGAAAAAGGAAATCTTGAAGTGAGGGGAAAGGGAAAGAGGAAGACAATAGGGAAAGGGGAAAGAATGAGAAAAAAGAATATAAGGGAAAAAAGGTGACAAGTGAAGACGAAAGGTAAGATAAAAGGAGATAAAAAATTAAAAGGAAAGAGAGGACTGGATAGCAGAAGGGAAAGGGTGGGGGGAAGGAGAAAGGGGAAAAGAATTAGGAAAAAGGGAAAGGAAAGAGGCTAGAGAAAGGGAAGAGAGGGAAAGAGAAAGGAAGGTTTGCTTGTAGCACATCAAATCTGCACAGACCAGCACCCCAGATCAGCCCAGTCCTCCCCGGTGCAGCCCAGGAACAAGTGCTGAAGAAGCACAAGGTGACCCGCCTGCCAGCGAGCACAGGGATATGGTCACACTCCCACGTCCCTAGAAACAGACTTCTGGGGCCTGCATGCCTGCATTCCCCAGTGCAGCTTTCTCAGGCAGAGAGAGACTGGAGGCCACCCTGTGCCTCCCTCTCCCACACCACTCACTCGCTGGGGAGAGCCCACCTTACCCTCTCTGCCTGCACTGGGAACAGGTTGTTGTTCCATCCTCTCTGTCCCCCGGCCTGGCCCGGGTGAACCAGTCTGATCTGGGGTGCAAGACTGCTCGGCTTTGTCTCAGGGCTGGCAGGGAGGGGGCAGGACTTGGGGGGAGCACAGCAGCTGGGAGCTAACCCTGCCTCTCCCATCTGCCAGGGGCCCGTGTTGGAAGGAGATCTAAGATGAAGTTATGGGATATTGTGGCTGTCTGCGTGGTGCTGCTCAACACGGTCTCCACCTTGCCCCTGCCCACCGGTAAGACGCCTCCCAAGGGGTCCCCTTCAGTGGTAGAGGGACCTGAAGATGATCTCTCCCCCATCAGCCTGCTGCCTCCCTATGCTGTGCACAGTGACTGTAAGAAACATTCCCCTTTGTAGCAACTGCTGTCTGTCTTGCTAAACCTGCTTCCCTTTGCTCAGGCGTCAGGATGAGGAAAAGATCCCCCCACTTTGTGCCCCTGTTTCTCCACAGGCAGTGTCATTGGCTTTGGTCTTGCTCTAGCAGCTCCAAACCTAGTCATTCTCCAAAGCTTGGTGCTGACAATTGCAGTGGAAATGATCGCTGCCCACCCCAGCCCTGCCTTCCTGGCAACCTTGAGATCCCTCTGGTTGAAAAACATGGGGAGGTGAGAAAGTTTGTTGTATGCAGAGGAGCCGAGAGGAGGATCTGGTTCACACATCTTGCAGCGCAGGCACTGAAACTGCTTCCCCACGGCCTCAGCCTCCTCTCCCTGCTCAGACCTGCCAATGCAATTATTCACTGCCTGTAGTGGGCGCAAGTCCTGACGGAGGCTTGGCTCCGTGATGGGAGGCACTGTACACATCCTGGAGTACTGCTGAGCTTCATTAAATCCTCCTTGGATTCTGATCTCGAAATTAGTGTGTGTCCGCATGGAAATTTACAGAAGAGTAGCTGTGGCAGGGTTAGCAGCTTGATGCAGAGCAATCCACATGAACTAGCTCACAGTGAAACAGTTTACAATCCAAATGACAGATAATAACGCCTTGCTAATAATAGGTCCTGTACCTACAACAGCAGGTACAGGATTTTCACAGCGGTATGTGAGCGTTATGCTAACTCTGGTGGCTTTTTAAAGAGAGAGGTAATATGACTCAGTAAGAAGTGGCAGAATACTCACATGAATAGTGGAGATGTTCACTTAGCAGAGGCGCAGACGCAGTTTGAAGGTTGCTTCTTTTGCCTTTGCTCAGCCCTCTCTGTTTAGCTCGTTACAGGATGCAGACAGTATCCAGTAATTGGGATTAATTTCTATCTCCTTTTCTGGAGGCATGTCCTTCCCCTGCGCCCGCCACAGCTCCAGTCATGGGCAGCCGCACTCTGGTGTCTCTGGGACCAGCCAGGCTAACGCAGTGTGGAGGGACCAAGGATGGAATCATGTGCTGTGACTTCACTTTGACCCCTCCCAAACACTCATCTCCTCTTCCACACACACACGTCTATGTCCTTCCCCATTTAGTCCTCTCTCTTTCCCTCTCTTGCTAGTGTTTCCCCCCTGCTGGAATCTTGCCTAGGCTTCCTCCTCCACGTGTCCCAGCCTGGGCTCCTGCTGCTCACAGACTGTCAGACCCTGACATCCTTTCAGCCCCTCTACACAGGGAGGTTGGCCAGAAGTGTTTCCTCACAGAGCTCCAGCCTGCCAGGATCATGGGGCTATCACACATGGTGATCTTCTCCATGGTTAGCCATGTGGCGGATAAGTGCTGTCCTACAAAAGGCAGGGATCAGCTTTTCAGGCCACTGGTCTCTTCCCCTCTGTACAGGCTTGCTGAGGTTCTGGTGGCAAGAAGAGCATTAAGGGGAAACCAGCATCGGTCAGTTTGTAGCTCTGTCAGCAGCTTCAGGGTGGGAGAGCATTAATGCTCCATCTTTCCAGAGTGATAGTGTTTGTATGATGCCTGCTTTTGTCTTGAAACTACCTTGAATATGGTCCCTGGTGAGCTGATTCCTCTGCAGCAGCTCAAGGGGACAGGCAGCATTAGTGATTCTGTCAGTTCCTAGTATCCAAAACTTCTCATCATTGCCTCTTTTTTTTCCTTTCCTGTGGATTGGGTAAATAAGAAGCAGGAAGAAAGACAACCTGTGTTTTACCAGGCCTGTGGTATCAATATTATCTGTTTCCAGGGTACAGACATAGGCTTAGCCATGCAGAGCGGGGCCACAGGTTATTGCCCAGGATAGCCTTTTGAGAAAGGGCTGATAGTTTGGTCTCAATCTCTTAACCCTGTGTATCACAAACAGATGGTCCTGGCTGCAAGGGGAAAGGAAGCAGTGCTGTTCTTCACGCCAGAAATAAAGGAAAACGCAGGGCATTCCTGTGATCTTTGTATGGCAGCAGTTAACACAACTGAGCCTGAAAGTTAGAAACTCTTCCCTATAGCTGCCAAGTCAGATGAGTCAGGGGAGACCTGCAGAAAGGTGACTGTAAGAGAGCACTGAAATACTTTGATCCACTTTTATACTGTTTGTAGTTGATTTAAAAGTGTGTGGTGTCTGGAGAACAGTGTGCAAACAGGCTGGAAGGCTGATCCTACCCAGGCGCATCGCTGCTTTCCTGCTGCAGCAGCACTTTGCTCAAGTCACTCCCATCAGTGTCTTTGACATATTTGTTCTCTCCACTTACAATTTGGTGGCATGCACCCTTCAGCACAGGAAAGACATAGCACCAAGCACACAAGAGGAATCAATGTCTACACCATGTAGATTTCCCTGTCCACTTGGAGGTTTCTCTCACCATCACAGCACAATGTACTATGAGCACAGAGGTGTGCTTGCAGCTCCCTGGCTGTCTGCTGGTGAACCTGCCATTGCCATATATTCATGGATGCTGTTGGTCAGCTGCTTTGCTAAGGGCTTTTGCAGGAGACAGCTCACAGAGTGGTGGGAGCACCATCATCACCTGTTTTGCCTCATGTGCATAGGGCAGTGTGTGGGCCCTGAGCAGGACTGGATGCTGTGTGCATTCAGAGGGAGGTGCACTGCTGTCCCCTAAAGCAATCCATGTGCAGGCTGAGGGGGAGTAGCTGTTTTGCTCCAAGGTGCCCGCAGAGAATTTGGGTCTCCCACACACTGCTTGCATCAGGGCTTAGTAGGACTGTGAGATCAAGTCCACTCCTAAGGGCAGGCCAAACAGCTTGCTGGAGCACAGATCTGTTTCCCAAGCCCTTGACACCTTTTTGTATTCTCATTTGATGGGATTGCTTTCTCTGCAAAGTGCTCCGAGGTCACCTGATGCTACCCCATCCCTTTCAGGTTGGCTTGAAACCTTCCTTCATTCCAGGCTCCGGGCAGGGTTCTAACCTCCTGGGCTGATCAGGTGTAATGTGCTGACCTTTGCTGTTCAGGGCAGTAATTAGAGATGGCAGAGGGTGCTAGCAATTGCAACCTTCTGCATTTTTAATTTGACTGGAGGCTGGAGTATCCTCCATGAATGCAGTGCATTGGAGATGAATCCAGTATTTGTAGGTGTTTTGACATCAATATTCATGGGATAACTTATTTCACACTCACAAAAAAAAGGAAAATATGTAGAGTTTGTAACCATTTCTTTGTTTCCCTTATGCTACAGTCCTCTGGGGGAAGAACACTATTAGCTTAAATACCAAATGCAAGTAGAACAAATATAAACCAAATTATTATAAACTAAATACGAAGTCAGCAGCCTCAGAAGCATGACAGTGCAGAGGGAGCCAAACACTTGTTTGCCTTATACACAGTCCCCAGCGAATACGTCTTGTAACTGCTTGCTGTTGGATGCACATAATCAACATGTACGTGAGGACTGGAGTGTCCCAAAATCCATGACATGATATGTATTCTCTTGTATTCTCTTGCTCATGTGAGAACCTTTGCTAAGAACGAGTGGTAAGCAGCTAGAATTAAATGAAACATCTCACCATGGGATTTTCCCTCCTAGCAAGAGGAAAAGATGGGGTTTTTTGCATCATGGTGTCCGAGTTACTCTACTGCTACTGAATGGTCGTTCATTGTTGGACCTCCTTTGGTATATGCTGTGACACACACGTGGTATATGTGTGTTATACGTCTGTTAAAAATTCTTCTTACCCCTGCCAAGGGGTATTTGCTGTTAAGTTACTGCTTTTAGCTGCAACTTCATCAACTAATACAGAAAGTAGCTAGAAAAAAATAGTGATACTGTAGGGCTCTTTAAGGCAAAAATGCTATTTAATTATGCTTCCAACTGAATGCATTTCCTTCCCTACAATATTTATTAGGCCCATTCGGTGTCATGAACTACAACTCTCGTGTTTCTGTCCAGGCTTTCCTGCTCAGCACACCCACGGTGTGGCATATGTGCTTTAGCCTAAGACACCCAGAAGCTGCAGAGGTAACCTGCCCTGCACAGCAAACCCAATGCATCAGGGAGGTATCAGCCACACTGAGGAGGTGCCATCCTGCATCATCTGATCTGTGTGTGCCCAGCACAGCCAAGGCATCCAGCACAGCCAGTGCATCCTGCCAGTGTCAGGCCGAGTGTGCCTGCGTGCCCGAGCCAGAATATGCATGTACTAAAGTTTGTTTGCACAGGGATGACCAGGTTATCAAGGTATTTAGAAATCCCGAGCATTGAGATGGGTCCATTCATGGGCAAAATTCTAGAAAAAGAAGGAAACAGGGCAGATCTGGTTAAATCCAGAGGCATGTAACCCTAGAAGCAAATTCCTCTGGAGTCTCACGTATAAATACTGAATATACTCCGGTGAAGAGCATTCTGTGCCTCAAGGAAGAAAGTTCTGAAATGCAGGATAATAAGGCTCTATTCTCATTTTGAGTTATCCTTTGCTGAAAGTTTTAGTTCTTTGCTGCTTTTCAGTTTAGGGAGCTCAAAAAATTGCCAGTTAAACTGTGGATCCTGCTAACTGTTTTGCAGGGGTTTATTGACAGATAATATACCTAGACATACTTTTCTTGGTCATCTTTCATAAGCCTCTTCAGTATATTTTAGAAATCCCCATGTTCAAGGTTTGCAGATGAAGAGCTTCAAAACATTCCTTGAAAGGCTGAAGAATCCAGTTGTGTGAAGTATTCATCAGGCTGTTATTAAATTTAGTGGGGGAGGCGTTGTTTGTCCACTAGCGGAAGATCCTCAGACTGATAGATTGTAACGTCTTTGCAAATTGTACTGTTCCTGGTTAGTACTGCAAAAAGCAGTTTTAAAATAATTAAAGTTACGAAGGCTTTGAGAAGCCATTTGGGTCATCAAATCCCACCCTGCCACAACTGCAGATGTTCAGGGATGGACCTCTAGTGCAAACACCCAGCTTTCATCCCCCCCCACATACTGTCTAGAGACTGCAACATAAAACTTGTAGTACGTAGGCCAAACCCTATATAACTACATTTGTTGTGGATTCTTATACTTTTGAGATAGTAAGTTAATAAGTAGAAATAAACAAGGAATACACAATACTGCAGCAGAACTATGTTCAGGATCATCAGACATCTAAATAGGCCACTGACTCATTAGTGCTGGTAGAGTGGTTAGCACTGCAGAGTGGTCATTTTTTACAAAACCAGCTCAGTTTCTGATCAAGTGATATCTTCTGGTAAAGTGAGCCAGAGGAAAGATTTCAGTGGTTCTTGGAATTTCAATCCTAATTACAAAGAGAAGAAAGAAAATAGGATCAAAAAGATTTACTTCAGACAGCTGAAAATAAAATATTAAGACGCAAAATATATGTTAGAATATGTTTTAAGACCAAGGACTTAAAATTAATTTTGTGAGGTATTTCATGTACCAGCTTTCTTTTTAAGGAATAAAGCCACTTGTATGACCTAGCAGAAGTTTAGGCTGTGTGTGTTGTACAGCACTTAAAGTGAAACCTGCAGGTACATTTCTTTGAAGTCTTTGGGACTCATGCAAAAACTTTAAAGATTATTGAACAGGGATATTCTTCAAAAGAAGCAAACATTGAAATCCATGTATTTGTTTTCCTGTGGCATGACTGGGCAGTGCTACAGCAGTATGACAAAACTTCTCTGGTGGCCACATTTTCAGAGGCAAGATGGTCCTATCCCCTTTAAATAACAAGCTATGCACAAACATTTGCACTATCTTTGCTCCCATCCAAAGCATTTCTTTGGCAAAATCAGCCATTACTCAGGAAATTTCTGAAGGCAGGCAGTATCCAGTGGAGCAGTTTGGAAGGACCTTGCTCTTCTGAGCACATGCCAGCCCTATCTGACAGGTGCCAGTCCATGCTTCCCAACGTGAGACCTTCTGCAGTGGAGTACATGCACTGGCCCTAGAGCCAGGGACTGATTATTATAATAATAATAATTTTCATCCAGCAATATTAAAACCTTCCATATTTTTCCTTTTGTAAACACATTGAAATGCAGGTAGGGAAAGGTAACAATGAAAGATCATGTGTTACTTATAGATCAGATCAAATCTGATAGCAGCAGAGATTGCCACAAGAGAAACCTCAGCCAAGATTTTGCCCGGACTGCTCTGCCAGTTTATTGCCCCAGGGAAGAGACTTGGTTAGGGTCTCTTTAGGGTCTGCTCATCCTGCTTTGTTCCTTGGGTACACTCCTAAAACCCAATGGGAGACGCAGTGTAAGAGCACAGGCAGCCCAGTAATAGCTGATGTTATTGATTTAGGCATGCTCTTTCCCGTCAGTGAACTGTTAATAAAGAGGGGCTGGGTTACCATTGTGGGGCTTTACTGATGTTGTAAGAGGGCTGGGCTGGATCACTTCTGCGCCAGGGATGGTGAAGAAAATACCATCAGTATTTCCCCCATTAAAAACCCATGTGCTTGCCTGTTAGCTGGCTGTAGGTGTTCTTGCTAACAGAGGTCTCAGGTCCTGCTCATATATACTCATCTGAGGCTCTCACAGGATTTGAGGTTCTAGCTTAACCAAATATTCAGTGTAAACCTAGGTTTTACTGGGAAGCTGGATATTTACTCAGCATGGTATGGATGTGGAAGCGTACCAGATCTTAGGGAGGAGACAACAGGTACGTGTCTTGCCCAGGTTTGGCTCCTGCTCAGTCGGTGGCTTCAGGCAGGGCCCTGGCACTTTCTCTATCTTCCCCTTTTACACTCTTCATGCTGTAATTTCTGATGCAGAGATGCTCTGAGGGTGCTCACACACCCACCACCCCACAGGATAAGGTCCTAGTGCAGATGGGCTCCTGGCAGCAGCTGCAGGAGCTGCTACAAAATCTCCAGTGTGACTGCTGAAAAGCTGTCTGCTCTGTGGTGCTCAGAGCTGGTGATTCAAAGCTCTGTGTTAGAGGAAAGACCCCATCCTCCTGTTGCTCCTCTGCTCCTTGACTGCTGGGTGAGATTCTCCTCCATCGACCCCAGCAAGGCTAGAGGTGGGGGTGGGCAGAGTAGGGCAGCCCAGCATCGAGCAGGATCCTGTGAGCAGCTTGCCTGGACTGGGTGAAGAACAAGAAACTCTTGTGAGCAGGTCAGCTCATGAGGCAACTTCCTCCACTTCACACGGCTGGTCTGACCTTGCTGTTTCCCCCTGCTGTCAGGGACTTCCCACACTGGCAACCACTGTGGTGGCCCTATTGTCTCCTCCCAATTCTTCCTCTGTTGGGAACCAGCATTTCTACCTGCAAGAATGAAAGCAGAGTACAGAAGGGGAGGCAGAGTGAAAATACAAAGGACTCTGTGGATTTGTCATTATGACCAACACGTGGGAAGTTGCAGGCTTAGCTAGTGAGCTGCAAACACATAACTTGATTGCTCCATCAGGAGCAAGAACACCAGGAAGGTCAATCCTGGGCCTTTTACCAGTGTTGCCTCATCATACCTGACTGGTGCCAGTGGCCCTGGCGTCATCCACTGGGTTATTTAGCACTTGCCTTGATGAGAGACAAGTGACACCAGGGAGAGGCTCCATTTCTATGGGCTCTCTGAGTCTGAGGGGAGGCCACAGCATGGGCTGGGAGTGAGGTAATACAGAACTGTATTAAACATTTAGAGATAAACTGACCCTGGTGTGTTTGATGCTCTATTTCCTAATGGATACAACCAACTGGTTTCCATTTCACTCTTGGTCCCATGGATTTTCATGCAAGGCATGAAAACAAAGTCATGCCTCAGAGAGGTGGTATTTTAATTGTTTAAATACCAAAAATGTTTCAGCATAACTATTTTTAACACCCGCCTTCACTTAGATGCCTTCATATAATATCCTTAGTCTTTTTATACAAAATATTTCATTTTAAATAAAATAAACGGTTTATCCCCACCACAGTTGCTACTTTCTCACATTGCAAAGCAGAATGATCATCACATTAGTAATTTTAACCTGGATAAGGTTGCACCTCCACAAACAAATTGCTCCAAATCTCTCCTAAAATATGTCCTTGTGGTGTGAGATTGAGGCATTCTGTGTTCAGATAGGCCACATCCACTATAATAACCACATGAAAACAGTACTGCAAAGCAAGCTAAATTAAAAAAAATAATTATTGAATAATGATTATGAAGTAATCTTTTGATTATGAAGGTCTCGAAGTACCAGAGCTGTTTGTGAAAAGCTGCCATTTAATCCTAATGCAAATCTGGATCTAAATTTTCTAAATATTGCTTACCACTACAGTCAGCTGGATTAAACCCCTAGAACTCTGAAATCATACTTTAGGGCCTGATACTGTTGTTTGAACTTCTCTAATTGAAAGACTGTGCTCAAGTGAAATAATATAGTTAAGTGTTTCGTCTAATGTTTTGATGTGATATCTATACACTGTCACAAATGCATGCATAAAAGCTACAAACTAAGAGCAAAATCTAATTTTATAATGTTTAATATACCTTTCGTGACTTTTGTTATGTCACTTTAGCTCAGGGTATGTAAAGAGCCAAATTATGTGGCAGTGACGTGCTTATATTTTCCTGAGATCAGTATGGAAAGCTATTCTGTAAAGCACAGTTTCAAAAAACTTAAGATGTCAAGTTTTATGAGGTTGGGAAAAAAAAAAAAAAGGAAAACCCACCTGTATAAATTATTATTTTGCCATATAAAGGATTTAAGCTTTTCTTGTATGCCATAAGATACAGCATGGTCAGAAGAGACTGTAGTTAGTCTTTTAAAGGCACCAAAAGAAGGAACTGGATTTTTTTCTCAAAAATTGAAGATCCAAACCATCAGTTTGTGGTTGGGTATAAACTGAGGATTTCTTGCTTTACCATGCTGGGTTGCTGCCATTGCGTGTGGGGGACTATTTGGCTTTAAAATGAATCTGATGGTAGTGAAACCAAATGAATAGATTTACAAAATATAATTGTGATCACATTTGAAGAGACAAATAAATTGTCAATTTTTACTAAATGGAGGCTGTTTTTTCGAGAATGGAACGAGTTTGGTATGAGTATCCATTTAGACCTGTTTCATGTAGAAGGCTATCAGAACACTGTATAATTTATTCTTCTAAAAACTGCAGGGATCAGATCCCAGTCCTGGTGTCATGTGGTGTCTCTAATTAAATAGTAAAGCAAGGACAGGTTCTGGGGGGTTGCAGTGTGGAAGATACTCAGAGGAAAGCACATTTTCCAGCATGCCCAAAGCAGAACTCGGGACTGGATTTCTCCAGGGGCTAATGGGGAGTGCCATGGCTGATGGGCTGCAGGATCCTGCACTCATTCATGCTGCCAGATCCTTCTTGTGCCCAGGGGACAGAGAATGTGCTTGGGGACAGGCAGGTCAAGACTTCAGGTTCCAGACAACATCAGTGAGGCAAGAATTTCAGTTTGCATTACAGAGGAATGTTCCAAATCTTGGAGGCTAGGTCAAAGCTATCATCTGACTGTGCCCTAAATGTTCAGAAAACAAGCAAACAGTAGATGATGCAAATATTCTTGTGTTTGTTGGTTTGGTTTGGTTTGGTTTGGTTTGGTTTGGTTTGGTTTGGTTTGGTTTGGTTTGGTTTGGTTTGGTTTGGTTTGGTTTGGTTTGGTTTTTAAACCGGTATTTTAAATGAGTCTCACTCCCTCTGGTGAAGGTGTTCACCAACTCTGCCCCCAGCCTGAACATTCTGCTAGATTCCCATTTATATCTGTCTCATGACATTTCATTCTTTCTTTCTTTGCTTTTTTATTCATTTTTCTGGTCATGTGAGAGAATCCTCACAGATCAAGAGCCCTTGTTCAGCTGGAAAAGGGAGACAGAGAAGGTGCCCAGAGGCAGACTGGCACATGGACTGTCATCAATACCCAGCATTCTTGATTCTCTGGCCCTAGAAAAGAGACTCATGCTCATAGGAAAATGCTCTGCCTGTTCCCACCCGGGTGGTCAGGTCCTTGGCACAGTAATGAAAGAGGGAGCACGGAAAGGAGCTGCAGGAGTGAGCTGAGTGGAGCAGGACCCCATGGTGGGTGCAGTTCCTACAAACCCTGCTGCCTGCCCCAGGCTCCTGCTGGAGGGGTGCTAGGCAGAGCTGATGCATAAACACCTGCAGGTGCCTCCATACAAAGACTGCCCCCAAGGGACTTCCTCAGGGAGCTGGACAGTCAGGAAACAGCTTTGGGAATTGTGACAAAAAACCCAAACAAAACCTCATGACTTCACACTAGTCTTGTGAGCGATCATGGCACCATAGTTTAAGTGGTGGGGCTCAGCCTATCACACTCACCCAGCAGGGTCTGTGAGCCTTTCTCCCACACTCTGAACAAGCCACACAGAGACCCTGTGTTCCCTGAGGGAGGATTTTACTTTTCCAGGACATATGTTCTTTTCCTTTGGGGAACACCTGTTTTGAGATGCATCACACGTGCAAGACAACCTTTGCAAACCTATACGGAGCATGTGCTGCTCCGGGCTATCCTATCCTGTCCCATCCTGTCCTGTTCTGGGTGTCTTTCAGTTTTTAAATTCTAATTCCTTCACACCCTGGAACTTGGGACCAGGGAGTACTGCTCAGAGATCTTTGCTGCTTTAAAACCACAGTATCCAATCATTTTCTCCTGGCACATTGCACAACATGATAGGCATCTGTCATGTGTTTGTTCTCTCAGCTTTCCCACCAGAAGGCAAGTGTTGTCAGTAAACTAGTTTGTTTTGAAAAAATATGTGTGTGTGTGTGTATAATTAGTCATATTTGTGTGTGTGTATGTGTAAATGAAGCACACATACACACATGCAAAATGTGTATCTGCTTCTCCCAGGGGTGTGAAATCCCCCCAGCAAACTCTGTCTGATGCACAATCAAGTCAGCACAGTCCATGCAGTATGAGAGAAGCAAAGATGGTGTGAGACTATAAACATTTTCTTAACAACATTGCAGACAGAAGGGTACCAAAGTAGCCCTCCATCAAAAGGCTTTATTCAGCTTACAAACCATCTCTCCATGCTAAGGCAGCCCCTATGATTGTGGTGATCCCTGACCACAGCTCAGCTCAGCACCCTGGTTGTCCCCAGCAGAACTTACAACAGAGCAGAGACCAAACAAGTGCTCAGCTTGTGGTGTCTGTGGTGCAGAGAGGTCTCAGCATCCCTGGAGCACATCTACCAAGTGCCCATCAGGATGGGGACAACCTGCAGTCAGTCTTCTCCACCTTCCCTTCTGTCTATTAGCCTTTTACGGAGTTTAGTGCTTGGTCTGTGGTTATTGCTCATTCATGTATGATGTCTGGTGGTAGCTTCCTCAGCACCCACCTCTAGTGCCTTGTTTCAACCCACCACGCCTGGTGTCAGTGCTGGTGTTTCCACCTGATTGCTCCAGGTCCTATTTCAGCAGTTTTTCACAGCATTTTATTTCAGGCTCTAAGTCTTCACACCCGTACTTATTGGACAGCTGAATATCCCTACTGAGTCATGACAGCACCTCAGCACAGGGCTAAGACAAGCCTCCCTTCACTCCTGGCTGTCAGTCTTCCCTCCAGGCCCCTGTGACCCACATTCTTAGTGACTGCTTGTAGTCACACCAATGGCTCGGATCCATTAAGCGGCAGAAAATTAGCTGATCTCGGGGATCGGAGCTATCCCTAAGACTGTTAAATTATGGAAGCAAACTTGGGGCACCTTGTCAGTGCATTGGAAGCTGCCAAAAGAACATTGCTGCATTGCCCATGACCAGTCTGGGGCTCCACAGGCAGAATGGAGTGTTGCTTACAGAAACTTGCGAGGTCTCACTGAGTAGCCCAGTAACGCAGCTGGCGTCGTGTTGATTGGTGTACCCATACAGCCCAAAACAGCACGTGTATTTTGGGTGGGCAGACATTGACCAGGATCAAGAGCACATTTTCTCAAGGGGAGCTCTGTGTCCACTGTTTCCACCAGTTTGCTATTCTCACCCACATGCCTTTTGTCTCCTCGAGTGATGGTAATCTCCAAATATTGGGGGTCACTGCAGCGGTCTTATAGGTAGATTTGGTTGTCTGCATGGGATAGTTTCCAATTCCCTGGCTGAAGGGGAAGTCCCCGCTGGAGACAGGAAATTAGAATTCATCTTACTAATAGTGCTGGCATTCCTCCCACTGAGTCTCCCAAGAATATCCCGGTGCTGCAGTAGGGGGTGAGCAGAGCAGGGATCCCCAGCTCCATTAGACACTTGGAACACTTCTTGCACGGTTCGTGTTAGAGCCTTAATGAGATTAGCAGGATCAGTCATGCTGCCAGTGACCCCATTTTCTGGGTGCAGCTAGTCTGTGTGTGTGGGTAGGACTTTTCTACTTGGATATGCTGTTGGTTTGATTAATTGATCTACCTTTTGCCCTGCTGCTCCCACCTTCTGCAGGGTTGACGGCACATATCTGCATCAGCAGCATTGCATGGGCCTCTTCAGGGGTGTGTTTCCTCAACCTGAAATCTCACAGGCCACGCACAGCACAGAAGGCTCTCAGTGGCACAGCCTCCCCTGGTGTAGCTTGGGCAGGAATCACACACGAACCAGGATAGATCTCAGCGTGTGCTTTTAGCAGGGACACAGTCCACCACATGGGCCTGCCCTCCTCTTATCTATGACCCTCCAGGTTATAGCTGGCAGAACAGTGCTTGAACCCTGTAGCTGTCTGATTGGTATTTAGCAAAGTAGACTCCTGCATGTAGCACTCTCACAGGGGTAGACAGTATTTTTGCCCCTCAATTGCAAGCCATTTAAAAAGGATGTGCCCACTTGGATTCTTATCTCTTCATGGAATCCACAGTTTTGTTTCTCCCTTCTTAGGACAGGGACACTTACACCTCTCACCGCCCTGGCACCACTGTACCAGGCTTGAGATAAGTATAAGGCTGAAGGCTGCAAACAAGAATCTCTGCATATAGGTTGGCTTTCCCTGTACCTGTCTCCTGTCCCCTTCCTGATGGTTGATCACTGCATAAATTTTGTTAAGCCCTCACATGTTTCCCTACTGTTGTGTTTCACTCTCCATAGCCAAGGTCTCATTGCATCATACTGTTGGTACAAAGGTTGGGCTGGGAATGAAAGAGGTGTGAGCTGGGGTAGTCACAGTAGTATGAGGGGAGTTGAAGGTCAAAATGGAGAATGTCACTTCTAGAGCCATCTCCTCAGGGCTACATCCTTCTCTTATTTGGTTATAGACTAAGAAACCTAGTTTCTGTGTAAGAAATCTAGAAACTACTCAGTCCCAAGCCAGTCTGCCAGCTGCTTTCCTTGGCCCTGTATCTGTCAGAGCCAAGTTTGTACTTCAGCAATGGGGGTTATGTTAGCTCCATGTGGGTCATCTTTTTTAACTGAGTCTAGAAACATGTCTAGCCCTTTTTGCTTTAAAGGAACATAGCCCACCTCTCGCCTGGACCTGGTTCTTGCTCAGTAGAGCAGTATTTGTATGGAGTAGGCAGACCAGCCTGTTCTTCAACAGAGTTGGGTGGTGCATCCAATGGATGTACCATCCTAGCAGCTCCCTCCAGCAGGTATGGCTCACAGTGGGTATCTCAGTACCTGCTACAGAGACAGAGTGCAAGAAAGGCATACTTACCTTTGGTATCAAAGGAATATGGGGCTGGGTGCAGGGTCCTGCCTTGTTCAGGTTCCACATGGCTGTACAGATAGCAGCCATCCCTTCTTCATGTCTTTGGACAGTCACTGGTCTGTGAGATTGTTGTCTTCAGCATGCATATCTGTAAAACAAAGTGTAATTCACTTTTTTCATCTCCAGACTCTACAGTTTGCGGCATCCTGTGTGCCTTGTGTCACCCTCACTACGTGGAGGTACAAGATTTCCAGCCTCCATTACTCTTTTACCAGTCTAAACTTTTTTGCCAGATCCATCCATCAAAAAATATATACTTCTGATCCATCACTGTTTTGTCTTGGAGGGAGGCCTCTAGGATGTGGCAGCAGTCCCTGTTCCTCCTTATGTGCAGATACACTCTGTTTCAGCTGGTTTTTGCACTGAGTTAGGATTCTGCTGACCCCCATCTCCTCTCTATTTGGTGCTTCTGCTGAGGATACGAGTGTGCACTTTTGCTAGGCAGTGAGGGGCAGACTCATGCCTTCCTCTCTCCTGTTAACAGAGTCCAGGCCACTCTGTGTGAGCTGGGACCTGTGCTGCCTGATTGCCCATTGGGATTCCTGTCTTACCGTGCTCCTTAGGGAAATGTGGTGCTGAGCCTTTGCCTAAGGAGCTGTTCCTATCTCAGCACCTCACTGGGTGGGAGCCTCTGTGGCTTAGTGGAGGTACCAGCCTCTAACCAGGTGCACTGCACTGGATATTGCCTCTCCCAAGGTTTGCTGTTCCTGCAATATTTGTAGGAGTATTGGAGATGGATTTCCCACATGCGCAGGGCTGGGGCGACACTGGTCTGTTACGTGTTGGATTGTTAGGAGTTAAGTACAGAAAGAAGCATTCTCTTTGGACTTACTGAAAAGGAAGAAGTCTTAAATTTCAGCACAATGAATACAAAAAAAACCCCACTCAATATTGTATGTTTAAGGTACAGTCATTAATGTGGTGTAAGGGCACCTGCGCACAGGGTCCTGACAGCCTGACCCCCTGTTAGTTCTCTGTGTTCACTAAAGCAGGTAATTTTGAGGGATTTAGTCCATGGGAAGTTTAAGGATCTCAAAATGCAATTTTTTTTCCCAAATCATGTAGAAATGGCAAAGTCTGAGACCATTTCAGAACACGTTTAATTTCACCCTTCTTGAAGAGGTTCATTCTGCTAGTATCAAAACATTTCATTGACTTCATAATTTAATTTACTTGAATAATTTATCAGTGATAGAGTATATATCAGGTGATAAATTAAATAGATTAAAAATTAAGTTTTCGTGAAAGGAAAATGCATTAATAATATTTCCATTGCAAATTAACATAATACTTCTATTCTGACCTATTTCTACTCAGCATCTAGTCTAATCAGCATCTTGATACAAAACACTTACACGAGAAATTTTTCAAAAGCTATGAAAATAATTATCCCCTAGAAGCATTAAAAACCCAGGCATTCAGCCAGGAATAATATCTCAGCCTGGTACCCCAGGAAATCCTCCTTCTGTCATGCCCAAAAACCTTATTGATAGGTGGCTTTGGCAATACTAACTGCTGCTGGTGTGAAGAGAAAATAATTAACAACTCTAATCACAAAATTGCTTTAAAGAAACCTCTTCCTATTGCTGCTTTGCTGGGAAGAGTCTGTATAACCTCTTTACAGTGGCTTCATCCACCTGTTAACTAATATTTGTACCATGACATGCTTTTCCTTCCCTCTGTTTCCACAGGGCTCATTCAATATTAAAAGATGTGCTAAAATGCTACCAAGCATCAGCAGGCACCCACAGAAATACAAATATGTCTCATTTATCTTTCTCCAAATGAGTTCCCATGATTATCTAAACCATTCCAAATTCTCCTTGATTTCTAAGGGTGCTGGGCATGTGTTCTGAAGTGATGGGCTTTTCTAAGCTTGCATGTGCATAATATTTTTGAGCTGTGAATGGACAAACTTCATGATAACTGACATGTGACAAAGCCTTTTCTCTCTTTCCCAAACAGCTAATATGCCAGAGGATTATCCAGATCAGTTTGATGAGGTAGTGGACTTTATTCAAGCCACTATTAAAAGACTGAGGAGGTCACCAGATAAACAGACTCCGATTTTTTCTAGGAGGGAGAGAAACCGTCAAAATGCAGCCACAAACATAGAGAATTCCAACAGAAAAGGAAGGAGGAATCAAAAGGGCAAAAATCGAGGATGTGTCTTAACAGAAATACATTTAAATGTGACCGACTTGGATTTGGGATATGAAACCAAAGAAGAGCTAATTTTCCGGTATTGCAGTGGATCTTGTGACGCAGCTGAGACCACCTATGACAAAATTTTAAAAAACTTAACCAAAAAGAAAAAACTGGTCACTGACAAAGTGAGGCAAGCTTGTTGCAGACCCACAGCCTTTGATGATGACCTGTCCTTTTTGGATGATAACCTGGTTTACCACATACTGAAAAAACATTCCGCGAAAAGGTGTGGATGCGTCTGACAGCTGCACGCCGAGGCGGCACCAAGTTTTCCATTCCTGCTACGCTGCAAAGAGAGGGACCAAGGTTCCCAGGGCAGTGTCTGCTCCAAGTGGAGGAAAAAGGACCAAGAACACAGAATGAGGAGCCATGAGAACCTGGGGATAAGGAGGCATGCGGCAGAGTAGAAGGATGGAGACTTCTGACGTCCTATGGGGATTTAGATAAAAGCTCAGGTGGAGATGATGATGGATGGATGATGTGCACGCTACCTTTCCTGTTTGACTCAGTCCACCATCAGTGAGACTCAATCCATGAGGAACGTGCTTAAAAACACAACCCTGCCATACCACGCTGTGTTGTAGTTATGCCATGATATACCAGTTATACCAAGAAGCTTAGCTAAGAAGTAGCTTAGGAGTACTTTACTAATCCCCTGTGCCCTCAGCTCTACTGAAAGACACATTGTGCTACTGCTCATTGGAGGGCAGTTCCCGAGTGCTTAGGACAACTCCTAAACTATGATAAGATTACCCTTGTAAGTAAGATGATATTGGGCAAATATCAAAATGACCAGGCTCAAGTCCTCATGAAGAAAAACAGTTCCGCTTACTGGCTAAGTTTGGTTATTTCCATCTTGTGTTTCTTCAAAATGAGTGCAGGATTTTGTTCTTCTGCTTCCTGTGAAAACAAGTTGAGTTTTTAAGCACTTCTTCCTAGTATAGTAAAAGAAGTAACAAGCCCAGCCTACACAAAATGCATTTCTTAGGTTTACAAAGGACTAACGTCACTTGCATAACTACATTTCTATTTGGTCATTGTGATTGAGAGAGACTACTTGATGCAATGCATCCCTTCAGAGACATAAGTATACAGAAGATATTTATTGAGATTAAGTTATTGTTATTTATTACAGTTCAGTAATGAGTCTCCTTATTTATTAAAGTGTCTTTCAAAGGTGCCAAAGTAGATGGCACTTGGGGATATAGAGAGACAAAGACGTTGGGAACAACGGTCCATGCTTTTGATTGAAAGTGTTAACTTGAATGCAAAAAATCACTTACTTTACCTTTTTTTCTTTTAAACAAAATCTTGATTATGTTCACAAAAGGTAGTGCCGAAGCCTGCAGCCCTTATTCCTGTTCACTAAGCCTTTTGAAAATTACTGCAGTCATACATGTGTAGGAGCAGCAACGGCTCTGGACGGGTGAGGGTCGCAGGACTGGGCTCAACATTAGCAATTTGTTAGAAAAACTAATTTTAGTCATATTTTAAATGTAGCCACATTTGTTTTCTCACACTTTATGCCAACTGACCTCATATAACTATTGACAAATGGAAAATAATCACATTTAGCCTTATAATTTCTACTTATATTTATTTAAGCTTTTCCTTCCGTACTTCCGTATAGAAGAGGTTAAATCCCTCTTACTAGTTAGCCCTGGATTTAATATAGCCTGCAAGTAAACAGTTGTGTTAAATAACCAGAGTGTTTTGTATAATTTGCTGAAACATTACAGGATCATACCCATGCAGCAGAACAGTCTGAGTTTCCTTAGGAGGAGGGAGGTTGTACAGCAAAGGTGTTCACACGTGACCGCTAACACAAGCTCTCATTCTGGAGACATTTTTCCCAAAGGAGCAGGAGTGCAGGTCACTAGACATACCTGACAACCAGTGAAGCATCAACTCCCACAAAAGCATCATGAAAAAAAAATCCCTATTGAAAACGATGGTCCAACATTTTATCTCACGCATGTAATGGCTCTCCACACTCATTTTGCCCTGGGCCCCTTGGGGCACCACTGAAGAAGGGTCTAGAGGTCAAAAAAGTCCAGAATAGGCATAGAAAGATGTACCACGTGTATGGCATGTAATTCGTCCCTGACTTCCGCCGCTCTCCTGGGCGAAGGGAGGGCAGCCCTGGAGAACCACCCTCAGGGTCTGTTCTCACACTGCCACGGGGACACCGTGCCCTCCACGCTGCACAGGGGTGACACCACCACAGTGGCACGATTTGGGCACTGAGCGCCTGCCAGGCCGAGGGTCAGCTGCACTGCTGGGCAGCAGAGTGGCGACAGCGCTCAGAGCTGTGCTTTCCCTTGCCCCAGCTGACGAAAACTTGCCTCAAAGTATTTCCTGCGCAGCTTGAAGAGGCTGCAACCAAAGCAAATCTCTGTGTTCAAAATACAAAAGGGTAAAGTTTGTGATTTTTTTTCAAATTTTTTTTTTTTTAGTTTTTAGACCTTACTGAAGACAGGAGTGTGCTTCTCTGGATTTTTTTACTTCACCTGCAATTATATGTCTCAGTCATTTGTGTTAATCAACCAAAGTTCTCTACAGACTTTATTTTTGTACAATATTCATTTTATAACTTTTTACAAAATAAAATTCATTTCTATTGTTACCTGGTTGTTGCTTGTGCTTCCCCATTGTATAGTTTCCAAGTTACAGTGTTGCCCAGTTTTCCAATCTGCATGAGACAATGCTGTGGAGCCTTCCTCTCCTATCACACCAACATCTTTAATGTGGATCAGAGGTGTCTGTAGCTTCTTAGTGAAACACAACGGAGTCACTGCAATAACTGACTTGAAAATGCATGCTGAGCAGTCACAGTAATCCACACAGGGCCAGGCTTCAAGTCTGGGCTTACTGAAGCTGTCCCATATCCATGCAGGGCTGCAGTGTCTTCATGGTGGCCTTGGCCATGCATGGCCACAATTCCTGCACTCAGAGGAGATTGCATGTTGCTTTGCTAATCCAGGTGTCACATCAATTGGACTAAATTCCATCCACTTTGGCAGTTCTTTTTCCTTCATCTTTAAGCAGGAAAATAAAACTTGAGGAATTTTCTTTACTACCACCTTCATGGAACAGATGAGGACAGGTTTTGAGGCTGTCGCCAGCAACATTTTCTCAACTGTTTTGTGTTAAGCTTTGCAGTTCCCATCACAGAGCCCATAAACACACACAGACTTACAGGTTTCAACAGGGCGCTCTGTACTCCTCTGACTGCTACAGAGAGGAAGAGGGAGCATCTGAGCAGCGAGCCAGAGATCAGGAGATCAAACACTCCTAATGCACAGCACATGGATGCCTTGGTTTCATTTGTGCTGGCGGGGACCATGCACGCAGCTCTACCCCAGCTGCTGGAACGCACAGCAAAGCTCGCAATCCCAGCTTTTGGAGCACACGGTATTGAAGGCATTCCTCCTCACATGCCGCTGCCTCCACTTCTTGCAGAAGAAGCCCATCCATCACGTGAAAAAGCTGGGTACATTAAGTGTTTGGCATGGAAATGACCTGCAATTTCACATTCACAGATTGTGCACTTTCCCAAGGGCTGGAGGGAGTGTCTACGTAAAGCACAACTCTGAGGTGCTCTGAAGTTTAATCTCTGTTCTTACAGCCCTTCTGTCTGCTATTACTGGGATGACGAAGCAGAAGGTCAATGCAGATGCCTTCCTTGGTCTTATCAGAGGTTTTGAGTGGGCCATGAAGCAGCTGGCAGGAGCAGTATTGCTTGCATGGAGCTGTTTCACCCTTCTTCCCCAACCTTCCTGGTGACAACAATATTGGAGAGAGCAGATGAGGCTCTGCTACTGCAACTCCAGGCTCACCACAGCTGGACTGGCACCTTCAGGCTCCTTTTCTGGTTAAAGTGAGGCTTGCAGTAGTTTCCTGGCACCCTGCATGTGCTAAAGCAGCTTGAAACCTTCAGCTGGCAGGTTGTGTAAAAGATTTCAAGAAGGAATTAGACTTTCATTTGTTACTAGGTAGTGTCAGTACCGGGCTAGACATTAGGTTGCTGCTTGAGTAGCAGGGACAGCACTACCCTGGATCCCTTTTGGAAGACAAGGTATGTCCCAAGTTAGATAATTTTTTTACAAGGGAGAGGATGAGGCAAACACCATAACTATTTACACTTACTCAATAATAAAATCAGGATGTTAAAAGCTTTATTACTCAACATCTTGATACAGTTTTGTTTTTTTTTTTTCTTTTTCAATTTTTTGTTGGATTTTCTTGGATCGGTTAGCTTTGTGCTGCCAAACAAGAATTACTGGTTAGAGACTTAGGACAAACAATGAATGTCTACGGAAAAAGCAGGTATTTTGCAAGGAGGGCTAATTTACTGAGGCAATGTGGAAGTCTGTCCCTCAGTGAGACCCCTCCAGCAGAAGGGATTGCATCCCACAGGCAGAACATCAGGAGAGAAACTGTCATAACAGCAGGTCCTTCTGCCATCTCTACACCCCACGGCAGCCTGGTGCTGCTGCTCTCAGTACAAAGAGGATGAAATAGGCAGAACTGTATCTGATTTTGGGTTGTTTCACCTCTGCCCACAAAAGTGGAGAAAGGACAAAGGCAGCCAGTGCCTCAGTCTGGAGCAGCACAGGAGGAAACCAGAAGCAACCTCACTCATTGCAAACTGGATGGGTAACTAAAAATACAGAGGAAAATATCAGGATGAAGAAAACAAATGGAGCTGACACATTGTATAAATAGGTCTTCAAATGTCATGCATGGCTGGAACAAAGATGTTTTGTTCCAAAGCAAGAGACAGCTTGAAATGGCTCAGTAATACACATTGAGAAGTTTGCTTATTTGGAACAGAGCTCTTCTAATGAAAAGGTTAATTGTGTTGCAATGGAAAAGAAAAAAAGGCAAAGCAGAGGCCAGGCCTGCACTCCTCACCCTAACAAAATTTCCCACTGGCTCAAAGTGAAGATTTTCTATCACAAACATCACAGGACTGAACTCCTAACATTCCAATAAATTATACAGTAGGTATATTCATGGGTCAGTAAGAACAGCTAAATAAACCATATATTCCAGCAGCATTAATCCCACTGACTTTCAGACAAGTTGCAGTGGCAGACAGTGAGGGAAGCATGGTGCTCAGCTCAGCTTGATGTAGGGAGTTCCCTTTGTCAGGCACCGAGCACCAGTCCTCAAGGTCAACACTGAGACGCCTTCACTTGCCATCAGTTTTTTCACTTTGAAACTGCTGCATTTTATTCACTTTTCCCCAAAATGTTCACTCACAAGTTAAGAAAAACACAATGGGCTTTTGAAGGCTGCAGAGGGCTGCTGTAATTATCCTAAGAGCTGATGTTTTGTCTGCAACTTCTCCAGCTTTTTGACAGCAATCTGAGCTCTACCACATGTTCAGGTTTCCTTCCTCTGCCCCAAACCTTTGTTTTTCTCTCTGCTGGTACACTGGATGAGGGAAGCTTCCTTCTCTGTCACCTCAGGAAAGGCACAAATATCAGTCCCAGGTCCAGACTTGCACACCTTATCCCCAGGTGGTCCTGGCAGGACTAAAGCCAACAACATCCTCACCAGTGCTACTCCACTGACTGTTGTGGAGTTACTCCAGTTTCATAGGAGTCTAAATGAGCTTATCAAAGCTGGTCACTTTCCTAGCAATATTCACATACAAATAGAAAAACTGTATCCTTGTAAAATCCTCCTACTCTTTCTATTTCTGTTTCATAGAATCGTAGAATAGTTTGGGTTGGAAGGGACCTTAAAGGTGACCTCATTTCACCCTTCTGCCACGTGCAGGGACACCTCCCACTAGACCAGGTTGCTCAGAGCCCCATCCAACCTGTCCTTGAACACTCACACGGATGGGGCATCCACAGCTTCTCTGGGCAATCTGTTCTAGTGCCTCACCACCCCCACAGTTGAGAATTTCTTCCTAAGATCCAGTCTAAGTCTACCATCTTTCAGTTTGAAGTCATTCCACCTTTTCTTACCACTACATGCAGTCATAAAAAGTCCCTCTTCAGCTTTTCTGTAAGCCTTTAGGTACCCTTTAGTTACAGGAAGACTGCTCTAAGGTGTCTCTGGATCCTTGTCTTCTTCAGGCNGGTTGGAAGGGACCTTAAAGGTGACCTCATTTCACCCTTCTGCCACGTGCAGGGACACCTCCCACTAGACCAGGTTGCTCAGAGCCCCATCCAACCTGTCCTTGAACACTCACACGGATGGGGCATCCACAGCTTCTCTGGGCAATCTGTTCTAGTGCCTCACCACCCCCACAGTTGAGAATTTCTTCCTAAGATCCAGTCTAAGTCTACCATCTTTCAGTTTGAAGTCATTCCACCTTTTCTTACCACTACATGCAGTCATAAAAAGTCCCTCTTCAGCTTTTCTGTAAGCCTTTAGGTACCCTTTAGTTACAGGAAGACTGCTCTAAGGTGTCTCTGGATCCTTGTCTTCTTCAGGCTGAACAACCCCAATGCTCTCAGACTGTCCTCAAAGGAGAGGTGCTCCAGCACCCTGATCATCTTCTTGTGTTCTGGGATTCCCAGAGCTTTAACACATTTCACTGTGCTCTGATCATGTTGCTAATTCCTCGGGGTTTTCCTCACTGGCACCCACCCACAGCTTTTTCTTCTTGGACAGTCTCATGACTCAGGCATTAATATCTGGCTTCACACAAGCTGTGAACATGTTCCATAATTCTTATTTCAGGTTAATATCATTCCCCTCTGAGATCTAAAAAGGGGTCAAAAGGCACTTCTTGTTAACATTCAGTATTATTTCTAACAGAAGTTTCAATCTGAAGATGAAATATTTTCTTTTAAAGACTCACAGCCTAGAGATCAATTTTGAGTAACTCTATTTTGAAAGATACAAAGACTCCTTTCCCTTTTTTTCCACAGGATTGGGAAGGTTCTCTGAGGGTGAAAGTGGCTGTACAGTCAGGGCAGGATGAAGGTCTCTCAGCACCCCATCTCTCACAGTGACCCTCAGCTGGGAAAGGAAGTAGAACAAAAAAGCAAACCGGGAGTGGTATTTTCCCTGAGAACCCCATCCCAGATCCAACAGTTCACAGTTCAGAACATTCTGAGCCATGTGTTTCATTGGTGTCCAACAACCCTTGTCAGATCTGTCTTGCTGGGAAGGTACCCAACATCTTCCTTTGTGAAGTAGAGCTCCCCTCTACTCTGGGGCAATTTAATTCTGTGTAATGCAAGCACGAGCTTCTCTGCTGCCACTGAAACTCCATTTCATCAGTTCATTCTGAACATTTCACTGTTCATTCCTGTGTCCCAGTGAGTTACCAGATCTCCTTCACCTTCGTAGTTCAACCTGATGAACCTTCATATCTCTCGACATCCATGCCTTTTCTCTCTCTTCCACCTTGACCACAGGGAATAAGATGCTCCCTTCAGGATGCTGGGCAGGAACAAACCCTGGATTTCCACAGAGGCGCATCAATATTTTCTTCTGTGTTTTCCATTCCATTTCCAAAAATTCTTTTCAGGTGCTGGGTGGGGAACTCATTAGAAACATGACTCCTGAGGCAACACGTTACATCTCTTTGGGAATCCCCCTTATTTCACACAGAACTTTTTGCCAACTATCAGGTCTGAACCTGACTAACTCCAGTAGTGTTGGTCTATACAAGCTACCATGTGCCAGCTAAAATGAGATTTTTTTATACTGAAGTGAAAGCATTGCGTGCAGTGACCAAGTGCTGCTGCATGCAAGGGTTTCAGGGAGAAGCCAAAACCTGGCGCACGCCACCCACCTCTAAACTGAGATGATCAATGTGACAGGGTTTCTGTCAGGAATGGAAACAAGAAGGTAAATGCAAAATTGTATCCAAAAGTGAAAGTTTCTATGGCTCTTACATGAAGAGGGTACCCACCACAAGGAAAAAATGAAGCCAGTCCAAGGGGCCGTTTGGGAGGAGCTGAAGAAAACTGTGTAGCAGATTTTTTTGGTGTTTATCGAGGACACCAAATTCTGCTTACAGTAAATGTTTTCCTGTCAAGGATATCTGGTTTCATTTCAGCTGCAAACACGAATCTCATTTAAAGACCCAGAGCAAATCAATGATAATGAGACATTTTTATAAGGAGTACAGAAACCACTCTTTCTGATTCTGATCACTGGTGAAACAAAATTTGGAGTACTTAAAGATGTTCTCCAGAATTCAACAGTTCTCTTGGAATTTTTTCTGCTAATCTATTATGAAAGGCTTGGTAACACCTTAGGCTGATTTCTTAGTGTCAGTAACAGGTGACTACTATAGGACAATGCAGGCAAATCTTAGTAGTAGGCTTTGAATTTGACTGTGAGTGAGAGTATATTATGTGCTAGTAGGAACCAGAGAAGAACCTCTGTTTCATATAATGTGTTTAGGATAGTTACTCTGGGAAGATTGTTTCAAATACCTTTAAATTTTTCTCTGTTCTTTTAGAATAGATGTGATGTTGGCCATATTTAATGTAAACAAATCTCACAGATATTTCTTACATGACATTGGTAACATGGCATGACATTCCCCTATATAACGTGACATTGCCCTGCATAACATGCCTTTTAGCAGAAGGTAAAATATTGCACAACCTAAAATTGTTTCATCTTCCTCTGAAGGATAAATGAAAAACATGAGTGCCCAGAGCCAAGGCCACAATAGTGTTATTGTATTTAGGACAAGAAAGTTCATTAAAAGTTTCATATATTGGTTTAAACTGTCTCATGATAAAGCATAAATCTCCCCTATCTTCTTTGATAACTCCAAACTCAGAAGCGTACTTTAAAATTACACTATGTGAAGACTTTTAAATAATTATGATAAAGCCTCGTTTAAAAAAAAAGGGCAATCCCACATGGACTTAGTCATGTTTATGCACCTCTTCCAATGTTATAACTCAGTAAATAGGACAGCCACTAAATGTATAGTTTTATGGCTGAGTCTGCTCTCTGGCGCTCATTAAATCATGTGTTTTATTGTCAGCTCTTCTCAGACTTGTCAAGAGTTGTTCCTTATATGCTTTTTGTAACACACATTCCCCTAGTCCCACTCATCATTTGGTACTATTGCCTTTTCTTCAGCCTGTTGATGACATTTATAGCTATTTTTTTCCCAAGAAATAGCATATTTTTACAACAGAGCCCCTTTCCCCCTTTTTAATGCTTTGGCTCAGTAATTTCTCACACACTAGAAATAGTCCAGCTGATGTCTTGATCTTTACATCCATCCCCATCCAAGAAACATAAGCAGCAGTGAAAACTCAGTGTAGTGATTCTACCTTCCTTTGGGAGTCCCCATGGAAAACCCCTTTCCTGCTCTGCTCAGTAACACAAACTCAGAAGCTGCATGTGCTGTGGTCCATGGCACCGGGCTCTGCCGTCCTCCCTGAGCACAGACACTGAAACCATGGGCAACGAGGCCAATGCAGTGCAGAAATACAAACATTTGTCCACATTCACACCTGGCAGAACACCACCAGTGGCATAACACTGCCAGCTGGTGCTGTGTAAATGTGTAGTGGCCCCCACTGTGCACAGGATTTACTGATGCTATGGGGCTGTCTCCATACAAAGTCTAGAATAGAAGAGTATTTTCTGTTGGAAGGGACATAAAATGATCATGTAGTCCAACTGACTGACCACTTCAGGGCAGACGAAGTTAGAGCTAGTCCTCTGAGTCACACCCAAGGAATAGAACACAAGGATCAAGGGGAGTGATGCCATTTCGGTGGTTACAGCCTGATTTAGACCTACAGGGTTTCACATGGATACCTGCTTAGCAAGGGCAAACAAGCAAATACTCTGCTTCTTGGGCTTTTATGCATCTCCACATACAAATATTTTAAGAAGAACAGCAAAAACTGACTGTTTTTCCTATGCTTTTTCAAACCCAGCAGTTTGTTTCTCCATCAGAAGAAGTCAGCTCAGCAAAACGGAAACCTTTTGTGGTAACTCATCCGTTCAGCCAACGCTTCCTATGGCAAGCGACAAAGGGAGCCCAGCTCACCTCTCCCATGGATCCCACACAGCACGACAGGCTGCACAGCAAATGCGCTGCACAAATGCTCTGGCATTGCAGGGGCAAAATATCCCACCAGCTTTTGAAAGAAATCCTTAGCTACCCACTCCTGGCACTTTGTTTCCAGTACTGGTCTGCAAGTATGTTGTGTCCATCCTGACAAGTCCTGTGATCAGCCAGTTGATGGGATGCTAATCAGGGCAAACACACACACTTTCTGTGACTTGGTGAAACTAAAAACAAAGCCAAAAATCCTACTCCTTTGTGATAACTGACCACTACGGAACCCTCCCAACAAAGGCAATGGAAGACAGCAACAACTCTCACAACAGTTTTAGAGGAACAGAATCACTGGAAAAGGTACTCCTAAGACTGCATTAAGTCACACAGTTTCAGTCTCATGACCCTTGTGTTTTCTTAGTGTTCACCAAACACTCTTGCTCTAAGCTGCCTGTGTTGCCAAAAGTGCTCAGCAAACAGGATGGACGTGAATGCAGGAAGAAACCAGAAAGGTGCTTGGAGTTGGGAGGCTGGGCAGCAGTACCACTATTTCCATCCAGCTGAAGAAAATCTTCTTTTTGAGATCTCACAGAAAGCAAAGCATGTGTGTTTCCCAGCCTCGGCAGGGGTCTGGCTGAGAGGAGCCATTTCAGTTGCTGGAGCAGTTCACATCAGCTTTGCAGATTTGCCAGCTCCCCCTGCAAGATGGCCAGCAACATGGGTACACATGGTATCTGGCAACAATAATTCAGCGAAAATGAAAAATGCTTCTCATTCATTGCAAACAAATGGGTACAGTGCAATTCCAGGCAAACTTTCCCAAAGCAGGCAGCTTTCTGGATTAAAAAAGAACAGAGTAGAAAAAGAGTTTGGGGGCCTGGAGGACCCCTGACAGGAAACGCGTGGGAATGGTTAGTTCAAAGAGTGGAGTAGATATCTAGGAAAAGAACAAGTTTCCAAATGCAGCCTTTGCTTTCTGGTCTGGGAAAGCAGAGCTCTTCAGTTGTATTGCCAGGGCTGCAAACCGTGGCCACCATCAGAGCCCTGACCAAGGGACAGCTCATCACCAAGCCATCCCCAAAACAACTGCTTCTGGCACCTTAAAGCCCTGTGATTCTGCAGGCCTGGGCACCTTCTTAGAAATAAACAGGCCTTCATCTGCTGCCAAGTTTCTTCCTTGCAGAGGCTTTGCATGCCAGAGCTTGTGATAATAGCACTCAAGGCCACTGGAAGCAAAACACCCATGGAGAAACTCTAAAGGACAGTCCCAAAGCTCATCTTAACAGGGATGTTCCAAATGAAGGCATCAGAGCCACCACAGTGAGAAACAACACAGCTCAGGGCCATATGGTCACACAAAATCTGAGGAAAGCAACCTGTCTGTTTCTGCATCTACGCCTTTATATCCTCCTCAATCTTTGCTGATATAAAATAGGCAACTATTCAGAAAAAGGCTCAGCAACTATGTGCAGAAATACATGGTATATATACCACTACTAAGCATGAAAGTGCTACAGTACCTATCATAGGTGAGCAAATAAATCACTTGTAAGAAAAATAAGACAGGAAAATCAGTTTTGATTGCACCTGGTGAGAAATCTAAGGCACGTTACTATGCGTAGACAAAATTTAATTCTCACTTCACCTTTGGCATACCTGTATTTATTTTCACGTCAACGATGTATACAGTACAGCATTCATCAACTGTTTCAGCAATGGGACCTCAATGCAAAAATAAACAATTTCATAGCCAACAATTAAAATGCTAAAAAAAAAAAGATCATTTGATCTCTCCAAATCAATCATAAACTGACAGATTCATTGTAGCATTTCTATTATCATCTGTTTAAAAGCTACAAATGGGCTTTCCCGAAGATTTACAGGGAATAACAGCTGGCGGTAATGTCACCTGGGACTCTCGATGGGAGAGCTCTGGTTGAGAATTGTTTTGCTTTGCCTCATAAAAGCTCTGTTGTGTTTACTTCACTGAAGTTTAACCTGGCTATGATTTCATGACTGCTGAATCCATGGTGCCCCTTGGCCAAGCCATAGCATAGCGACTCAATAGAGATGAGTGACATCATTAACCCAATACAGTAGCTATTCAGATGTGCGCTGTGGTCTCCTTACATAATCACCTAATTTTAGCTGCTGAGAGAGCTGCATACAGTACCACAGTGTATTATGAGCTCTGAATAACGGTCTAATATCCAGATGCTTTTTCCAATGTTATTTTATTTTCCTGCTTTAAAATTATTTCCTTGCGCAGATCTCCAGGTGCTATTTTCCCTTAAGCAAACCCTCTCTTCAAAAGAGGTTCAAGGTTTCTGCTGCTCCTGATCACTTTGACACCTCGTTAGCTGGTCATTTCGGTTGTAATGTGCTCATGGCACTGCTATATGGCCAGGACCTTGGGACTTTATAATGACTGTCAACAAGAACAGCTCTAGAAAACAGTAAGTTGATACAAGCCTTAATTCAAGCACCAGGCACACACATACTCAACTAAAAGCACTTGGTTTGCTAAAAGTAGCTGTTTCTTGTAATTTTACAAAACATGTAAGAAAATACTTCTTAAGCCAGAAGTATTTTGGGCCAAGGACTTCCTTTGCTACGTGCTACAATAGGAGCCTATTCAAGTCCTATTCCCTGCAATCATTTCACAGTAAAAAGGTGCATATTTGATGCCATTTATTGGTACAAATTCCAGATACAAGTTAAATGTGGTAGCTTAGACATGGTAGCAGTAGTGTTGCAAATCCCAAGGATGGATGCTTCACTTCAGAAGAACAAGAAAACAGAACTCTCACTGCAGGACTCCCAGGCACAATGTGCACCCAGGCACTGTGTGTGCCTTCCAAGTGAGTTGTGTGTTATGTGTGCTGCAAGTGCAGGCTGCACAGATCCCACCACATACAAACCCAATGGTTCTATTTCATCCAATTTACCTTTCTTCAGCCTTTTGTCTGATACTTTAACACAGCTATGCTCAAGCAATGAGAACTGTAGCTTCAAAATCCTCCATATTTCTATAGTGTTTGTCATCTAAATGACTTAAAGCATTAAATTTCAGAACCTGTAATTCCTAATTGCTGAGAATTTCCTCTGCCTTATTGAAAAGAGTGGACAGATATCTTTGCACTTACATAAAAGAAAAGACAGAAGACTCTCAACAGTGCTTATACCAAGACACTCTGTTATGGAGCGTACAGAAGGAGATGCTGACTCGCAGGTTACAATCCCTAGACCACAGTTCTGCTAATCCCCACCACCCTGGTACCAGACATTTGACTTTCCCTCTCAGCACACTCTCCATCACTGCTGCCTGGAGCTGTTCTCCAGCCAGGATTGCTGGCAGCCGGTCCCTGTCCCTTGTGTAATCAACTAGCTCACCTCAGAGATATGCTTGCATTGTGCTGGTGCAGACTCACTTCTTCCACTTTGCAGCACTATGATCTGCAGACAGAACTCTGGCCCAGCTTCCTGGCCAGTTAAAACTGGTGTCTTTGTGGCAATTTCTGGAAAAACAAGCAGGCTAAAATCTGCTGGCAACATCCTCTGCTGGCTCAAGTCACAGCAGCTCCTTAGTGCTCATTTCCATTAGCAGAGGTGCTGGCTCCTGAATTCCAGTTCACTCTGTGCTACTGGCACAATATTTTTGATTGTGGAGTCAAACAAATCATGTTAATGTTGGAAGCTGAATGTTAAGCTGCAGAGGGCAACTAGCTGAGCACAGATCTTCCACCCTCCCACCACCCTCAACACTGACTCTATGTCTAAAGATACCAGGGTCATTAACAATAAAAATTATCCCTGTGGTAAATATTGACTGTAAAAATCCCTGGTAAAAAAAAGAATGCATTTAATCATTAAATTAAACCAAAGCCCTACTGTGCAGAAGTGCTGAGTGAAGCAAATGGGAATGCTGATCGTGCCATGGGACAAGGAAGAGTCTAGCTGTCCGCTGTCCCACTGGGGTCCTGTTTGTTTGTCTAGGCATTTATAAACAGCATAAGTGAAATAGCAAGGTTTGATTCTGCCCAGGACTGCTGGACTGCAGCCCCTGCATTCACTCTGGCAGGCAGAGGGCTCTATGCTTGAGATTCCAAACATTTTTGATTAAAAAAAACTGGCTCCCAAGCGGTGCAGTGTGATTCAGTAATAAACATCATCGTGCCGAGACTGGGCTGTAGACAGCCAGTGCAGCACCCTTGCTTCCCAAAGGAAGTGCAACGTTCCTCAGCTGAGCACATAACAGCAGACCAGGCGCGAGTCAAGGAGAAGACTGGAGGCAGACATGCACAAAACACGAGGTAAGAGGAATTCCCTGGTTCAGTAAGGTGTCTTACAGACTTTTGTGCAGCAGACATATGCTACTAAAGAGCACCAGAGGGACACTGAAGTAGCAGAAATATATTCCTAGATCTGCCAGTAATCTGACTTTGATTAGCTCTCCTCATCTTATATTTCTGTTTGTTCAATCCTGCTGCAAGAGTTGTTTTTCCCATTTAGATTCTTAAAGCAGATGATGCCACCTCTGTTCACAAGTTTGAGAAGAACCTAACAGAATAAAAGTCTGAACTTGAAAGAGTTCTTGTAGCAAAGCAATAAGGAAAGGTGAAAGTGGGGATACTCTCAAGAATTCACATAAGTTACTTCCCTCCCCCCCTCAAAGAAAAGAATTTAAACAACTTCTCTTACAGAACTGTTTAAACTCTGTTGTATGCCAGAGTAGAACAGTATGCTGACAGTCAAACAAGTGGTTAAAAGACACAGAAAGAATATATACCACTATGGTACCTACATAATTTCCAGAATTATTTTTTTTTTGTGTAAACATGAGCTGGTAGAAATTAACAAAGGAATCCAACAAATTGCCATTTTATAGAGCCCAAACAAAAAAATTTATCACCTTG
>VWZT01014580.1:12632-44822 GCA_013397055.1 Pachycephala philippinensis | reverse complement strand
TTTTTTTTTTTTAATATATATATATACACACACACTGAAATTAGTTTATGAACAATCAAGGGGATCTTACCAGAAAATACCATAAAACTTTAGAGCTATTGATGATAACCCTGCCTGCAAAGGCTGTTTTGAAGATGCTGACTTCTCTATTTGGAATATTCCTGCTATTTGCCTCTGCTTAGTCAAGTAATTTTAAATGAAGAGTCAGCTGCAAACTATACACCAACTTCATCACAGAGGGGACCGCTTGTTGATGTTCAGAGTCATAGTGTTAGAAAATTTGAAATTTATTAGCTAAGACATATAGTTCATTAGAATTACAAGCAGACTCTAAGTCATTTGCTTGCATAACCATTCCAAACTTAGGGTTCACTGCATTAGAGAGAAGCCAAGTGACAATGGAAGTGAACAATACAGAAAAAGGATAATCCCCAGCTGGCTAAGAATGGCTGCACTACCACTTGTGTAGTGTACATGGGATGGAGAAGTACGCCTATACACAATGCCAAAAAAATAAATACTACAAACAAACAGATACAGCAGCAAGAGCAGCTCAGGCAAAGGCGCTGGCAAGCCAAGACAGGTCTCGATCCAGGTGAGTCCTGAAGCCTTTCAGCTTAACACACACCTTGACCTGTTACTAGCAATGGCAACTCTGTATTAAAGGGCATCCCAAGCTGCAGAAAGTTAAGCTAAGTAACGCAGCACAAGGATGGACCAGAAATGCAGATTTCAGAGGCAGGTGCACACTGCAGAAATCAAGGAGCAACAGCAAAAGACAATGTCCAGTCCAGGAACAATGGTGCCTCTGAGGATGTGAGAAACAGGGATACTAGATGGTCAGTAGCATGCAAGGAATAGCAGCACAGACAGTGCCTGGAGACAGACTTCCAGAGATCTCCAACACGCTCCATGATCAGCATTTGAACACTATGGACACCTGCACACTAAAGGTCACCCGACACTGGCAAGCTCTTAGCTGCCACGTACACTCCTGTCTTCTTAAATCAGCTGCACTGCAGTCCTGGTGATCTTGACAAGCATTAGCAATGGGCTAAAAGAAAGCCTAAAGATGATGATTTGCAGTAAAAGGTTTTGGAAAGTCCATGTGCAGGCAATACAATCACCACAAGAAAGGCAGCTGCAGATCTCACTGCAGTATCAGAGCTCTTGCCAGGTATGGATGCAGGAACTCAGTCCTATTATAGACCAGAACACACGCACACCTATTGGTCTGTGGCTGGCCCTACTGCTGATGCACAAATTACATGAGATTATAGCATTTTTTATTTTAGGAAAATTAAACTTCAGGATCAGAACACCTGAAAAAAAGCTGGATATATATTCAGAATTATAAGTGTTGAAATGCTGAGCACAAGGAGGTCTTGAGGTCTTCCACATCTAACACTGATAATGTCAGCAGGATTCCTGCTGGACACAAAGGGTCAGAGCCACGAAAAAAATCCTGAAATGAAATGACGTTAGGGGAATTATCCAGCAATTTCTTGGAAGGCCAACTGTTTTCTTGAAAATTTCTGAGTACATTAACTCTAAGTTTATGAACCCTTAAGAAAATTAACATATATGAAACATTTCCCTCCCATACATATGGGAAACCTTATGGATTTGCTACTAGCCACCAGCTTTAATAGTGGCTTAGCTGAATGAACAAGGACTACATTTGTTACATCCATTGACAACTGGAAGCTGTAAAAAGTTGCAGCACTTTAGGTCCAAGAGAAAATTCAAAATAATCTGACCTAAATAATGACACATCTGACAAAATTCAATGGAATTGCCTATGGGGGGTCCACATTCAGGATGTTGCAAAGAGGCTGCCAAGACTGGTAAAAGCTGAGGACTATCATCTGTTCCTACTCTTTAATGTGGGATCAAATGAGGCTGGGATAAAGAGATTCCAAAATATCAAAAGCGACTTCAGGTTCCTCGGAAAGAAGTTGAAAGGATCTGGAGCACAGATAGTGTTCTCTTCTACCCTCCTGGTAGGGGACTGGGACTCAGGTCAGATTAGGACCTTGGGTCTGTGATCTGGGATGTGCCCTGGAGAGACTGGGCATGTTGGCACCAGGTGGGGTGCACCTGACCAAGCAGGGTAGGAGGGTTCTGGGGAGCAAGTGTGCAGGACTTATGGCTGAGCTTTAAACTAGATTTAGTGGGGCAAAAGGATGCTCTAGCAGGTGTCAGTGAGGAAACAGGAAACAACAGGACTTTAGGGAACAGCAGAGAAATACCTGTAAATCTTCCCAAAGGAGTTGTAGAGGGCCCCTCACAAAGGCTGAAGTGGTCAACAGCCCAGCTGAAGTGCCTCTACCCCAGTGCACACAGCATGGATAAGAGTAAGAGGAGCTGAAAACCTTTATGCAATTAGCAAACTGTAATGCAATTGCTGGGTGGGACAAGTCACATAACTGGAGTACTGTATTTAAGGGTACAAGCTTTTCAGAAGAGATAGGGAAGGAGGAGCAGGGGTGTTGCCCTCTGTGTCAAGGAAGGGATGGATCGTGAAGAGCTGTGTCTGGGAAACAGCCATGGACAGGTTGAGAGCCTGTGGCTAAAAATCAAGGATAGGACCAAGAAAGGACACCTGGTGGTGGAGGTTACCACAGGCTGATCAGGAGGAGCCTGTTGATGAGGCCTTCTTGCTCTGGCTGCAGGGCACATCATCCTCACCACCTCTCATCCTGATGGGAGGGTTCAACCACCCGGACATCTGCTGGGAGGGCAGTACAGCCAGCTGCCAGCAATCCAGGACACTCCTGGAGTGTGCAGAGGACAGCTTCCTGGTCCAGGTGTTGGGCAGGCCAGCTGAGGAGAAGCATTACTGGGCCTGGTGCTCACTGACGCAGATGAGCTCCATAGGGGGGTGAAGTCTGGAGGCAGCCTGGGCTGCAGTGACCGTGCCCTGGTGAAGTTTTTGATCTCATGGAGCATGGGCCTGCCAAGGAGAAGGGTCAGGACCCTGAAGATTAGAAGAGAAGACATCCACATTTAAGGAGTTGGTGAATGAAATCCCTTGGGAAACTGTCTTTACGGACACAGGGGCTGACCAGAGCTGGCAGCACTTTGAGGCCACTTTTCTTGGAGCACAAGAGCTTGCTATCATGATGTGTAGGAAATCTTGCAAGGCAGGCCAGAAAACAGCATGGCTGAGCAAAGATCTGCTCCTCAAATTGAGAAGGAAGAAAATGCACAGCCAGTGGAAGAGGGACAGGTGGCTCGGGGAGAATACTGGGATATGGTTCAGATGTGTAGGGACAGCATAAGGAAAGCCAAGGCACAGATGGAACTGGGATTGGCAAGGGATGCAAAGAATAACAAGAAGTAAGGACATAAGTCAGAAGAGAAAGGCCAAAGAAATTGTACCCCTGCTGGTAAGCACCAAGGATGAACTGATAACAACTGAAACGGAGAAGGCTGAGGTGCTCAATGAGTTCCTTGTGTGAGTCTTCACTGTGAAGTTCAGCACAAAGAACAAAACTCAAAAGAGTAATACATAACCACTAGATGGTGAATTGACTGGGCAGCAGCTCTGCAGTGGGTGGGATTAGGACCTGCAAGGAAAGGGTTAATGACATTTCCAGTATATGCCTTAAACAAGCTGGATGGTGAAAACTTGTTGCAGAAAACTTCATAGGTGCCTCTGCACAAACTCAACCAACTTTCAGTTTTGACCCTGCTGGGCACAGGATTAACAGATAGTTTTCACCCCCAACATTCAAGTATTCAACAAGTAAAATAACTGCACTAGTAAAAGAAATAGGGTCAGAAATAGCACACTTGATTTTGGAGGTACTTGCTTTGTATGATCTCCAGAGAAGACCCCTAATGACAACCCCACCACCACGAAGAAGCCCAGGGCAGTGACAGACCAAAGCCACTGGATCCACAGTGGTGACCATCTTCCGCTTGCACTCTCTCCTTCCGTACACACTTAAACATTACCAAATAAAGTCTGTGTTGTTGAACAGGCGTTTGGTCTTGTTTGCACCTTGCTTTGGCCAGACAACTTCAAAAATGAACAGGTCCTGAACATAAAAACCTCTCTGGCCAAACTGCAGAGAAAAAGAAGCGACTGTAAGGAGACATGCAAACATTTTTTCTGTTTACTCAGTAGTGCTGAGTAAAAAAAGTAAAAAGTAGCTTACATTGAAACGCTGTATAAATTGTGGGCAGTGCACTTCAGTAAATATGGACAATCAGAACAAGGCAGAAAAAAGTAAGAAACGCATGATATTCCAAAAAACATAAATCATAAAGAAGAAGTAAAAGAATAAGAGGGGACAGGAGAAGATAATTAAATTCAAACATAATAAAAAGCTGCTGCAAAGAGGAACATCATACGCTTAGTTCAATGACTGCTGGCAACAGGATAGGAAATAATGGTCTTATATTGTTGCAAGAATGTTTTTCTTAGAGATGATGAAAAATTTTCTAGTGCTAAGAATGAAGCACTAGAACAGATTTTTTTGGGAGATTGTGCAGGGTCTATCATGGCAGCAATTAAAGATCCAGTAAACATGCCAGACCTTGTTCAGGTATAGATGATCTGAGTCAAGGATGGACTACAGAACTTCTCAAGGACCCATCTAGCCCTTGTTTATCTACTGCAGGTATTAATCTGCTGTGTCTTCTATTTCATGATAGAACAAGGAAATAGTTCAGAGCTCACAGGAATACTTCTTTGAAAGAATAACAAAAACTACACCAGCCTGACACACAACAGCCCCACGGGACAGCTAAGATTAAAAAAAAAAAGGGAGACATACTGGCTATGCTTTCTCAATCATTCTTCTTTTGAGTCATCACAGAACAAGATGAACTGTCTGATCATCAGCCATTAAAAAAAATCACAAACTATTGCCAAAGTGCTTTAGTAACACAAAGGTTATGGAGATTCCAAGAAGCTGATCTAAGACGTTGCCAACATGGGAGACGATACCTTCATATGTAGGATGGGAAGCATTGACATCCAAAGCAAATTTCATCTGGAGTCATATGCTACAGACAAATATCTCACATTTCAGAGCTATCCAGATTGCACAAAGCAATTAGATGCTGAAGTCCCATGGGATGAAGTGCATATTGAGCGCATACTGTATACAAAATTGTGTTTAATGGGATTAGCCAAAAATCCTAGCAGATCTAAAAACTGATTTAATAAGATATATCTATGCTTCAATTCCAGTCAAGTGTAAGGAAATCTGCTAGCCAGCTATCCAACTCTTTATTCACATGTATGCATGGAAGACCAACAGCTGAGAAGAGCCCAGGGATTAACAACAGTGGACAGAACCTCATGAACTCCCAGACTGCCCATGGTAAGAAGTCAAAACAAACCTGCTGATTTTTAATGGGGGTAACTGTAGGACTTCCAGTAAATTCCCATTGCTGAGAGACTGCTTAGAAGCACATACAGGCATTTAACATGAGAAAAAATATAAGAGGGATTTTGCAATACTGTTGTGACTAACAGGCCACATCAAAATTCTTACGATTCACTATTAAAAGAAGATGTGAGCTATAAATTTCTCAAGCTGGACACCCCTGAAGGCATCAGAGGTCAAAGAAACTGACGGATAAACATCTAACCAAGAGGATGGCACTTCAGCTCAGCAATGCCACTCATTACAGAACAGGCCTCAAGGTCCAATAGAGATGGAAGTGACAGGAGAAAGGATCATGGTTTCTTTTCCCGTAATACATAATATTCCACAAGAGAGAAAATGCAGTTGGGACAAGGAACACGAAATTAGGCACGGAGTCATGAGAAAGGAGCCAACAACTGGACCCTCTGGGCACAAATTCACAGTTCTTGCTATCAATCACAAAAACTAGAGGCAAAAGCATCATCGTCAGTAAATTACAGGTCATAGGAAGCAGATCAGAGAGGAACTTAAAACAGTCACCAAATAGTTGCAAACAGGCAGAGGAAAGTGTCAGGACTCGTCAATCTTCTCACCTGTTGCAGAAACCTTAAATAATAAGATAGGAAAAGGAATAAGGAGGACAGGACAAGACAGAGACAGATTCAGACCTCTGTAACAGTGGCAGCAACACAAACAAGGAATGGAAAATTGGGCTGACCAGTAGCTGGTGGGCTGCAATGGTCTGGAGGGAAATGCTTTGGCCCTATGGACAGGAAAGAGGTACCTAACAGTTGGTCTACAACTGTCATTAGCACAAAGGGATAAAGATCATATATTACTATGTAGAAACATCCAGAAGCTGCACAGAAAAATCCAGTTTTGGAGAATGCACCACGGAAACCTTTCTGCATGCAGTGATTGTGGTACCTCTGTAAACAACTCTTCTAAGGAAGCAAACAAAAGAAGCCCACCTTGTTTCAGTAACGCAGAAACAAACTCCCCTCTGGACTCGGGCCACTTTAACGCTAAATACAGACACACAGAGGACCAAGATTACAACTTGGCAATTGCTAAAAGCTTTGTGAAGTTTGTAAGAAAACTAGATTTTAAAAAATTTAATACAACATGGTTTCTCATATTCCAGTTTGCATCTAGAGTTCCATCTGTCATAGCAAATATTTATTTGTATTAATATTTTTAATGTTAAGATATTTTCCAAGACAACTCAAAGGCTTGAGTCAAGAGTTTACTATCCCAAGTATGGTCAAGCAGACTGTCCACATCTTCTTTCTTATTAGATTAACTCTTACCATTGAGCTGTTCAAGATTTAAAATTGTTTTTAAAAATGCATTAAGATGTGCCTTGTCGGTGAACATCCCTGGAAACCCAGCTTAAGGGCTATGCCAAATGAACCGAGCCAAGAGTTAAAGTATAAATGAAACTTAAGTTAATTTTAAATGTTTTTAATACATATCTGCACGGGCACTGTTTTAAATTCTAGGCTGCTAGAACAGTCATTCAAGACACTGCAAGTAACCATGATGAACACTTGGAGAAATTCTAACAGAATTTTTGCAGTGTTCACTTACAGAATTAATTCTTTTAAGAATTAGGAAACAAGATCTAGCTGAGATGAATAACAACATAAAAGGTGACGTTCCTCTCATTCTCAGAGAACAGCTGCAGCACTTTTCCTCATCTGCCTTCCTCTGCAGCTCTGCTCCCTAAGCCACACTGCCTCAGTGAACAACTAACAAAGGAAAAGACAAAATGCTGATACTCAGCCTAAAATGAAGAACATATTAATCCTTTAAAATTATTGATTGACATTTTATAGAAATTTATTTGAAAATACTTTATTTTGTAGGGCAATAGTTGGATGAAACACGAGACAAAAAAAACCCTTAAACGAAGCAATGCCATCTTATGTTGTTTTTGCTGGGGGCGGGGATTGAATAGGGAGGTCTTTAGAAGATTTTTGTTAACAACTCCTTCTCTTTATCTCGAATTTCTTTTCCTTCACCACTTAGTTTCCACCCATCTACTTAGTCTCTCATTCTACATATTACAGCTGCAATTGTAAATTAAACATTAATTTGCTATTATACACAAGTACGTATTAAAATAATTATACAAGGGTCAAAGACAAGTTGTGGACTGTGTAGTGAAGTTCTACTCTTATCAAAAGACTACACTAGTGGAAGCAGTGGAAATATTTTGTTGTGGGTATTTTATGCCAGTGCTTCTCATTATACCTTTTGAAGTCAAGCTTAGTTTTCACTGAAGTATAAAAATAATAATTGAAAAAGAAAGATAAGCTTGGAAAAGGAAATCATGCGATGAAATAGTGATGCAGAACAATGCTTAAAAAAAAAGTCTAAGCTCTGCTGACTGTCAGGACCACAGTCTTGAGGTTAGGAAGGTGATTAAGGGCTTTACTAAATATAGTCTTAAAATATGCCTCCAGGACCTATTCATAAATAAGAAACCTTGATTGCTTATCATGTCTATTACTCTCTGCTCTTAGTGGAAATGCAGACTGCTTTTTATATTGTGTATTATTATAATCACAATACTTAGCATACTGTGTATTATTATAATCACAACATAAATGCCTAAAACTAACTCAGGTTCTTTATCCTTCTCTAAAGGACATTCATTAGTTTTAAATCTGTCCTTCCCTTTATGACACTCAGAATGGAAATTTTGTGTTAAAAAATGAAAACTTTCCATGTTTAGACAAACTACTTTATGAAGAATAGTATCAGTCTTCAGAGAGTGTAAGGCAGGATATACATAATTCAGGCATACACGAAGTCAAAGTCAATACACAGAAAGTCAATACAGACAAAGTCAATACACACAAAGACCACACAAAGACAAATGAATACACAGATCTGCTCTATCCTAAAACTCATCCATACAAACTAATAGGGGTAAGGAAGCCTGAACAAAATTTTGCATTGACTCAGTAATAAACACATTATTTTTACTACACCAAATTATGTAATTGTCCATTGCAATTTCACATTTTTTAAAAATAAAAGCTGTATACAATCTACTGTAGATACTACGCATACTTAAAAGAAACATAATGCAAAGAATTACAGACACTAGAAATCACGTTTTCTAAAATTCACACAGAGTGCGAACTGAACTGTAACTTGTGAACACACAAATGAACTAAACTTGAATGTTCCACAATAACTAATCTAAACTTTGTTGCACTTGTAAAACAGAAATTTGTTAGCTCTTAACTGGAAAAAATAAAAAGGAGTCTGAAAAATTGTACTATTTTATTTGTATACTTAAATTCACTGAACACTGTAATGACACGGCATTTGTAAAGTTGGCAGTAATGAAAAAACATTTGACAATATAATGAATTCACTATTTATAAAGAAATTTTTTTCACTTAACTCACAAAGCTAAGTAACTGACATAGAGGAGTTATTTGCACAATATAAGTAATTCCTTATTACAAAATTCAGATGTGGGATTAAGCCAGTGTAATTCAATAATCCCCTTTTTATACTGCAGCAAGTTTTATAAATTGAAGTAATTTTTGCTTTCAAATTTTGACCCACTATCCCAAATAAAGAAAAAAATGTTTTATTTTGTTTCAAATGCTCTAGAATGATTCTTTAAACCAATCATTTTTCAAATTTTACGTTTTTTCCACTCCGGCTTGTCTGTTTCATCATCTTCTGGTTCCACTTCTGCAAAAACTGTTTTTGGCTGCGTTCTAGAAAACATTAAAAAGATTAAAATAGTGGTCAGACTACAATACTTTATCAGAAACTATTAGACAGGCACTAGACACAAACAAGATAGATACATATAGACACTTTAAAAAAAAGAGCATTCTAGACTTGCCTATTTTTTATTTTTGACATTAACCTATCAACTAACGTTCCTAGAACTAAAGAAACTTGCAGCTCACAGGCAAACAAGCACAACAAACACACAGATTTTGCAAGTATTATCTCCTCATTAGTTTACAATCAGTATCTGTGTATTCCATGAATAAAATTAAGACAGATGTGAGGAACAAATACATTTAATTCAATGCTAGAAAAGCAGAGCCACTGATCTCTTCATTCTATGACTCTTTAAAAAGAAACTTCCATTTTGATACACTGTAGAACAACTGCAGCCAGTAAGTGAAAACAGAACAGCTAAACCAGATTTCTGGCTAAGCCTATGCATGAAAAAACAGCTTCTCCTCCAGAGACTTTATCTAACACTACTGTAACATGAAAAACCTAATGATCTTCATATGAGAACACAGTGTATCTGACAGTCAAGTGTGATGGTATCAATTCCTCCACACTTTATTTGAATTTTAAATACCACTTAAACTTTACAAAAGTAATTATTGATTACTTTCTAAATGAATACAGGATCAAGTAGCAATTCAATAAACTGTTTGGACATTCAGTTCCCCTGTTTTACTCTTCAATAACTGCATGGTCCCCTTTTCCAACCTAATTCTCAGCACAACCACTACAGAGCTCAAACTGTTAGATTTCTGATGCTCAACTTCTCAACATGACAAAGTACAAAATGCAGCCAAGGCAGTCATCATCTCATTACTATATTAACTAATGTTTTTGCAACAGTCTAAGGATGTGAAGCATTATTATTATAGCAACTGTTATTTGGCAAACTCTACAAAATACCTTAACAAAATTGTGCCTGCCTTACGTAATGTAATAGGCAAAATCCCATGATGCCTCTGACTTCAGAGAGTAATAGCAAACCATCAGCTATTAAAGAGAAGGATTCTCCACTTGTTAAATACATGACACAAATAGGTTCAAAATCACCAAAACTAATCAAAGACCACTCCGCTTACGTACAGGATCTTTCTATTGCCCTGCCTGCTCCTCCAGCCTCCAAGCTTGCCATTGAGGAAAGGGTCATACTGATAATTCCAGGGACGGACCTGCTGCAGAACTCTGACTGGCATGTGGTCCCTGGGTGCAGGCTGTAGCAGACCTTGCACCCAGATGAGGACCTATACTATGGAAGTTAGATGAGTCCTTCTGCTATCCATAGAAAGCAGAACTGAGCCGAAAAAATATCTTCCAATTTTAAAATTTCATTATAAGATACTTACATAAACTCTACTTAACTACCTAACCCATTCTTGAAGAAAGTTGTTTAAAAAAGAAAAAAAAAAGGAAAAAAAAAATCAACATTCAATCCAAAACAGACACCAGGGATGAAGGCTTTATTGGCTGAAATACTGGATTTTGCTAGCTGCTGATGAGGAAGAATGTATGGAATCTTCTCTTTTTTTCCAAACAAACTGACAGAGGTTTATTTATCCCATTTTAACAATGTATCCTCCTTTTACCACAATAGATAAAAAGTATCTAAATGTCCTCTAGGATGACATCAGTATTAAGAGTCTCATTAGTAAAGCACAACTAATCAAGTGCAAACCTATAATTTCTGAGCACAAACCTGCAACTGTCGTAATTCAGATAGACATTTCCAACTTAGAAGAATGAATAAATTTGTGAAACAAGCAGCAAAACCTATGTTTTTTCCAGGATAGGAGTGGTACAGAAAAAAGGCATAGACTTCAGATAATGTAAGTGTGCTACTGAGTGCAGGAAAACTGAGGCAGGGGGAGAAGGAGAAAAAAAAGAAAATAAAAGAGAGAAACTTTTCCATAATCTAGCAGTATCCAGCTAAAGCAAAAACATACAGAGGAAATCAAGTCTGCCTGCTACCTCACTTTTTAAAATTACCATGAAATAGCTGTGTAGCCTCAGCTGAAATGTAAGTTGTTCCACCTCCACAAGCTACATAGCTGTTAACTGGGGCACCAAGGGTGATTCATATGCCTGACCATTTTAAAACACTGTTTTTGTTATTGCTTTATCAGCAGTGATCATTTAATCTAATTTAAACACGATTTTTTTTCTGCTTAGTAACTGCACTGGAGATTGCAAGTGCAATCTTGTGCAGTAGGATTTTGCTGTATGATTAATATTTACATAAAAACTATCAAAACAGACTTTTTTCTTCTAAGTATTCTTATTTCTGAGAGTTAAATAATACCTGTGGAAAGCTGTGCTCTTTTTCCCCATCAAATTTCTCAGTTTGGTTGATCCTTGACTTTGGGGGTTGATTTCAGTTTGTAGGGATCTGTTTGGCAGATCCCACGGCAGAATACTATGGAAGGCAAAGGGGTCTGAGGAAAGCTGATTGATCTTTGAGGAAATCTCCTCAAAACAGATTACATTTCATCTGCAGAAAGCACAGCCTCGCAGTAGCCTGATGTGGATACGGATCTGGCTGTGATAAACCACATACTCCAAAAAGGAAGAACACAAAGGAGACAAGGACACCCTCAGCTAACAGGAACAGAGGCATTACACGAACACAAGAAACAGAGTTAGGAGTGCCAAAGCTCAGATAGAACTGAAACAGAAAAGCAATGTGAGAGGCAACAACAAAGGACTTCTACAGCTACACTGACAGCCAAAAGAATGCAAACAAAAATGTGCTTTATTGAGCAGGTAACCACTAACATAGCATATGGAAAAGATCAGGATACTTGGTGCTTTTTTTGGCTCCATCTTCCCTGAGAAGGTCTGTCCTCAGGCCTGCAGTACTGCTACACTGCAGCAGAATCTTTGGTAGGGACTGAGACATTTCTAACAGGAAGAGGAAGACAGAGAGTTTGTAGCTCATGGACACACAAAAATCCATATTGGATGGGTGGATCCAGAGGTACTGATAGAGCTGGCCCATGTCATTGCAAGGGCACTCTGTCATCAATGAGATGTCATGGTGACTGGGAGAGGTTTTCAATGGCTAGAAAAAGTAAACATTTTTGTGAGGGGCAAAAGGAGCATTTGGGGAACTACCCAACCTGAGTTCCCAGGAAAGTCATGTAATAACTCCCAGTGGAAGGCATTTCCAGACGGATGAAGGACACAAAGGTGGTAGGGGACAGGGAGCATGGACTTAGCAAGGGCATACTGTGCCTGCCAACCAGATTGCTAGAACAGGCTGCCCAGAGAGGTGTGGGAATTTCCATCCTTGAGGATAATTAACCTTGGTTGAGCAAGCCCCTAAACAACCGAAATCTAATAGGATCTGAGCAGCCTGATCCAAGTGAACATGCTTTAAGCAGGAGCTTGGACTAGATGACTTCAGGCATTCTCTTCCTACCTAAATTGTTCTATGATCCTGTGTTTCCACATGACTGTCAGCTGAAACCAGTATCTCATACACTGAAAAATGCATTCCTATTGTGGGTTATGGTAACAGGCTGCAAACAAAAACGGGAAAACAAACTAGCGTGATTTATTTATACTATGTGCTTCTCTTTACTTCAGTGGCTTTCAAGATATTCAGATACGCAGACCTCTAGAAAATTTCCAGGGGCCATGAAGACTGCTTTAGAGTCACCATAATGCCTCTGGTTATGGGTTGTTTTTCTTAATTGTCTTTCGGGGATCCAATAAAAGTAGCTCATTGACATGTGAGGATCATAGACTAGCAGATAAATAATACTGCTGCAGCAAAACCAGCTGGAGATGACAACTGCATATCACAACATGTGACTCATGTCAAAGGAACTTTTGAAATTTGTGTTTATATTGCACTGAAACAAAGAAAAAAGATTTTCAAGCATGCTTGGAAACCAGAATAATGTCATAAAAGTCACTTTCAGACTGAAAAGTCAAGGTTTTTAGCATCAGGCACCTTTTTTGTTTCTTTACCTCACCAACCAGCCTAAATCTCAGGGGCTCCCCTCTCAAAATTACCAATTTACAAAAAAAGGTTTAGGATAAATACACCAAGGCATGACAACAAGGCTGCTGTTACAAGACATTCTGTTCAGTCCTGATTCTTCAACTAATGATACTCAAGCCATTACATGACTAACACTTCACACACAGGCATTGCCCTTGAGAAAAAGTTCAGTGAACACAACAGAGCTACAGACTCTTGCTTCAAGTCATTCCCTTGTGACAGTGACAAGTAGCAATGAAAAAGACTGCAAAATAGGGGCAACATCACTGCAATGAAAGGTATTTTCAAGAACTCCAGTTTACCTTGTTGAGGAGGGAAATTTCACCCTCACTTTCTCTGGTACAGAAGAAAGCTGCATCTGGGCCTGATTAGGCACTCAGCTACAATGCTTAGTAATTCCTGCTGATCCTTCAGAGGGACATCTGAAGTCATTATAGTATATCTGTACAGCTGTGTTAAAACAAACAGCTCACAAAGAATGTAATTTTCAAACATTTACAACTGATGCCTCAAGTTCCTTTCCTGTAGTTCTTTACTTGAAATCTTCAATCTGTCCTTCCTTTCCTTTCACTCCACAGGAATGGCTCTTGCCAAGGACTCTAACAAGCTTTTTCCTGAGAAATCTCAAGATCTTTTCCTTATCCTCATCCATTATGACTTTTCTGCTGTGTTGATCACATCTTATTTGACATTGGGCTTCTGTGACATGTCATCTCCTGATTCAGCATGTACTTCTTATCATCCCCAGTATCCTTTTCAGCAGCATCTGTTTTTCACCCATTCTTTTCCCTCTTACGTACTTCCCCCTCCTTTCTGGCTCAAATGTCAGGCAAAATGGAAAGTTCAAGCTAATGACAACAAGCTTAAAAAATTTTTCAAGTGATAAATAATGCAAACAAATATTTGGCTTCAAGAGTAAATTAGGCACCTTTAACTTAAAAAAAAAAGGGATATATTTTTACACAGAATGTATAAACTAACAGCAGAAGTCATGCATTTCTTAGGAGATTTACTGAAGTGAAAATCATAGAATGGTTTGGGTTGGAAGGGACCTTAAAGATCACCCAGTTCCAACCCCTCTGCCATGGGCAGGGGACACTTGCCTCTAGATCAGGTTGCTCAGAGCCTCATCCAACCTGGCCTTGAACACTGCCAGGGATGGTGCACCCACAACTACTCTGGGCAACCTGTTCTGTGCCTCACCACCCTCTCAGTAAAGAATTTCTTCGTAACATCTAATCTAAATCTCTCCTTTTTTAGTTTAAAACCATTCCCCCCTGTCCAGTCACTACCCACCCTTGTAAAAAAGTCACTCTCCCTCATATACAATTGAAAAAGCATTAAATCAGTTAACTGATTCAGAATGACTTAACCAGTATGGATCAGGAACAGAGAAACTCCAATCCAGTCATCATATTTCAAGTTATGAAAACTGATTAACCAGAAAAAGAGAATGTCTTAATCTTCTCAGTCTAAAATTATTTAATAACTATCACTGGAGAAAATGAAGTAACTACAGTTTCCTTACACATTCTCTGAAGAAAATGTGTAAGGAAACTGTGGTTTCACTGAACGAGAGTGAAAACTTTATGTGCATAGACAGCACAGGACCAAAAGCCTTGTCAAACAAAAGATATATCAAGTGGATAGTTTTATACCATGTTTAAATAAAAGTTTACTACAAGAAATGTGGAAAAACTGGTAGCAGAAGAATAAAGTAGTAAAAGAATAAACACTATTTTAAAAAATAAAACATACTGATGTATGGTTTTTAAGTCTTAACACAGTTATATGATTTTAAGAATGTATCAGATTATCATCTTTCCTAAGTCTATAGTGTAACTTATGCTATAGCTAAAGCAGCTGTCTGATATACAAACCAGTATTGCATGATAATTTATATCAATTACTCGCAAGTTGCATATTTTATTAAATATAAGTCTGTAAGTACATCTGTAAGATGCCCTTTATATACAGGTGTAATATACATGCTCTGTAAAGTCAGATGTAGGATATTACTATAATAGCATATGTTATTATATTTCATATCTTATATTATAATAGCACAGCTTTTTGTGGCTGTTAATACAGACCTGAATTTCTGAAAACTAAGAACATGACACAATAAAGTAAGTTTCTGCATTTCATTGTCTTAGATATTATTAGTATTAATATTAGTGTCATTATTATTAATAGCAGTATAATTGTGTTATTATTATTATTAATGTTATTATTGTCTGGGGGTTTTTTTATGCTCTTTGCACAGAGTATATCTGAAAGTCAAGCTTTTAAAGCAAGGATAATGGCAGCTTCACTAGGATGAGATTTATCAGCTGACAAAGCCATCAAGGCAGCATGCTGCTGGCTGCAGTCCAATTCCCCCACATACATATCACCGTCTGGTGTGTAAGTTAATAGCAGTCTGGACTTGCATCCTGCCCACTTCTCAGCCAGCTCTCCTCTTCCCCTGCAGCCACATCTTTAACAAGGAACTGTAACGAGATCTGGCCACCTGACACTGTAAGCCTCCTGTAACACAGCTTTGTTTTAAAACTTTCATACCTACTACATTGCAGGTGTCAGGGACGAAACTTAATATACAATCAAAGAAGTTACTAAGCCAAAAATATGCTGAGGTATCTATCTACCTGATGGAACGTGTGATTGTATTTACTTTTGAGAACGGATTTCTCAAATAAAACCAGATGCCTGCATATTCCAAGTACATTTCCTCTCTAGGAATCATGACCTCGCAAACAATTAAAAATCAATATTTAGCATATTCATTACAACAATTGCTACAGAACCACGCTTTCAAATATCGCATCTTTGGTAGCAAGAGTGATACTGTATAATGCCTTGGTTTGATGTACAACATCAAATGCCATGCTTATCAATTACCAGTGTGCCATATTATTAATTACCCAGTCAAAGCCAGGTTGGGTCGCTGACATTCTCAAGCTGCTTTGGAACACCTGTTTATTTATCTTTGTGAACACGTGGGTCAAGTCAGAAAACAAATGTCACCATCAGAAACAAGCTGTGATTCTTTGTATATTTCTAGTTTCTGGAAAAAGGTGGTGATTGGTTCAGCTACAGAGCTGAACACTAATAAAGACAGTAGTCAGTAAAGTACTAATAAATGTACAGCCTTGGACATAGAACATTGGGCTGCAAAAAAAAAAGCAATTCATTATTGGCAGACTGTTCTGTGAAGACTGTTTTCAGCATTTTGAAAACACTGCTTGACACTATTTTGTGGAAAAAGTTCCCTCAATGATAATAAAATGTGACAATTCTAGTAATTTTTAAAGTGGTAGTTTCAGTTCATTAGTATGAAATGCATTTATGTAGTACTTACTTTTATATTATTGTGAATGTACTAATTGTTTGAAACGTATCTATTTTTAGGAAAAAAACTCCTTGGCTAGAAAGCTTCAAGAAGCATATTGCACAATTTTCATTTTAATATATACACACAAATACCACACTCACACATACAATTTAAATTGAGTAAAGTACCATCTGTGGGATTGCCAAGGTTTCACCAAAAAATCTTGATGAGGCTCTTCAATTTATGCAACAACTGAAAACTTACTTCTTTATGTTGAATTTTTGGTAGGCGATTTTATCAGTGCAATTTTTAATATTGCTGTAGCTTTAAAACCAAGTTAATTCAGGCAGTTACTTCGGTCCTCATGTAGGAAAAATTCAGATAAAAATTTATGGCAGTTGAGAAATCATCCTGACATAACACCAAGTAAATATTTTGAAGGTTTAACTTGAGAATCAGTCAGAAGTAGAGGGCTTGTTGGAAAATCATCCCAATATATCAACGGGACAGTACCCTATTAAAAGGTATATTGCAATTTTAGACACGGATTTGGAGGAGATTCTAAACTCAAATCAACTTTGCAAGCTTTAAAATAACTTCTAGCACTGGCAGCTACCTTTTAAAAGTGGAAATTTGAAATTTCAACAATTCAACCTCCTGGAAACTCTTATCTTGGTTTATGTATTTGTGGCAGCAATCCAAAAAAGGCAAAGTATAGCATTAAAAAGATCTCTTCTATTTTAAGTAAAGTGCTACTGGCCTCTAGAAATACAAGTAACAATTTGTACTCTTAGTTGTTTCCTTACTTAGCATATGCCGGAGCCACCCAGTATGGATTCTCCTCCGCTTCCTTCGCGTGACGTAAGATGGCCTCTCGAGGGTTGCTGTCATCTGTCTTGTCCAGGGCAATGTTCTTGACTATGTATGATGACAGGGTGACCCCGTGAGTCCCAACACGGCCACCACGACCTGTGGCACGGAGAGAAAAACATTTAAGAAATATGCAGAGCTTGCAATGGTGATCTGATACAAAGAGGTTATTTAATGCTATCAGAAGGGTTTAACTTAGAGCTGCATTCAGGTGGGTGTTTTACTGATTATGTAACTCAAAGTAAGCCATTGTAATTACTAATTTTTTGCAGGCAAGCACCCCAATGAGACATCAATGTCTTAAAGCGCTGGATCTACGGAGTAGAGTCACCACCCAAAAAATGCAAATCCAAATGAGTGTAGAACCAAAACATGATGGCCCCTTTGGCATACAACACTCTGAAATGATTACGCCTAGATTACCTGCTCCTGCTACTGGAGGTTCAGGTTTGTGAGACTTCATGGGGTCCAACCTATCCTTCTCCAGCTGTTTCCTCGTGCTTCGTTGTCGTGGTTCGCGGAACATCGGAAGCGCGTGGGCTGAAGGGTCGCAATTTGGAGAAAATTAAATGTTAGAAATTCCATTTTGTTTTAACATTTTAAATACAAAGAGTTGGATTCTTTCTTGCAAACCGAAAACGTGGCAGGAGCAGCCTCCCAGTAATCCTATATCCAAACAATGGTTTACTGAGTTGTACTTTCAGGGGTTTCTTTCTGCTGAATTTTTTGAAGATGAAAACAGTCAGATATCAGGGTTCCTTCAGGCAGGAGCCTCTCATCTGAAATACCCTTTGCACAGTTTATGCATATTTCATTCATACTTCTGTCATTCAGTTCTCAACATCAGCATTGTGACCAACCAGTTACTCTTTTCTGAACTTCCCATGTTTCTGCAGCTTTCTCACGTGCTCAGAGCATGACAAGGCACTTGATACATTCTTGGATATGACAAAGAGTGGAGCGGAAACCCCTCAATGATTCCAAATGTAATTTTATGCGTATGAAGTAATAATCATGTTCTTTCTTAAATAAAATTAATCACCACTGGAAAAACATCATAACTGAGGCAGTCTGGCTAAATTGTAAGGATTTAAAACATCTATTTTCTCATAAAAGTGCTATCTTCAATAACAGTAATGGCTTTGATCCACTCAGACAAGACTCATTTGTCAGCAACAGAGAAACACCATGTTAATGGACATGGTTTTCTTGTAGCGAGGTTTATGTCTCACATGCAGGTATGCTCATTGCTGCTGTTTCCCAAAATATGCAAAATTGTGAAGCGGTCAAATTATCCAATAAAGACAAAAAATAACCAAACAAATCTTAAATTTAGGAACATCATCTCTATATTGAATAAAAAAACCAGCAGGGAGCATTCAGGTACTATCAGCTTGAATTTTCAGCTTATTTCTGTAAGCCTGTTCAATTTATTAGACTGAGTGAAGTTACAGCCAGGTGACACGCAGTAGATCTTTGGAAACAAATGTTTAGGTTTTATTTTCGCAGATTTCATTAAGTATGAAATGCCAGGGACAATCTTCTGCCAAGCACTAAGCTTGATCAGTTTCCACAGAGCATCTTCCACAGATCCAAGCTTTTGCCATTTGTGGAGTCAAGGTTGTCTAAGGGAAAACCAGGCTGTGTATTTCTGTGTTTTAAAAGTGACACTTAATCCCTTAAAACAACATTCCTGCATTTTAAGTAGCCATTATAGGCAAATCTGATATTAAAGAGCAACAAGAAGTCTGAAGGAAAAGAAAAAAAAAAGGAAAAAGAGGGGAAAAAAAAGAGGAGAAGGAAAAAAGGGGTCAGTTCACTTTGCAAAAGCATTTCAGAGATATTCAGGTCTTCCCAGCTCTATCTGTAAACTTAAAAGACAGACATCTAACCTCTGAAAAGTTTCCAAAATATGCAAAAAACCTAAAAATTTGCTAAGCAACTCCTTACAACATTTTTCTACATTACTGTATATGGAAGCATCCTTGTTTAGTTTCAAAATGATGTGGAAGAAACAGTTAATCACCTATAAATCAGTGACAAAATCCCCAAAATTTGCATAACTTAGACCTATAACTTTCAATTACATTTATAAATGCCATTGAACACATAAGTTTCACTGGATTTTATGCAGAATTTTCTTTCAAAAATCACTAAAGTTCTTTAGAGTATAAGCACTCATGACAGTGCACACAAAGCATTACAGTGAAAGATGTTATAAGGATGGATTAAGAGCACCCAGTGAAGATAAATACCTCTGATCTTTGCCAGTTACTATTTAAGCTTACCCCAAAAACTGGAGATGGACATCTGCAGCAGTAAGGTAGGTTGGAGACAGCTGTGGCTAGAAAGTACCCAAGATGGGAAGCCAGAACTGAAGTGCCTTGATTTGGGTCTAGTTACCAAGACTGTCCAAACCTTCTCATTCTAAACCTCTTTTTGTTTGTCATGCTGCCAAACAACTTGTTCATTCTAGAGAAATGGTTTCACTATGTGTAAAACCAAGCCTACTAGCAACCAGAGCTGAACACCCTGGAACTGGAAGAGGATGAAGAGAAGCAAGATGGCACAACTGCGTGACTGTTCTCCCTCCACATGAGGAAACACTACACAGGGCAATGCTAATGGGGAGGGTCAAGATCTCTCAGTTAATCCCTTCCTTCCATTGTAAAATTTGTCATTGGGAAAAGGCAGATCATTAAACATTTTATAGTAGCAATGATAACTATTTCTTATGTATCAGTGAGCCTTAGTATGAACATAAGGTCTTAAAAACCCCTAAGGCTAGGGATAGCTAAGCTATTTAAAACCCTATATAACTTGGGGTAAGTTATAAATTCGGAAAAATTATTTGGTATTTGTTCAAGACCTATCTCTCATCTCTGATTTTGTCACTGGTACTGCAAAGTGGCAAAACTCTTCTTAAACCCATCTACACTCCACAATTAAGTTATGCAAAACTGAAGGTTTACAAAAGCTCCAAAACCTTGGACGCTTTCAAGAACACCACAATCAAGAAACCAACCACTATGAACACCTTTACAGAGCATACAGAATATAAATACCTTTCTGGTTGTGCAAAAATAGAAAAAATTTGTATGAAGCACCAATATATGATAGCAATGATCAATGCTTAATGAAAGACTGCTTTTTAGAGGAGAAAAGGTAAAGTAAACGATCTGCAAATCATTTCAAACCTAAGAATGAGCTAAGGATGCTGCTATAAAGATATGTTTAAATTTCTTACGTGTTATAATGTAATCCTGTGTGAGAGTCTCTGCTTGTCTCTCTTTTCGTTTTGTTTTGACCACGCATAATTTTGCTCCCCTAGGAGGAAACAGAGCAGTTCAGTTAGTCCGTTTATATCAAACAGAAATCCATTTTTATTCAAGACAGTCTCAACAAAATTATACAGCACTCTAAATATTCATGAATGTGTGTATCTTTGCCTGTTCATGCTCATGTGAAGGAGGGTAGAGAGATTATAGTGTTTCTGTTATAGAGAGGTTTATATGACATGCAGGAATAAGGGTGGAAGATTCATTTCACACTTCATTTGTCCACAGTACTTTAGTGTGCACACTGGAAGTGCTGCTCTCCAAACTTGGGCACTCATTTGCTTGTGCTATAATTCTTCCTAAGCAGCAGAGGTGGCAGTTATCTAACCAGAGGTGTCTGGAACACTGAGACAGGAAAGACTGCATAAGCCTGGCTGCAGCAAGATTGATTTCAACCAGTAGTATTTTCCTCTTCATGGTAAATACCAGGAAACAAACCAGGTACAAAACTGTGCTAGGGCTCTGTGGTCCAAACAATGATGACCAATTCTCTTGTTCTCTAAACTGACAAAACCAGAAAAACAAAACTTACTTCTGATAATCTTGTAAACCAGAGTTTATCTTCACATCCAAGTGGCCAGGCGGCAGTAAGTATCCAGAAAACACTAACTGGACCACAGTTTGGTTTTGGATGCCAGCAAAACAAAGATGGTGCATACAGGAGAAACAACTTATTTATTCCACTCAGTATCAGTGACTTGTACATTTCCTCCTGGCTGACAGGAAGGAAGCATGCCCCAGTTCTCCAGCCAATCCAGATGGTAAAGCCAAATTAATTGCAAAACACATATTTATAGGCTACTTAGGCCTTCTTTATCTTAGGCTGGCAGGTCACCTGATAAATCAGTACCACCTTTCCCTTAGATGTACAGACAAAATCCACGTGATAAATGAGAAGACTAGAAGAAAGGTGGGGATGTGTTTCCTTGCTTTGTACCTTGTCAAATTTGGTCTTCCAGTATTACTTCACCAGCACTAAAGTTTATGCTTCTAAACAAGATTTTTACTTCAGGAAAAAAATATGCACTAAAAATACATGACTAAATACAATAAATACCCATTCAGTCACACTTCCTCAGCAACCTCCAAGACACAGGATGAAAGGGTGGTTATTCTTACTGCAGGTTTCATGCAATTAAAAAATAAAAGCAATTGTAAATTCAGGTAGAACAGTCAGCATACTGCAACAGGAAAAGGCCAGAGGAAAAAGTGCCACTCTTCATAAGCAAACATTCTGGGGTTTTTTTTTTCTCTTTCTACTGTTGCTAAATAAGTATAACTCTACAAAACAAATGTTACTAAACCAGTTTTTCTCATTTCTTAGTATAATCACTGAATCACAGAAACAGGCTAAATTTGAGAAAACAACCACAATAAAACACAACTACATACCTCTGGCTTTTGACAGGATCATAGTACACTTTGGCTAAACCATTTCCAGTTCCAACCATGATCTGGTTCAGCTTGGGATGCCAAAGGCAACGCACAACACTCTGAAATAAAGTGAGATATTGACAGATAGCTGGTCACTCATCTGGACCCTAGAATTAATATTCACATTGACAAAGAGTGCATCACACTGTAGTAGGACCAAGCTTAAGCACATGAATGAGCAAGTGAATACATGAATGAATAACTCCGGAGTAGAATACAAGGTAAAAAGAGTGTCAACACAAGGAGGTAGGCAGGGAAGGAAGTAAAAACTGGTGACAGGGTGATAACCACTGGTTTCCACAGACTATCTGCTGGCAGGGGCGTCATGGGCCTAATGCAAATGGAAAGTTAAAGAGGGATTTGAAGGAGAACAATTAAGCTTCAGATATGACACAGTGATCCAGGCCTTCATGACTTTTGTATTCTTATTTTTAATTCTTAATTCTCCCACTTCATTCATCACTTTATCTGGTTTTTCCCTTCTTATCATACACTGTTGACCTTTCACTTGCTGACTGCAGAAACGGAAGAGATGCTGATTTTCACTCTTGCTTCTTTCCTACCCACAACACTAAGAACTTGGTATTTGAAGCCAATGCCTCACAGTACTGTCACCCTTCTGGTCAGCAGTGAAACTCATTTTCAGACATTGAGAGTATTGTTCTACATGTGATTTTGAATCTCCATGTGAGTACTGTTTTCAGTCTGATTCAGCAGGCCAGCACAGAAACTCTAAGATCAAACTTCTGACTTGAGAGAACCAAAATGGGCACAATCTGCCACAAAAGACAACCCATCTGATCAAAAACACAAAAGAAAGTATCTATTTTTGACAGATAGTGACGCCTTAAAGGGATAGTGTCCAAAGCTAAAGTTGGTTTGTGCTACTTATGTAATAAATGTATCCAGAGCTAGCAAGATGCATTATCCTGTTAGTATTTCATGGAACAATGCTCCCTTTTCTAGCCTTGCCTTTCTTCTCCCTCCACTTCCCATTGCGTGTTCCATACTATTTCTGATTTGGTCCAGACTCCATTTTTTTGAATGCTAGGAGGCATATAACATTAAAAATACTGACAAAATTCTGAAGCCCATTCAGCCATCATGAATCAGAACTACATTTTACCACAAGATGATGCATGACACTCTTCTGAGCTGTTTTTTCTGTTTTGTATTCTTGTTCCAGAAGAAAAACCAAGTGAGATGAAGTTTCATTAATCAAATAGTCATTCTTTACAAGGTTCCCCAGCAAAGCATCCTCCTTCTACATACACACAACATACAACATTACACCTTCCCATTTACTTACGGGTACAAATAAACCTGGCTTGCTTATTACAAGACAACTACAAAACAACATTTTTAGAGGTAAATATGAGGTACACGATAGAGGGTTGCTAATGAGTTGTTTGATTTAAGTTAGAGTCTTACATACTGTTATGTAATGCTCAAAATGCTAAAGTAACTCTAAAACACCAAAGCTAGTAACAAGTATTGAAGGTCAAAGGTGGGTGGCCTTTTCTTTTATTAATATTTATTGCATGTGGTTAGCCAGCCTTTTTAAACTCTGTAGTTAATGTGGTTCTCCACTTTCTACTGTCAAGTAAATGTATTTTATAGCCTGGTAGTGGATACCAGCCAACAAAAACAAGCCTGAGACAGTGTGGCTCAGCGCTGATGGGGTTTGCTGAGTTTCTAACTTGTCAAACATGCACAGCACACTTAAAACCACCATGGCACGTGCTACAGAGCAGGCAAAAGAAGCTGCCATTAAATGTAGCCCCATAAATCTTCCAAAACTGTAAAACATTCCCAGAATATAATTTGTTAAAAACTAAACAAACAAGCTCTGAACATGCAAGTAATTTTATTAATCCACTGGCATATAAACCTACTTTATAAGAAATAATAAAAACTATTTATGTGGTTTTCAGATTATTTTGGAAACTGACAATACTTCAAAAATACCAAAATACTGAATCCCTGAACTATACCCTAAAAAATTTTCCCAATCGTATAATCCTAAAGAAGTGAAAATTCTAATCAATTGTACAACAAAGGGATCATTGTAGGCTAGATCTTAACACTGGGAGGGAAGGGTAAGGAGAATCTTTATCACACAAAAGTAATTAACACTTAAAGAGCATTTATTCTTCGATGTCTCTAACTTTGCTACTGCTTCCACTTAGAATAACTCAGGTACAAATTTTTATCACTGGAAATCCTAAACATCAAATTCCATCTCAAAGAAGGTCCTACCTCCCAGCTCTCCAGGCAAGTAAGTATGTTAATTGCAGACAAAGAAGTGTTTTCCTGCCTTTGCCTATGTGTGCACGTAGGTAGGTACCCACCTACCGATATGAAATTTTACACAACTCCAGAATGGTTGTGGTTGGAAGAGAGCTCTGGAGATGACTAATTCAACCATCCTGCTCCAAGCATAGTCAGATACTACAGACAGCTCAGGATATCACCCAGGGTGCTTTTTAATATTTCCCAGGATGGACACTCAACAGCCTCTTTCAGCAACCTGTTTCAACATACAACCAGCCTTACCATAAAAAAACAAAAACCCTACCACAAACCCCAAATAATTTTCTTTTGTTTAAAACAAGAACAACCTATACAGATCCTGAAAACACAAAAATTCCAGGTCATAGCTTGGCAAATGGAAAATGTCTTATAACAATTAAGAATGATAAAATGCAGAATATGTCATCACATAAACGTCTTCAACATTTGAAAAAAGGACTTCTGTGATGGCTGGATGTTTTGGACACTACGCTTTTGGAGCATGAAGTCCTGGAAGCCTGTCATAAAAATCCTGAAAATAATTTTTCCATAGACTAATGTGGTCAGCTTTGTGATTATAAGAAAATTACGAAAGATAATTACTAGTAATGATTTAAAAGCTGTTTTGTACTTCTGCTGTGGCAGAAGCATTAAGTTCTTCAAATGAAATCAATCCAAAAAGTCTTTGGCAATGTCTATTGCATATACAAACACAGTAGCTTACATTGGGAAATACTGGGAAAACATTTTGAAAATATTTTTGTGAAGTCAGACAAGGAAAATATTAAAAATATTACTCAAAAGAGAAGCACTCCAAATTTACTTTCTTGATTCTCACTGTGAAGAGGTTAGAACAGATTCAGTGGGTGTCAATGACAGTAGGCAGGTTTGGGGTGGTTCCCAAATAGTCTCAGCCCTATCAGTCTGTTCTCACCTGTGTGTTTCCCTTTGAATCATATAAGCAGAGCTGTTGCTGCAGGTAAACAGTAAACACCACCAAATAACTTTTCTGTCAGCTTATTCTCCATCTAGGCAGCTACACACACAGCTTTCCTGGTACTGTGCAAGTAATAGTGCTTTGATATGAGTTAACAGCAGTGTCTCTAAATGAGAAACCGAAGCCTCATTTTCTGTAACACAGAACGGGACATTTATTCTGGCCTAGGAATACACCCCTGTGTTTAACAGGCACAGTGAAGAATAACCAAAGCAGATTTGTCAGCAAGCAAAAGCTCATTACCTCAACTGAAACTGTCCAGAGCACTTGGGCAACACCCTGACAGGAGTAAACAATGCAGAGAGGGCATTTTACAAGGTCAGCAAGGAAAGATTAAAATGATTTGTGGCATAGGAGTGGAAAATTTACCCCCTAAGATGAAACCATGAAGCTGGTAAGGTCATAAAACTACAGATTGATGTCAAGGACTGAAAGGATTTTCCTGGATCTCTGCTTATAAAGATGGTTCAAGACTGCAGCAGCAAAGGCAAAATTCAATTCCCTGGCCCACACTTCAGACAAAAACATTCAGTTTTAGAGTGTGGATGGAGTTGATCCAGGATGGGAAAAGAAGTCTCAGAGGAGTCAGTACAGGTTGGAGGCAGCAAAGAAAGTTAATAATTTCTAGTAAGAGGGACTATGAATGGTTAGAGATCACAGATTGGCAGTGATTATGTGGATTGTAAGAAGCTTCGGAGAGGATGCACTGTGATAAAACATATAAAGAAAAAAATAATGAATGAGCTAATTCAGCAAGTACTCCTAGTTCCTACGAATTACAGAGTACATACAGTCTTCACATGAATGTTACATCTTAGACCTAAAATATTTTTCTGCAGCATTCCAGAGCCTGAGCAGTCCCTTAATCTTACTAATATCTTTTGAATCTACAAAAATGTGAGGCTGCCCATTATGTAACAAAATAACAAGAACATATATAAATAATGTCTCTCGTAAGCATTATTCACCTCTATCCTCCTTCACACTGCTGCAAAAGGTTAAGGGAAGATTCAGGTTTCTGTCCATCACTGCCTTCTTGCATTCCCATAATAACGTTTTACAAGTCTGTGAGCTGATCTTGTACAAAAGCATTGATTTTCTTATTTGGTGTGTTTCAGCTGAGATCCAACAAAATCTCAGTAACTTTTTATGTAAACAAGCCCCATGAGAACAGTTAATCTTTCTTTGTCAGCAAAATTTTATTAAACAGACATGTATGTGTGTACGCATATGGAGGTCGTAATTGCCACAAGACTGGCATGATAATGGTTTCACCATTTTCCAAAAAATTCCAAGAACTTTCATATTTTTGACATAAACAGGAATCACCATACACTTCTAGAGCACTTAGGTCAACAGGACTATATTCTTTCTTTGCTACTATGAAATGAAAAGTAAATTAGAGGGGCCATATTTTACAATGATGTTTTAATTTCTTTTCCCTCCTTCAGGAGGTCTTAGTGCTTCTCAGTCAGGCACTGTTTTCTTTGGAAACTACCCTTTCTCCCTAAAGACAGTTAAGTTTTAAGGTTAAGTACCCTGCAGTTGTCTTTGAAAATGAACATTTCATGTAAAATGTATTTTCAGATAATGCATGATAATGTATCAGCTTTTTCAAGTTCTTTTGTAAAGCTTCTCCTGCCATGCAGAGAAGAGGAAAGAAAAACATGTTTCCTTATCAGTTGTGCACTCCTGGAATAAACATTTTCCATTTTTCTTTCTTTTCACTTCAAGTACACACTTTCACTCTTCTCTGATTGTTCTTGACTTTCAACTGGCTTATACATTTTCTGCAAAACACCAGATATGACTAATCAGTTAGGAGCAGCTATCAGACTTTTAAGCTAAATTCACTAAATTGATATCTCCTCCCACAGCTATTAGTGCAAACTATTTAAATGAAAACACTGACTACAAATCTGCTTTGCAGACTGCATCTATCTACTTCCATCCCTACATGAAACTACCCTGAGAAGGTGGAAATCTCTACTAAATGATGCTGACACACAGCTAATATTCATACTTTCCCTGTGCTGAATGTACAGACAACATTCCACCTGTAAACTGGGAAAATCAAAAGTGATCTTCAAAATAACCACTAGAAAAAAATACTGCTAATTCCAGATAAATACTGAAAATTGAAAGGAAACATGCTAATCCTAGGTTTTCACACATCTCTAACCTATGAAGCAAGAATTCATGAGCATTTGAGTTAAAAAGCGTTACAATTTAGATGAAGTTCAGTAACTCCACAGTGACGTTGCTGATGTTTTGACAGTTGTTGGGAAATCAGGAGCAAGTAAGAGAGCGTAGGTTTCACTCTCAGCAAGTGCAAGCCTTTCATAGAGCGGCAGGCTTTCCTCCTGTAAATTGCCTACAGTCACAAATCCTTAAATCAATAGAAATGAACGCAAAAGTAACCCATTATCTCCTGCTTTGCTATTGGCAAGGTCAGAAAACAAGAGATTAAATGTTCTAGTTCTTTAGTAGAAGACAATAAACACCCATGGAGGGAAGTGAAGAGTTTAGGTGGGACTTGTTTCATCAAACTTAACATGTCTACACCTCTAATCTTTAGAGGCCAACTCTTTAAATGTCTACAAATGTCTCCCTTTAGAGTTAATAGAGAGAAATAAGCATTTTACAGTGGCCTTCAACTAACCTATTTTAGAGATCTATTTTAGGATGAGATAAAATCACAGTCTGAATATGTTTATTTTTCTCTGTTGATTAGAAAAGGAGCCTAGGGTGACTGGATCAGCTATAGACATCTATATTTGGTCAGGTGAATCCCTACAGCCTACAGTGGCCAAAATAACTATAAAAGAAAAACAGAAAACTAATGAGGATCTATATTACAGCATGTTGTGCTACTTAGGCAAAACTCCACAGTTCAAGGATAAAGAATCCTGGTACCCATATAGAATACTCCTAGTGCAGAAAGAATACATCAGATACAAACTTCTAAAACTGCCCAACAAATCTTGAAAACCTTAGCTTCAAAGATCAGGTCTAGCTCTGGAGATACTTAACAACTGAATAGGGATTAAACAGAAAAAACTCTATGTTTGCCCTTATTGCTTACTCCTTTCGTACAATCTAATAAATAATTCCTCAGCATCTGTTCTGAAGCTATACAATGAAAAAGTTAAATCAAGAGCTGCTGCGCTGAGAAAATATTTTCAGTTAGGAGAAGAAAAACTTAAACAAACCTTCCCTCTTTCCTACGTGCAAGCTTTGCTTCAGTGCCCGTGACGGTATGTGATGGGCTCTGTTTGAACAGCACTGCTTGGATTTGCTGCACTTGGCTGTCCAGGCAGTCAGATAAGTGACATGTCAGCAGGGAAGACAGCAAAGATGGAAATTGCATTCTGACCGTGGCTGCGGATTCTGTAAGAACAGGTGACCCCAGCAGTGGCTAAGTGGGGCTTTTCTGACTGAACTGAGGATTTAGCTTAACTGTAATCATTACGAATTCCAGGCTTTTTGAAAAAACCTTGCCTGTCAAAATCAGTGCAAGTATGCATGCAACTAGTTTATTTAGCACATCTATTCTGTCTTTTCTACTATAAAACTACTACATATATACAGTGAAGAACTGCTTGCAGTATCTTTTAAATGCAGAGGAGCTCAAAACATAATAAGCAATACTACTTAGGAAGCCTATAATAAAAAGTGACTACCTTCCAAATGAACATTATCTGTTACTGAAGCCTATATTACATTTGTATTTGAGAGGGGTAAGCAATTTCAAACTTGGGCTGGATCAAGGGATCAAATCTCAGTGTGGCCTTTCAGCTTTATCTTCTGTAGTTCTGGAGCTTGCACATTAAGTCCTGAGTTTAGCAGTATGTCTTCCCATATGAGAACGGAAATGCACAAAGTTATTTCAGGTAAAAATCTCCATTTATTTAATAGAGTTTCTATGTCTTTGAATAAAACATGCAAATGTTCAGATGCCAACTGCTGAAGACAGCTTCCCACTACCACAGGATTGTTCCCCATCCCTGTTCAGTTACTACTGCTTTAAAACAACTTTGGTAATTAGGAAATAATTCAAGCAGGGGCTCTCAAGCTTTTCCATTTTATAATAAAGGTGTGGAACCATTTAGAAACTTCAGATACTTTGACTGCTGGGCAGTGGATACAAATCTGGTTTTTGTACAAATTTTCTCAGACATGTTTTATGTGGCTCACAGTTTTCATGGACCAAAAACCTCTGCCACCTTTTATTTTATTCATCCCGGCAAGAATGCACACGCCCCTTGAGAAAAGAGAGGAAAATGCCTCAAAATATACTCAAAATCTCATGCTGAGGAAAGATCCATATGCATTCTAACTCACAGGCAGTAGAGTAACTCCTTCCTGTCTCAAAGATCTCAATGCTTTAAAAGAAAACACTTCTCTCACTCATACTCCATGAAGTTCAGAAACAGGCCCTAAGGACTTTCAAGCAAATGTTTCAACACATTTTCACCCAAGTTAACAAATAATTTCTCTCCAATTCTGTGCAACTGGAATTTAAAGGAAAAAAAATTTTAAAAAAGTAAAATCAGAAACTTGATATTCTAATCTGAAGATAATAGCAATCCTACCTGCTACAATAATTTCTACACAATATCATAATTTTTACACAATAATCAAAGATCATTGATAATGATGGTTGAAATGCAGAATGGAAAGTAAAATCCACCAATGAAGTCAGCATTATAAGGAAACGCTTCAATATAGATAGTTCTTCCCTTCTCCTACTGTTATCTCGATTTCTCTGCAGATGATCTCCATGAAACATCAGCTACATTAACCATCTGCTGCCCTCCAAGAGCTACAGAATTTCTGCCTTTAGAATCACAGAGAGACAGTGCTGCTCAGAGGCCACATCAATTCCCACTGCGCACTCTAATCTCATTTCACTGGTGTCTTAGAGGACAGAGGTGATACAATGGCCATCTACCTGGATTGCCATGCTGCTTTACATGGAAAAGCTAGTCTGTCTCCTGGAAGCACCAGAGGAGCAGATAAAACTGTGTAACTCATAAAATCGCTGCGTTTTTAGTAATAATAAAAAAATTGAAATAACAGATTTAGAAATATGCCATTTTCAAATCTGCCATTTCTTCTTTCAAGCAAAAATATGGTTAACACTTACATGTTCATACTATACATGCTCTGATTTAAGAAAAAGGCTGCTCACATAATAAAAATGCACTAATATTATATTTAAACATCTACTGAAAACCCCAATTGCAAAAATCTTCACGTTCAAGATTTCCCTGGAGCTCTTCCAAGGAAAAGAGCCAACTACAATAAATAAGGTGGGAGGTTAGGGAGTATCTACAATGCAGTGACCTGCTATCATTAGATTTAAAATACTCATGAGAATACAGTAGTGGAGGGAAGAATACTAATGCTTTTCCTTTGTGAAACATGACTTAGAAAATGTGTGGAAATATTAAACAGAAAAGGGACCACAAATGGATAAAACTTACAATTTTCTATGTAGAAACCAGAAATACCCTAAAAACATTTTCAGAGGGCAATATATTAAAGAAGGATTTCAACATAGAAAGCACAGATAACAATGCTGTTATCTTTCCAAGTACAGCTATAAAACATATTCTTAAAAGTGCATGGAGCCACTGAACAATACTTTCCTCTTCTGATGAATAACAAAGCAACTTAATCAAGGTGGCAACCTGTTTCCCTTGTACTTGCAATGTCGAGCATTTTCAAGCACCTGGTCTGTTAAAATTACAGCCACACTTTCATCACCATATATCATAAAACTAAGGGAGACAACCTTCATGTACACCCCCAGTCCCTGTTACAGGGGCAAAACCCTCACAGTTTATTACTCTTGCATACCTCAAACCTCTAGTGACAGCTTCCCTAAAACAGAGTACATGCTGCTCCAGGATACACAAAGGGAAGGACCACATTGTCCTTACATATATGGAAGCAGAGAATAAAAATTGACAGGCTACCACACTATAAAAGAAAACACATTCCTGTGATTCACGTCTTATACTAGATATTTTTTTTTTGTTCACTTTAAAAAACACATAAATTTACTGTGCCTTAAACATTCTTCTCTATTGTGGAAAACATGGATTTTCCTTTTAATAAAACAAATGGCTTTAAAAAAAAAAACAAAACCAAAACAGAAGTAGCATAATGATCTCTTCCAGAAGTTAAAAGAATTTATTTTTCTTAAATTCAAAAGCTTTAAATCTTAGTGAAATGAGCCACAGTGGAAGAGCCCTTTACTATATTACTGCACCTTATAAATAGTAAATGATATTGTTTGAGGTCAAGGAAAGAAATACTGCAATCCTATATCAACTGTGCATAAAGGATGCTGGAAGGTTCATATTCCTTATTCCTTCTTTCCTTTTCACTCTTTCATCTAAAAAGAAGCTTTATTTATAGCTCGTCTCAGAAGACCTTCCTGAAACATCCTTTAGAGGTATTTTCAGAAGTATTTAATAATTTAACTTTTGCTTATATTTGAGAAACTAAGAAAATACTGAAGAATCCTCCTAACAGAAATAGATTTCCCCAAAACAACCATAAATCTATGTTTTTGGATTGTTGCTTATCTACAAAAATCTGCGGGATATTTTAAAAATTTGCACATCTCATTTTATAGAGTACACAAACTCATCAACCTGGCTCATTTTAAAATTAGATTATTACTTAAATGTCCATTAAAAATCAGCAATTTCTGTAACTATACAACATCTTTTTTTTTTTTT
>VWZT01014580.1:0-12623 GCA_013397055.1 Pachycephala philippinensis | reverse complement strand
TTTTTTTTTTTTTTCGTCTTTCTCAGTGTCCATTCTTGCTTGGCAGTAACGGGGTGTAATACTTGTCCTTTCCATATGGGGAAAATGAGTACTCTACTGCTGCCAAGATCAATCTTGTCTGTAATAAGGATAACTACCGGGTGATCTGTTGGAAGTAGCCAAATGAATGACAGACATGTGAGAGTAATTCAAGTGCCTATCCACAGCTATTTTAAATTAAACTGACATTGGGGGAAATGTTGTGTACCGAATTCTTTTTCCCATACACTTGGTATTTATAACTGGTTCCCATGAAGATCTCATGCTTGCATAACCAAAGCAAGAATTAGGACTAAACCCTCCCTGGCTTTCATCTGGCAGTGAAATCTCCCTTCTCTTCCAGACTGCAGTTACAGATATACCAAAGATGAGACCTTGCAGCTACAGGTCTTCCTGTCCCTCATACTACCTGAGGAAAAGAAAGAGAAATGGCCCCTGAGTTTCTGGGCACAAACTCTGTACCACCATACTCTGGCAGTACTGTTTCCTGCCTTCTGTTTAGGTATCTTTATCCATGTAAACGGAGTGAAGAAATGTTCTGCATGCAATTACGGGTATTTCAAATTAAATAAGCCTCTAATGCTCAAATTGAGAAAGTTTAATAAACGTATTTTATTGTGAACATTTGACGTGAGAGTGGAAGAACCTTTCATAAATAATACTGTCAAGATAGAAGAGACACAAAAACTATGAAGAGGCTGCACATTCATAACAGTACTTTTTCAAGTTCCATTAGAAAGAGAGGAATTCTGTACAGTTTAGTAAACATAACCATTGTCCCAGTACAAAGCCCTCAAAATCTCCAATTGTACCTGTACACACTGAGCCAGAGCAAGACTGGGGCACTGCACACAGAGCATCAGCTTCATTATGAGAGTGGGAGAGGCAGGAGCTCCCACTGTGATGTAATTTTGATGTAATCTTCAGTAAGTAAATGACCCTGCCATAACCTGCAGCACGGGTGATTTCTCTCCTTGATAAACTCATGGAAAAAAAATCCACTGAGTGCTATTAACTGCAAAATTCCTGTATCTGCATCAAGATATCTCAAAAACAGCAGTCACTGGAAGTAGAAAGGATGGTCAGAGAAGCACCGATAATTTTGTGTTTGTCCTGTTCACACCCACTCCCGCAACTGGCCAGAGACAGAGCCCATGGTCTCCAGCTCTTTTGGTATTATTTTCCTTCAAAAAGTATTGCTATTTATCTAAGAAGCTTGAATTCTACAAAAGTCCCAATGCCTACCTGGTGGGATGGCATTCAGGAGTGTACACAACAACACAGCTGTTTAAGCAACACTAACACAAAAGAAGAAAAGCAAATTAATATTCTTTACCCAGCCACAACAGCAGAAACTAATCAGACTGTTAGTCCATTAGTAAAACCACAAGGTTTCCCTCTAGCAGCTCTGAAACAGTAATGGATTTTCCCATGAAAACTTGAAAGAAAAGGTGAAAAAAGGTTTGTGTGGTATGATGGAAAGGAATGCCAGACACAGCTTTGGTCAAACATTCCCATTAAATATTTTCTCATTACCCACTAGGTTCACTCACAGGCCAATTTCACTGGCTATTTACCAAGGAGGTTTAAGATAATGTTTACTGCTCTTTACTGTTTTCCAATTTTCTAAGCTTGCTGGCATTTCCCTCTAAAAATCCTTGTGAAATTAAAAAAGTAACACATGAATAGTTTGTAATTTACCTTCACAGTAGATTTTCTGTTATTCTGATTATATATATTACACCACTAAACTGGTATACAATTGCCTTCAAAAAGTCTTACTATTTTAATTTTATGCTGGAAATAAATTACTAAAGATGCCTTTTTTCTTTAGCAATATGGACTAACTGAAATCACTGAAATTATTTCATTAGGAATGAGAGCAGAGAGAGATACTGGTGCATTTGAGCTTTTATTACACATATTGCATAGCGTAACTTCATCTCTGCAATGCCTAAAAAACCCAAAATAAAAAGAGTAAAATTACATATTTCAGCACTAGGTAACATGCAAAATGTAAAGAAGTATAACTTAGTTGCAGTCTTAAATAACATTATGTGTTTATCTTGAATTACACTAATGCTAAATGCTAACTGCTATTTTTGAGAGTATAAGGAAAAAATGGAAACTAGGAAAGTAGCCGGTAGAAAGCAAGTAATTACTGCACTGCTGAAAAAAATGCTTTGATAAACTACACACAAGATATTAATCTCCCAGTTTACAGACCAATGATCTTTCCAACAAACAGCATTTACTGCTTACAAAACATAAAAGCCAGCTTCTTGAAAATTCATTTGCTTTTAGCATGCTTTTATGGGTTTATATTCCATCAAACACAGTAATTTGAGAAGAACAAGTAAAGAACACTAATGTAAAAGCCAAAAAATACAAACAGTAGAGAGACATTGAAAAAATATACTGCTTTTATTTTGTAAGACCACTTATAGTAATTTTTCTTCTTTTAGATTCAGATTGATATGCTAAACTGTGTTTTCCTTAGATGTATAGAGTTAAAGTTGTAAGCCAGACAGACTCATTGTACAGATATTGGTAGTGCTGACTCACTGAAAATTATGTCATAAGATCAGTGTTTGTAAGTCTCAATTCTTCACCTATTATTTCCATTATTTTCATTTCCACTACATGCAAAGCAGAAGAATGATAGTCTTAAATTTTGTAACTACAAATGAAGAAAACCAGCAGCACTAAAACTCTATAGACCCAAGTGATTTACTACAGTCTTAAAAAGTACCATATAAATATCAGCACCTATATGAACTTATAGCACAAAATTATGAACCTGCTTAGATTTGTACACATACTTAAAATTTTACTATGTTAGTGGCCCCAGTGAAGTTGCTTATTGACAATTTCCTACTGTTGGGTCTCAGTTCTGTGTTTCTTCTGCATTTTGAAGCAAAGAACAGAAATTTATCTCTTGATTCTGAGAGAAATTGAGAGCAGACGGATCTTTTGTAGACTCCCCTGTAGCACTACCTTAGCAGGTAAAAAGACCCTTTATTTCCAAGATTTAGAAGACAAAGTTACCAAATGAAAATAGTATTTTCTTTGAATGCAAAAAAAAGTAGATTGGTGAGCAGTATTTCTCACTATTTAAGTGTTTCTGGAGATATAGGTCCACCACTGACAAGCTCTTCCTTCTTGCAGTCTTAGAGCTTAAGTCAAGTTTCTCCACACTGTTACTGACTTGACCAGTACTAAAAGGAGATGCCATCATGACCACCTCCAAACACACAGCTCTAAGGAGTTCAAATTCACCGTGAATGGAATTATGAAACTATTTTGTGTTCTTCGCCCACAGACAGGAGAGCTCCTACAAAAATCTACTTCTTGCACTTTATCTTATGTAATTGTTTTCTTTTTTCTCTGTCATGAAGTTTCAGAGGAGGTACTAAAGCATTCATGTTTTCTCTCAGAAAAAGGTTATAAATACTCGGTTATAAGGTTTGCATGAGGAAACAAAAATGCACTAGAAATACTCATGAGTTACGTTTCATTTGTGGTTTGGCATGTTCCATAGGAGAAAAATATAAAAGCCAATTTCTGCTGTATTTGGAGAAATTCTTTAGTACTAAATAAAACTTCCAATGTCATATAAAACCCCTTGGTATTTAGACTATACGCTTAAGATGAAAGCAGGTGTTTTCTGCTCCAGGAAAAAACATGTGTTTTCTGCTTTGATGAGAATTCTGCATTTTTCATTTGCAAGGTAGCTGCCACCAAAATTATAGATATAACAAATCTGTCTGTAAGCAGATTTTACCTTAGGATGAACTAAAATCAGGAAAAAGGAAGCAGGACTTGAAAAGAAAAGCAAATACAAAGGTAGATTCTGACAAATTACATCCAGCAGAAGAAGGTTTGGTCTGCTGTTCTAGGAAAGACTGTTGTGCTGGCTTAAAAAAAGTGCAAAAGAAGAAAATGATATGCTGAAACAAAGTGACAAAGCTGCTAATCTGACATACTGCCACAACTAAAGGGACATAAGCATACATTGCCATACTTATCAATGGCAATTCTGTTCTAATTTGACCCATTTCTGTTTGTTATCACCTATAAGCTTACTTGAATATCACAAGGGTAAAAGGACCTTTTCAATTATGGTATTGAGCTTTTCAGTTCAAGGGAACAAGGTTCACAACTTCAGGTTTTTATAGTAACTGGTGAGAATGGTGGTTTTGATGGACTTCTTAATGACGCCTTCCTTTCATCCCAAATTCTTGCATTTAGACACGAAACACATTCTAGAGTAACCACTAATCTTGCCTCATGGACAAAAAAGAGTTTCGTCACAATAGGGCATTTCATCATGATAACTGGTGAAGTAAACAGCATAAACATCTACATATTTTAGGATTTGTGTCTCACTTCACAGATCATAAATCCTTGAGAAATGCAATGGTAACACCAGAGCAGGGAAGTTCTACTGCTTAAACGCCTTGTCCTAGGTTTTTGGTTTGGTTGGTTTTGGTTTTTTTTTAAACAAGAATAGCACCTATTCAGGTTACTCTAGCCCTATCTCTTAATCGTGGAGTAGGAAAATCACAATAGTGTTAGCAGATAATTACTTGTATAAGGGAAAATAAGCGTATCAATATGATTTCATTCATCTTTTGAAGAGATGACACAACTAAAATACATACCGCATCTGTAACTTCTATCTCATACAGCTTCTGGAAGGTCTCACGATAAAAGAAAAACAGCTTCCCACTGCCACCACCTTTCTTAACAGAAGTGCCTGTGACAAGGATTTTATCATCTGGGCTGAAACAACAATCTGTCCTGTTGAAGAAAACAAAGCGTCTCACTGGGCAGATAAATAATTAACATGTAGAGATCTTATATATAAATTGCACTTCTTAAAACAATCTTTTCTATTTCCTTTCGAGCCAAAGCGTGAAAAAGTCTTCTGTTAGCTGTCATCTACTGCTCTAGTTATCAGCTAAAGCTATCTGTTACAATTGTTATTACAGTTGTGCACAGCATGTGCAAAACTGGCAGATTCAATAAAAATCCTCCTCCCAACAAAATTCTCCTCCAAAGTCTTGCAAGCTTTTCAATACAAGAAACAAAAAAAAAAAAGTACTCTCAAATCTGGCTGTCATCATGAAGTAAAAAAATGTACTAGTCATGAAATCTGTTTTTGCTGATGATACATTCTTCAGTGATGCAAGGTGGTGTGTTTATACATTGGCCAAAAACGTTTTTCTGTGTTACAAATTGCAGTTAAGACTGAGCTGTCCATGATTTGTCTTTCTAAGATCTTATTTCAAAATTACAAACTGTCCTTAGGGGATTTGGCTGCATTATAGCTATAGAAATGCAGATCAGACCAATAAAAATATTGAAAACAATACTTAGCACTATGCAGTTAAATAACGTCAGCATTTCTGACACCGTAACCTGAATTCATACCATGTACCTTCATGTTATGTCTGCTTTTTCATTCAGCTCTTTTTTTATTAATCATAGACTAAATAAGAATGAGGTTTACATCTATATCTCATTACACACAAGTAAGGGCCTCCTCCTGAAAGGTTGCTAATCTAATTAGACTTAAGACATATGAGACTGAAATATCAGAAAAGAAGATCTTTTAAAGCAATGTGAATCCCTAAAACAGACAAGAATTGTCACTGTATAGTTCTCCTTGTGCAGTTCTCTCTGCACAATTGTGGACCTAATGACAACTGAGGGTAAGAACTCCAGTAGAACCCTTCCCCATTCAGCAAAAATACTATTATTTCTGCTAGTTGGAACAAATTAGAATACTTACATCGGAAAGAAGCTGGGCAGTCCATCTGCTGAATTAAGAGGCTTTTTAAATTGTCTAATATCCCATATCTTTAAAGTATCATCTCCTATGAAACAAAAGAGACAAAGGTTAGCAATAAAGAATTCAAGTCAAGAACTAGAGCATGTCAGAAATTTTCTACCTCTAATTCAGAGAGAAAGAGAACAAAATTATAGAGTAGAAGCACCCAAAATGCGAACGATTTGGAAGTTTTTCATCACTAAATGACTATGACAGTGCAAGGTTGAGAAGCTCAATATGCTGCACTCCAGTATATCAGAAACTTCTCCTCAATGGCTCAGTTCTGTTGTGGCAATTCCTCCTATCAAGAACCACTATCCACAATGGAATCAGATTCCTCAATCACTAATTTATTCTGTGCTTGTGAGCATTGAAGCTTTGTGGCTAGGAACAAATTTAACCTTCAAGATATCAAAAGAAATTTAAAATGTTGCCATGAATGGTCTAGATCAAAAACTAAACAAGTCTTATATGCCTGGTTTTTACCTGTCCTGAAAAGGCAATCAGGAAGAATGGAAAGCACATGAAAGTCTTCCTCCTTCTTTAGCAGGCAAACAGCAACAAACTGCTGTCTCAGGATGGAGAAGATGCTCTGGAATCAGTCAGAAATCCTCAGGGAAGGGGGTGAAGGGAAGCAAGTGAAACCACACTTGCTGTAATGAAACCTTTTCACCACACTACCTTTAGCCACAAAAGCCAAAATCAAGGTTACAGCAAAACACTTGTAGCAATTCTAATCTGTGTTTGATAAACATGGTGTGACTGTAGGCCAGTAAAAGTCAGGCTGTTTATCCCTTTTTGAAAAGTTATGACATATTAACAAAGTGAGAACAGGGGTAAAAAAAGAGATTAGCTGGTTATTCTCAGAGACATCTACATCTCTGCTCTGATCGTCCTTCTGGAACACATATTTCCAGCATGGCATAAGCTACAGAATATGAGCTTTGAAGTACCTCACTCAAGCACCTAGACATGACCTAGCATTTGACAGCAGTGCCTCATCACTTTCAAGGGTAAAAAGAAGGATATTTAAGCAACAATTCATTTTAAAAATATCCAGAGATTAATTTTAGAACAGAAAGTTACAAAATCTTCCTGACCTAGGAGGAAAAGGAGGCAAGATCTCCTTTCTTCCAAAGTACAAATCTCGCAGGGAAGTAATTTGGTTATCTACAAGTATTTTGCAGATTCATAGCCTTTGAGCTCAACAGCTCAAAGGAGGCCTTGGAAATAAAATGTTTTTAAAAGAAGTAACATGCTGTAACAAAAGAAATCAAGGCCAGCAGTGCCCTTTACAGGGAAAGCAGTAATGTGTGGCCTCGTACATCATGTATGTTTATATTAAAGACTAAGATAACTCCTTACTACAAAATATTTTTAAGAGGTGGACAACTTAAATAAATGATGTCTAGAGCAGAGTATATTTCTGTTCATTGGGAAGCTAAAAAATGACAAGAAAGAAAAATGTTGAGTCCCTGTTTTGGGAATATCTGTTTTCTTATTGTTTCCCAGTAGACTCCATCCCAAGTACTTCAAAGTATTTAGTCTTGTAAAACGAGACCTCCATTTTCCCTCCCACCCCCCAAGAAAAAAAAACCACTTATCGTCGAGATGTTACATCTAAAGCACCAGCACTTTATAAATGTATGCAAAGGACACCACTTGGCCACTTTGCAAATCTCCTGGATAGGGACAGATCTGCGGCTAGCAGCCAAGGCTGTTCTGTTCCTAGTAGAATAAGTCTTGACATGATCTTCAAGCTGTAGTCCTGCCAGGTTTTAGCAGGAGAAATGCAGTCAGACATGTAGCTATAGCTCCTTTGCTAGTAGGAAAATGTAATGGACTGGTTAAAAACTTCAGAAGACTCTAGTAGGACTCAAAGTTGTGGTCGATCCCAAGTCAACACTGTCTTAAACAGGGCAGAAATAGAAGATTAAGCATTTGGAGAGGGAAAAATGCTAGTAAAATGACTTGCTAATGCTATGAAACTTTACCATCATTAAGAATTTGCTCAAATTCACTTTTTCTAATTAAAATTATCAGTCTGCAAACGCAAAGTGGTTCCTTAATCTAATTTGCATTTGGAGTTGAAATCACTAAGATTGTAAAATATTAACTTTCCTCAGCAGCAAGGATTATTTCCAGTAGCATCCTTCTATCGATGCTTAGCAGGCTTCTTTAATAAGAGCTGCAGCAGTAGTGATCTGTTTTTAATTACTTTACACATGAACAAAAATAGTTATCCTTAAACAAAAGCATACAAACAGAAGTGCAAGTCAGTATGAAGCATTCAAAATAGTCTACTCAGATCATTCAGTATTTTTTGTTCATTGCAAACTTCTCCAAAGCCTGGCAGGATTATTTACAGCTTTTATAGCATTTTTATAGCATTTCAAACTCTATTTTTTGCCATTTTAATATGAAAGATACCAACAAACAGGCTCAAGACTGACACAATCAGGTCAGACACTGTTATGCCAATGGTATTGAGCACTGGATTTATCAAGAGGCAACAATTAGGTCCTAGAAAAACAGTCTTTGGCGAGCAAAGACAGGCATTTTGCAAATGCCCTTTAGTCAAAATAAGGCCAAAGCACTAATACTATGAAGATTTTATCTGATTCCTTTCTTTTCTTTTCAGAAGATACTAACCAGGAAGACAAGCACATGAATGCAAATAGGCCCAAAAGAAGTAAAACTGCTGCCAGGAATTCACACAGCCTACAGTCAGCAACACTCTATTTAAAAAGAGGGAGTCCCTGTGTGGAAAACAAAGCTCAAGGATAGAAATTGTTCACAGAGATCAATGAGGAAAGCAAAGAAACTTAGGAACTGGGAATTTTAAGAAGTTACAGCTTAGGAAACACATAGCATAACAAGCTTACCAGAATATTTTTATCAGCTCTGAGCCTTTCTGTGAAGGCTTGTACTACAAATGTGAGAGACACCTCTGAACAAGGTACTGGCTTCTACATTCTGAACTGGTTCTGCAGGAGCTGCAACAACTACAGAACAACCTTTGGAGGCGTCACAGGTTGGGACCAAAGCCAGAGATCTCATGAGGGAAGTCACAAACTGAGGAATCTATACCTACATTTGGAACAGTTCTCAGCATCATCTGCGTCCACACCAGCCTGATGAATACTTAAGCTCATCATCCTCTCTAAACATATGGAATGAACATACGAACATACGGCAAGAAGGACACTAGAAGACTTTCATAAAGCCATTTCAGCTCCAAGTATTGCAAATAGCTGACTATGCCTATTAAAGCTAGTAAATGCATTCTTGGCATTGTTAGAACGAACACCAGTGTTCAGCTCCTGAGAAATAATACTTGACAAAAATCCATTTGATTTTTAAAATGCTAATGTTTGGATTTACTATGAAGAGCAATATGTTATTACATATGTGAAACAGTCACCATACATGCTGCTGCATAACCTTTGAGCATACAACAAGGTGTTTCTAGCTTTTAACCCAATCTCAAAGTGAAGAAAGAAATACAAGTAAAATGGGGGAAAAAAAAAAAAACCCAACAAAATATCAGGAGTCAAAAAAAATTTTTTCTATTTTTACAGTAAAACCTCAAGTGCAATCCTAATTCTTATCTTTCCCCTGCTAAACAAAGAAAATGTTCCCCAAATACTATCCTTCATGCTTTCAAGCATGTAGAAATATCACTTTCTTAAGTTTCTGTCAAGTTACTACCTAATACCCAACAAGAATAAGACTGGAAACTTTCATAAGCAGCTCCTTAGGTTTTCATTTTCCCTTGTGGCTGCAGCTGAGCCATGCCTCATCTTCTCATATCCACCACAGAATCTACATCAGATGCAGGAAAGTCCATCAGGCTTTCAATGAAAGTTCCCATGCCCCAAACAACTATCCTCTCTTTGATCCTCAGCACTTGGCAGGTGTGTTAATCTATGAATGCTGGATCCACATCTGCTTTTGTTGGTACAGATCCAAAGCAATACTCATATTAAAGCACTAACCAAACAAGTCAAAATAAGGTATGAATCCTCCTTACTTTCCAGCATAGCACACACAGAGCTCTTTTTTTTCTTTTAATACGCCAGACAAAGGTAGCACTTTTATCCACATTGAGTGGCCAAATTTCTTTGCAGTCTTACATTCTGCAAACAATCAATCAACATTTTATACAGCTTAGAGCAGAGTGTGGTAGATAAAACCTGAGTAAATGAAAGTCTGTTTAACACGAGACAAAAACTGGAGACAGATGAGGAAGAGCAGACAAGTAAAAGTGCCACATGCAATAAAAATAAGAAAAGGTCATTTATGTGATCTACATTCATAAATGTGAAACAGAAGAGAATTTACATAAATGGAGGTTTCAAGACAGCACTAGCGAATACCTTTAGCTATGTATTAGCCTTGTTTGCTGCTACATTTAAAAGCACACCAAGGTTTATCCCTAAATTTCCTGAAGTATGTCTGTGTGAATTTTTTTTGGGGGCAAACACCACTGGCAGACAGATGCAGCGTTTTACTTAATGCAGAATGGAAAGACACACAGTTCACATACTTTCCAAGCAGGAGAAGGTTCACACATAATAAGAATCTGGTTCAGTAAGGACAAAAAAGCTTGAGAGCTTTTACCTCACCACTTAGAACCCATTCATGATGGGTACAGTGACAGCAGAACTCTGGATCAAGGACCCTGAACAGCAGTTATGAAACAACACAAGTGCCATTAGTGTCCATATGCCTAGGGCCTTTGAGGATAAGACTACCAAGTCCTTACTTTGAAAGATGTGTTCTGGGAAACAACATTTGGAATCTTTGAAATGTGGCAAGACATACAAAGAATCAGTGAGGCAGCACCCAATATTAGCTGCATTTCACTGTACCGATGTGCATCGGTCAGACACTCCACCGCCTTCAGGGACAGGGGCACAGGGAGGACACAAAGAAAATGCAAGCTACTTGGCCAGCAAACACATCTACTGCTTCAGAGTTTTCTTCATCTATGAATACCTCTATTCTGGTATTTTGTGCATGTAATCTCATTCTGTCTATGTACCAAACTGACCAGATGTCCTAAACATATGTTAGGCACAACGTTAGCCGACATTAATGTATACTGCCTCTCCCCAGGCCTGTTTATTTGGCCTTGGGGCAATGCTAATGCATACACAGAGCTTCTGGTTACAGCTGTTTTCCATCCAGACAGCTTGGCTTGTAGGCTTGCACCTGCCTGCAACATACTGGGTAGACAAATCTCTGCATGAAAAGTTGTCTTCAACAGACACCATCCTATCCCAATAATGAAGTGAATGAGTCCTCAAATACATCTTCGCCTTCTCAAGTCTTGTTCTGTTATCTAAGACTCATTTATAAAAGTTTTATCTGAAGTTTACAACACTAGCCTTTCTCTCCAGTCCTGTGGACATTCCAAATTCTTTTGCCATTCAAGTATATCCTGGCAAGTCAATTCCAGTCATCAACTTTTCATGTTTTTAATATAGATTAGATAAAAATTCCAATTAGGACAGAAAATGACATTGCCTAAGAAAGTTATATGAGGAATTAATAGCTCCAGAACAGAGGCAGAGTTACTGAGAGGCACTAATCTTCCCAGGAAGAACTAAGCAACAAAACTGGACTTTTTTTATTTTTAATTAAGCTAATTATTTCCTTTTGTTTTATTATTACTGCTACGCAAGAAGACAGATCAGAAACTGTGTAATATAATCAGCAAAGTTCTCTTAAAATATTTCTTAATTGCTGTAAAATGTTCGTTCAGGAACACAGGATTTCATGGCGTATCAAATAAAAGTAGTAAATTGTGAAACACTTCAGATTTTAATCACTAGTTCCTGATTTCACTCCCTTATCTCCATCATAAACAATTACATCTAACAATTACATTATTTATACCGTTTGTTTAATGAACTATTTCACTTGCTAAAGTTAAAATTGTCTTGCATTCAACATGTCATAGGGTTCTTTCAATCACCTACCTCCCCGGCTGGCAAGGACAGTACCATCATAGGAAAATGTCAAACATGAAGTGTCAGTGCCTGAAGCATGGGCTTGCCTGCAGTGGAACTTTGTATGTACCTGTTTGTCAAACAAATAAAACATTACAAAATAAATTACAATTACAAATCAAATTACAAATGAAACAAATGGGACAAACATTACTTCATAGCATTTTCTGTGCTCTGCTTCTATTCCCAATTCTAAACAGAAACCCCTGCACTTTTAGGAAGTACAGTAGCTGAGTATTTCCAACAGCCTTTTAAAAATGTCATATGCGTTTCAGAATAGGCTTTCATAACAAGAGCTTGAATGCAAAATTTGACTTCTTCATAGGTTTAATTATACAGCACAGATTTACATAGCATCAGCGCTCTTGGAAAACTCCCACTAACACTGAACAAAGGTAGTTATGCCTGGGTAAGATAAAAATACATTCCAAGACAGTTCTCAACACTCCCCTAAGCAGGCTTTCAGTTTCTAAAACTACCAAAATACAATATACATACTTTGGAAATGACTTAAAAGGACTGGAAGAACTTACTTTTGCCAAATTTAATCCCTGATGGAACTCGCAGCTTACATAATAGAACAAAGTTCAGATATTGTAAGGTTTGTGTTCCATTTAGCTGCAATAACACCCAAGTTTGGGAACAATGTATGTTTTATTTTAATTATTTCTATTTTGCTGATAACCCTGAAGAAAGGTTGAAACTCTTCAAGTTCACATTTTATTCTTGTA
>VWZT01014574.1:997-20562 GCA_013397055.1 Pachycephala philippinensis | reverse complement strand
TCTATCAGCTCTAGCATCCTTCAAAATTTACACCTTCTGTAGAGCACAAGGGCTTTTATTTTATTATCCTCCCTTCAGTTTGGGAAGTTGATTAGACACAAGGATGAGGGGTCTGACAGTTGTTTCGAAATAAAGACAGAGCTGAATGCAGGAAAGAAAACAACAGCTGTAAGGTCAACTAGCGTACAGGGTACATGCAACTGTATTAGTGTTTGTATCAGATGTGAGTCTTTGAATTGAAGAAGATAATGATTACTGTTGAAGATTTGCATTGCAGAGTGATCACAGATGACATGAACTTAATATTTTTTCAAATGAAACCAGATGGAAAGATTTACTTCACTAATGGGTTTTTACAGCATGGGCCTAGATCAGAACTAGTATCTGAAGTATGTAATATGAATATTTGGTCTTCAGTGCCAGCTCTTGCTATGTACCACCACACCATGTTGCTCTGCAGTATGCTGCTCCTGAATTCTTCAGTCAGACCTCCAGGCTGGAGGCAACATGGTGATGAATTTCACAAAAGGTTAGAAATGCAAGCTTTTTATAAGTGAGAATATCTGCATTTAGTAAGGACAGAATATTCCTTCTAATACCACATGCTGATTAACACTTTTGGCTTGTTGTCAGTATCATCGGCTCATGTTTTTTTAATACTGCCAGCTTGTGATGTTTATTCTCTTAAACTGAGTTGTGAAGTTTTGTGATTGTGTATATTAGCTCTCCATTAATAAAAGAAACATTTTTAGTTTAGTTTAAAACCACAAATGTGGGCCCAAAGAGCTGTAAAGCCATATGAAAAAAACCACAACAGTACTTAAAATCTTGTGCTTCTTTGTGTTTTGCCTCATACTGCTCTGCAGTATGTTGGTTTTGTTGTTTTTCACCGTGTGTGCAGCATAACTTTATGAAGTGCAAAGTGTCTGACTGTATAAAAGTCCTCGTGGACACAAGTAGGGTATTTGCAATTGAATAAAAGATGGCTCATCTTATGCTGAAGCTCTTCAGCGTACAGAATTTCTTTTTTCTCACTGGCAACCTGGTAAGGTGACTAAATTAATTGCCAGCCAGCGTGTAAGTAACTTCCTTCTATCTGAGGACGAAACACCAAGCAGGAAATGTACCTGACAAGTCCTCTTATGCTAGATGCAGTCCTGCCCTAGAGCTTTGTTGCTTATAAGATCAAACAGTAGAAAAACATGAATCTTTGTACGATGCTGTGCTGTATATTTTGGTGGAGCAACAGAAGAAGAATTTATTCATAGGACCCACATTAGCTTTTGGCATTGGAGAGTCTGAGTAAGCAAGATGGCATCCAAGATCCACTAGGAACTGTTGATATGAGGGAAGTAAGTTTGCAGATTTCTTTTTTTGTTATGACTTGGAGCTTTTGTGTGGAAGAAGCATCTGTTTTCAACATTTTATTAGCTTTTACAACAACTACTGCCTAGTCTTCCTTTAAATTATTTTGACTCTAATAGAGGTGAAAAATTTAAAAGCAATTAAAAATGAAGTAATAATTTTTTAATCTGTAATACAAATTTCATGAGAAATACGAATGGGCATTGAGAGCACAGCTCTGGCAGTGAATGAAAGGGAGAAGTGAATGCAGAGATTACGAGGGATTTTCGTGTTTGTGTTTAGTTGTATAAACTGCATATGCTTTGGATGGGCTGATGCAGGGACAAATACTAAGAATGCATATTGAACCCAGGAAAAAAATCATAGTACCTCTTTTGATATTCATAATGAAATGGCAGATGAAACTCAGTGTTGATAAGTGCAAAGTTGCATATATTTATAGAAGTCACATGGTAGTACAGATGCATGGATAGGCCCTAAAATACCATCAGTAACTCAGGAAAGGGAATGAGGATCCTTCTTTAAAATGTCATCCCAACCCAGACATCTGCCAACAAATTTAGAGTATTAAGAAGGAAAAAGGCTAAGATCTCATTTTTACACTGCTTAAATGTGTGGTTTGCTCTTGTCTTACATGCTGCATTTCTGGTTGCATTATCTCAGGAAGAGTATTGAAAAGCCAAAGAAGATACAGAGAAGGATGATGTGGTAATTGAAGGAAAGCAATTGCTTCCGTACAAGCAGGGATTAAATAGTTATAGCCCTTCAGTCTGAAGAGACAGCTGACTGGTATGAGCAGGCAATATTCTAGACATCTTTGAAATCAGAAAGAGAGGGTAACTACACAATAAGCAATTTTTTCCCCACAGAAGAACTCACTGACAGTTATAATCCAGGACCTGTGTTTTCATGTGAGTGTAGCTGAATTCTCACTTGTGCAGTAATGTTAGGGAGGTCAGGATGAGTCGACCAGGAATTTGTACAGTGCCTTCAAAGACAGGTCTGTTGTGGGTCAGTATTAAATGTGATGTTCAGGTGTGATGGTAGGAGATGCTGAAATTGTGATCCTGGAACATAAGGATAGGTCCATGAGATATGTTTCCCTGGATGTCCTGATGCTTTGCTGTGGGCTAAAGACATCCATTTCTCCTCATTGGCAGGACATCTAGAACTAGTTCTGGAACAGGAAATTGCAGTTAGAAAATTGATGTATTCCGGGTGGTGTCCAGGAGTGCTCCCTGGTATAATCAGAATTGCATTGACTGCACAGGAGGTGAGACCTTTTAATTCAGAGGAATTTATGAAGGTAGTTAATCTTCTCCAGGGGCATGTAGCTAATTTCTTCTGCTTGGAGGTGCTGCCTTGACGTATGAGGAGAGGCTATTGGCTTTCCAACATCTGTGTTTTAATGAATTTATGACTTTGTATGTAAGGCCCACAACACTGAATGAACTTGAAACTGTGTAGACAACCTACGTAGAGAGATGATGCACTCTACAATGAGTGATCTCTTCTCTCAGTGCTTTCTTCTTGCCTAGAAGCTCGCATAATTTCAGGTCTCAGCAAGACTGGAGAAAAGGTCCAGAATTCTTGAGAAATGTCTATGCTGGTATTGCAGCTATTAATTTTCTGCTGGCTAATCTGCATCTTTCACTGCCTGAGCCATTGCAGTCCTGGAAACAGTCATGGAAAACTGTTCTACTGAGAATATTGCCTGAAAGAGAGAAGAGCATTGTTCTCTGGTGCATCCACTTGATTACTTTTTATGATGACAAGAGAGTTCTTGGATCCAGTCCTATTTCCTGTTCACATATCATTGCTTTTCCATCAATGTCAGGTTTCTTCTAGTCTCTAAACTAAGATTTATTTTTCTGATGATTATGTACAAGAAGATTGGTATTTTAGAAATCTAATTATTCAGCATTGAAGGAGAATATGAAAATATTTTCTGTGTCTTTTATCCCTGAGAACAGTATTAAAAAGAATTTGGGGAGTTTAAATTAGAAATGTTATTAATGGAATGTACTAGAGGGCTGTGACATCTTGTGCAGAAAGGGGAGCCTTGGAGTTGCTAGCTGGAGTTTAGTACACAAGGTTAGCAAACAGCAGTTCTAGTCAAAGTTCCTGCTACCTTTACTGTAGTGTAGTTGTGTGTGCTTTTGGGCACCCACATGTTCCTTAAAACATAAGCCCTGAGAATTTGTTTCAGGCTCTATACATAAAGGTACCTTAAAACTTGCATATTTTATATACTTGTACTGCTAATTTTTGCAGTTTTATACACTGAAAAAGATGCAAATAAGAATGGAGGTGGAAAAAACTTCTGCCTGGAAGATTCAGCAATTCCAAATGATTGCTGGGTTGTATTACTTCATTATAGATGAGCAGAAGTGTGCCTTGATCTTTAGTTTATTAAAGAAACATATCACCAGACAAAAACCCTCTAACATCTTCCTTTTCTCGTGTTGCTTTCTGTTTTTGTACTCTTGGAGCTATAGTCACTGCTGTGATTTATTTAGGATTATGTCATAGTGAGTTGAGGTCCGGGTGAGTATTTCTGCTGGGTGGCAGAATTGAGGATACTGTCTCCTGCAGTTCTGTCAGGTGTTGAGCCTTTTGTTTCTTTTCTGAGAACCTGATTAGGATCCCCCTCCCCTTTTGCCCACCAAGGCTCTTGAGGCTAGTGTTTTCAACTCGGTGCTTGCATCTTTGAAGTCATCAGTTGCAGAACATGCTCTAATTAATCTTTTCAAAATCTGGGCTCTTTGTAAATATTATGACTAGGGATTTAATCTTGTATTTGCTGACAAAATCGATATTATTTAAAACAATGGCTTTGTGAGTTGCAGACTGTATGCCTGTGTCAGAGCTGAATGAGATTTTTTTTCTTTAAACACCAAATACTGAAATTGTTTTTTACTGATCTTTGCACTGATAGCTGAATACTTGAAAAAATGGACAGAACAGATGCTTATTGTGAACTGAACGTTGCACAGCTGCAGGGCAGACATCTTTCTAAGTTATTATGAACAGCCATGTTTTTGCAAGGTACAATTAAAATAACAAAGTCTTGGGTGAATAGGAAAGTTAGCCATGAGTTTACTTTCCAGTGGGAGAAATTATTCAATGTTTGCGAGATGACCCTTTGCCTAAGCAGAAGGGTGCTTTTTGGCAGAGATGCATCTGTATATTGTTTGACATATTTGACCTGTTGACTCCACTTCTTGCTTTAGACATGTGAAGTTACTTCTGTGAAGAATTAGTCCTTGTAGAATTGTATCAAACGAGGTATCTTTCTTTCATAGTATTTGTAGGTATATTTTTACATTTTTTTTCTTTTATTTTCATGCTTACCGTGTAAAATCCTTTCAGAAAGCAACAATAAACTGTAAGTAAATTAAATGCAAATTTTCCAACAATTGTTTTGTTGCCCAATTGTATGGTCCCAAGTGAGTTGCACAACCAAACTAATGAAAGATTAAAAGTATCAAGAATAAACTCCCTATTGTAGCAACAGATTATCAACTATATCTTAATTCAGTGGTTGGAATGATAGTCTGAAGGATAGTGTCATTAAACTTCTAATTATTTAAATAAATTCCTGTCACTTTTTCAAGGATTAAACTGAAATACTACTGGGGAGGGAATGTAAATTTTCAGAAGGAAGGATAGGTGAATATAATAGATATTAATAGTAGCGTTGTATTTAATGACCCTTTTTACCACAATAGAATGTGGTAGAAGCATTATCTTGGGGACTTGAATAAAGGATTATCTTAATATTTCACTGAGAAATGCATAAGGGAAACATTCATCAGAACTGTATGTGACAGAATTCATGCCTTATAATAATAGCCTGTGGTTTCAGAACATTACAGTAGCAAACCCAACAACAGATGAGTAATGTAACACAGGATGTAGCTTGTTTTATTCTGCTGAAGCAAGGATCAGGGCTTCCTGGGGAATATGAACTGCAGTTTAGTTCTCCCACTAATGTATAGCCTGGAAGTACTGAATAAAAATTAAAGAAAGAAAACAATTTATAATGCTGTGCTTGTCTAGAATAAAAGCAAACTGTATACATGGAGAAGCTGTAATGGTTTGCTGCTGCTGCATGTTTACTTGTCTTGCAAGCTGAAATAAATTTACTTTGTATATAAAATTGTGTCTGCCATCAACATAGAATCTGCCAGGATACTGAAAATGCAAATCACTGAATGTATCACCCTGTGTTTAAGAATGGGCTTAAATTGCTGGAGACCCAGGTTAAACATTAGGAAACTTTCTAGTAGAGAGGGTAATGAAGCACGGGACTAAATTGCTTGGGGAAATCATCCATCCCTGGAACCTTTGGAACAAGGTCTGCAAATACTGTCAGGAGGGGTATGGTTTATGACCTCGTCCCACCACTTTGTGTAACTGTAGGATTTCTTGAAGTCAGTTCCTATTTCTCTGTCACTTTTTTCTTTCTGGGAGAAGCTCAGAGCACAAAGGGTAGACTTGAATGTTTGTTCTTAATGCTGAAAAAAAAAATCCTTAAATTGAAATGGTGCTTTGAATCAGCATTTCCTTGTCATTAATAATAAGCTAGATTACTTCCAGTAAGAAAAGAAAATCAACTGTGCTGTTGAAGTTTGTGCTGAGGTTTTTGTGCTGTGCTTTTTGACTTTCAGAGAGTTCAGTGAAATACTGTTTGTTTCAAATTTAAATAGTTACAGCAAAAGAAAAATGTTAGTTAACTTTTTTTATTACTCATAATTAATAAGATCTGATCTTTTGTTTTTTATAAATCCCAATTCTAATTAAATGGGTATTTCATTTAAAGGGTTTTGTTTTTTTGGACGGAGGGAGAAATTAGAAAGCAGATGCTGAAAAGATGTTTTGACTGGTATGTTTAAAGTCTGTATCATCCAGCACTTTATCTTAGATAATGTGTAAACTTGTTAAATATTTAATAAAAATGTTTCACTTAATGGCTTTAAGTTTTGCCTTTCAAATACCTTATATAAAGTCGTTCCTCAATTACCCTTCTGAATAAATAATTGTAAGCTTAGTTTATTTTACCTAATTGCATAGGAAATATGGCAAACATACAATAGTTTTTATTTTTGTGTTGGAGAGCTGCATTTATTTCCTGGCTTTGTTGTGCTAATTAAAGAAGGTGTTTTTCATCTGTTTTATCAGAAATTCGTAGTCCATCCTCAGCCTGTCTGGGTGACTGCAGAAGACATAGAATTGTGGCATCACAGCAGATCGGAAGTTGAGCAAGTTGAGGGTAAAATCTTTTAATATGATTATTCCCAGCTGTAAGAACAGATAAAATAAAATGTTCTATTTTCATGTTCTACTTTGAACATGGAAATATCGGAAAACTAAAGGAATAAGACTCCAGAAATGGGCAAACATTAAATTATATGCATTGTTTTGGTATATAGAGGAAGAAAGTTTCGGTGATGGTACAGGGAGAGAAGAACTGTAACATATAAACACAGAAGCTTTTTACAGTCTACTAAGAGGCCAAAAAGCACTCCATTAAAATGTTTCTTGTGGATTGTTTTTAAAACAGAGTAGATAAAAAAAATGAGACTGAAAGCTGACATGCAAATTGTTAAGGTTGTGTACAGGCATTTTGGGGATCATTAGGTAATTTGAGGCCTATAATTAAATACTGAACTAGTAAGTGTAAAGGTGTTGACAGCTGCTTCTTTATAAAAGGTAATATGTATCTGAATAACCTGAATTTATGTGGCATTTTTCTCAGGTTGTTTAATACAGCCTTGAACAAGTTGTTTTTTTCAGGGCAGAGGGGAGACATGGGAAGAAAAGTAGTTCTTAATAAATAGCATTCTTGATAATTTCTTTATTTTAATTCCTTTAGACTATGTCTGAATGTATCCAGCTCTCATTTGCTGTTTGTAGAATTGGCATTTACACGGTAAGGCAATGTTCTAACTAACTAAGTATTTTTTGTTAGTGTTAATGCCATTTGAGTGAAAAGAAGTTACTTAAGTTTTTTAGTATTGGATTTAAGTAATGCAGATAGCAAAAGGGATTTGTCATACTAGTTTGCATAAACAGACTACGGTAGGTTTTTGTCCTGTCAAAGATTTACTAAAACCAGAAGAGAAAATGCGTCCTTCACTTCAGTTAAAAAAGGTAAAGAAAAATTCAGCCAACCTCTTGAGGTGTAAGAAAATTTAGAATTCATGTGCATCAGTTGCTGAGAATTCTTGCACAATGTAATTGCTGGAGGGTTTATGAACATTTGCCATTAAATACCTATGATGTCTGAGTAACGTCACGTATTAAAACATGTTAGCTAAATGCACATATTGTAAGCTTTGTCTGGAAATCTTTAACATTTTGGAAATGCTGTTAAGTTAAACTTACCTTATATAAAAGAAATAAGAAGTTTACTTTAAGCATATGCCCCAAATATGCTAGCATTTTTTTTTCTGCTCCCGGTTGTTCTAATTAGTGATGAGAACAGTTAGATGAATGGGGTTTTGCAGAAATTAATTGTAATGAATACATTACAATGATGTGTAGTGTAAACACAGCTTGCACAATGTATAAGACTCAGTTGCTCAAATCATGCTTCGTATCCTGGAGCTTTGGGAGTGGGAATGCTGCTCCTTCTGTTACCACTTTTCAGGAGGAAGCCTGGAACGTACCACTTCATGCAGTCAAAAGTGTAGGTGAGTTTTGAACAACAGTGATCAGGGCTATTTGCCATCAGGAAGTCTTACTTGAGAACAGAATCTCAAAGCTTACTTAACATTTGCTTTTGGTCATATCCAGGTAGTGTTCAATATCTGCTTGAGTTTCTTTTTCCCATGACATTTGCCTGATTTTTGTTTTCAACGTGTAAAAGTCTTCTAAATGGTAGAAAATAAGAGTCAAAGGCATATTTCCTTATGGTATTTAAATTTCTTAGGAGGACTTTCTCTCTAAAAATCCCTGTGTGATAAAGAGTATACTACCTTGAAGGATTAGAGAGGGTTACAGTATGAGGTTTCAATGCTGCGAGGTACACAAATGGTTTGCCAGTTGTTCAGAAGGCTAGAGTAAGCTGTTCAAATTAGTTTGAGGGAATGTCCAAGTATAAATGTGTGTGTGTTGCAGACCTGGGTATAAGCAGGTACAATATACATCAAAGTACATCCTCCGACAGTAATCAGTTCTGTTGTAGTTTAAAATAGGTTAAGTGTTGTCTGTATACTGGAGTGCCCTGCTAAGTTGTGGTAGCTGCAGTTATAGTGATAGCTGTATAACTGGTATCTCACTCTGACCTTTTGGGCAGCAAAATACTTAATTTTATCAAATGTTTTAAATTGCAAAATAAAAAGAGCTAGCTTGACTTATTAAAATGCTGAAAGAAATGGATTTCATTGACTGCTGGTACTTAAGGGAGGATAGCAGGAGGATGATGACCAGGCTTCAGAGCATCTGGAGATGCACAGTTGTGGCCACAGTTGTACAGGGCAGGACACGGGTCCCATGTAAAGTGCATTTGAAAGCTAAAATAGTTCCTTTAGGAAAATGCTAGGTGCAGAGAGTACTTGCTTACATAAAAATGCATGTCATTGGGAAGGTGAGTTTCAGATGATCTGACTGGAGGGTGGGTTTGGACAGCCTTGATCTCAGAGCAAACAGAAAGGCCTGCTGAAGTGAGAGCTGTGCAGAAATACAGTGTGATAGTTTCTGCCTCTGTGCCATGTCCTGCTCGTGCTTGTAACTCTGTCACTGGATTTGTTGCTCAGGTATGTCAGCAGTCTGGCAGCTAGCAAGTATTGTGCGCTCCATACTGATGTCAAGAAGCAAACCACAGAACTCCAGCGCATATTTCCCTTTTAATTAATTCCTTGTGTCTTGTGCTTTCTGCTGCATGCTGTTTTGCAGATTCAATAGATACTCTGTTTGCTAGTTGATTGATTTTTATCCAAAATCTAAGCGGTCTCTCAGATGCCAGTCCTTAGCAGAACCATGTGTTCAGCTTGTACTGTGTTACTTGGACACTTCCTGTTCTGCATGTCCTCACGGTACAATGCTGCAAGTAAGGCTCTTAGTCCTTTGGACTGCAGACATCTCAACTGTTAGTCTGTTATCAAACTGCTTATCAGTAACACTCTAAAGCACCCATTACATCAACTGTACTACACCATTAAATAGGCTTCGTGTTTGTATGGCACGTACAGATTATGAGATGGAGGAAGAGTTTATATGGCCATCTGTGGCAAAACAGCCTGTGCTGCCTTCAGCTACCACGATTAAGAAGTCAAAGCTTTGTTGTCTTGAGCTAGGAGAAAACCTACATCTTTACAAAAGTGCAGGAGGAGATGGGATGCCTATTTCAGGTGAATTAACTAGATGAGATTACTTTAAAGTGTATACCCTTGCAGGGAGGAGGAGCAAAGCAGAAGTGGTTAATATAAGAACTGTGTAGATATTTCTGGGGATCTGAAACTGATAAATGTGTATTCTAAAAGGAAAACGTTATCATGAACTCAAATGAAAACTTTTGGGATTAAGAAATCAACCAACCAATGAAAATAAACCTCAATGCGTTTCACATAGCTAGTATCTTCTGGCAAAAGTACCAGTTTTTCAGGTGCATGTTTCTGCTTCTCCCACCATACTAGTGTCTGCGTCAGATGTGTCAATTGGATGTGTGGGAACAAGCAGATAAATTTGTGAATCTGCGTGACTGTGGAGATTGTAAGCATATGGCAGCTTGTAACAAAAGGTTATAATTTATTTCCTTTCTTTTTCTGATTTAATTTTCTTAACCAGGTAAAGGTCCTGTTAAAATAATGATGGAGAATTCTACCTAAATGAACCTCAGAAGGAAAATAATCCAAATTTTTTTGTCTTGTAAACCAGTTTTTATGACAGGACACTTGCCACCTTTATACCTGTTTAGAACTCCACCTTGGAAACTGTGTGCATGATTAGGTGCCTACACATGTACTCCAGAAGGTTCTCTGATACTCTGTACTAGGTTTTGAGACTTTTTCCTTTTAATCCACTTGCATATAATTTTAAGCTCTTTTGAACAGGGGTAATAAGGTATTCTTTCTGTCCCTAACCCTTAAATGTGACTGCAGGAACATGCAAAATGTAATTTTCACATCACTTGTTTTGGATAGCAAAACAAGGACAGAAGCCTCTATGGGGTGAGACCCATCCAAAAATACCTAAGGAGGTCTAGTGGAAGCATGGTCTTTTACCGATGTGTGTTAGAAAGAAAAATACTGGAAAATGCATTTTCTTGTTTCAGGAAATTAAAAAGTAAGTTTTTCTTGGTTTCAGAATATGGCATCAATAGATAAATATCTTGTTTCAAAGCAAAACAAGGATAATGAAAAGCTTTCTGTAGATCTTTCTGCTTTCAGATGCTGGGTATGGCAAAAGCGATGCACTGTAGCAACATTGCATCAATGTTGGCATCTTCTTCCTGAAAATCATGAGTAATGGATATTTTAGTTTTAGTAGCCTCTTGGCTTGAATTTGCGCAATGAGAAGTGGAAATAAATGACGCATTTTTACAGCTTTGCTTGCTATAGTTTATATATGGTAAGTACAGTAAATGATGCAAATGTGCTTTTAGTTTTCTGGTTTACTTTGGACTTACTTACATTTGTCTTTGTTTATAATGATAAATTCATGTCTTGAAATGGTTTGACTGGAAACAGCTGTTGTGCTAAGGAATTTGTCTGATGTTACAACAAAACAGAAATAACATTTACTCATGAAGTGGTGGAGAGGAAGCTCTTAAAAGAAGAGAAACCAACTGAGGCAACAACTAAAGGCAGCCATGAAATAGGAGGTAATTATGGGAACATGTCAGGGAGGTTTCTGGAGCCAGCCTGTGACTTAGAGTATGGAAAGCTTCCTATGAGACTCTTCCCCTCCCTGACATGGTTTCCCATTGGAAAATACTAAGTTAAAGTAATAACAGTGTTCATATAGCATATCCTGTCTACTCCTCCCTTTCCCATGTCGTGTCCTTGACATGAACAGCAAAACAAAAGCACAAAAGTGCAGCAGGAAAAAAGTCCTTTTATGTGCTACCCTTGGGGAAATGTGGATAATTCCATTCACAGTCACTGCTGATATTCTGTGGATAGACTGTTGGAAGGGAAAGGTGTAAATGTTTTTAACTTCCAGCCTTAAATAAAAGGTTCTCGCTATCACCCCAGTCTTGGCAGTGACTTGCATTGGGTGGAACTATGCCTGCTTTGTTATTGCAAATCTGTAGTCAAGCTGCTTGAACCATGCTAGTTGTGATTTGTGTTGCTACCAACCTAAACAGGAGAAAGAGGGGCAGACTGTCCTGATGCATGTGTCACTCTGTGCATGCGAATATTAGCTATACTGTGGGTTTTTTACTATGAACTATGAAACTTTACTTTCTGCTTTTTCTGAAATAAAGGAACAGTTGTAACATTTTTTCAAATGAGGAAAGTAAAGACAGATGAAGGGGGAGAACCTCAAGGCTGGGTCAGGAGTGAGGATTAGAATACACTTCCCTTTCTCTCCACAGAGTTTGCTGGTTAAAGTGAACTGTGCTGACATTGCTGAGCAGTCTCTCCTTGTGGCCAGCGCTCGTGTTACCTGCTCAAAAAGCTCAGCAGCTTGGTGCAGCCAGTGCTGCTGCGACAGCATTGCTTCCTTGGACTGCTCAGTGATATACACTGTATTTTTCCAGCTCTTTGAGAACCTCTGGCAATTAGTAATTGATTTCACTTGGAAAGGTATGGTTTGCCAAAACAGCCTGTTAATTTTTGTCAGAATCTGTTGGACAAACTTGCAGGTTGGAATAGAGCTTTGTCCTGGACTAGGGACTTTACGATCACAGGTTTTGTTCCATCTGATTCATCTCTGCTGTCCATAGCTCCTTCCTGCTCTAGAGGACAGCAGTGTTGTTCCACAGGCCGTGAGCTTTAGGGAGGACAAGAGGAAAAGCCCAGATCATCATTACAAAAGACTCCAATCTCTTCTATTCAGACAAGGTGCTGTTCAATTTGCATTTATCAAAGATGTGGGGTTAGTTGTCCTGTACATAAGTGCTGTTTTGCTTCTTCCCTTTGGAAGTCAGGATTCCTATACCTCAGTCTTGCTGTCTGTCCAGAAAACAGTTGTGTAATGTGTTGGCAAAATGTTGTATTTTGCATTCATGGTGCTCCACATGAAAAATAAACTACTCTTGTTAGGCTCAAGTGGTGCAGGGGGTGATGGTATGAGCATGGAAATTTTCTGGTGGCCTCTGCTAAGCATCCTTTTTTTGTGTAGCTTGCAAAGTAGCCTCTTTAGTTATAAAAATAAAAAAAATGTTATTTTAATTGAATATAATATGTTTAAAATGTAATTCGTAAGTACATTGCAAAGTAAAGATATTAAAAATTCTGACAATCTCCTATGACAAAAATGACCTGTTTGAAATCTGAGGTGCCCTGAGATTGTGGACTTGGAAAGGTAGAAGGGGAACATGTTGAATTAGTGGCAAATTACAAATCTCGTCGTTCACTGTATCATTTGAATTATTGAGAGGGTGAAAAGACTAGAAATGGCTCTTCAGTGAAAGTGAATTTTTTCTTCCACATTCTGTAATCCAGAGGTTGGGAGTATGCATAGCAACGCGATGTGCAAAAGAGCAAATTGATTTGCAAGGATTCCTGACGGGGCAATTCAAAGTTGTGATGAAAGACTCCCTGTGATTATGGTCAAAGTTGCATGCCCTGCTGTCTGCGCATGCAGTCACATCCTCTACCTTGTACAGTTGGATAAGTAGGAATCTAGTAACGAGATCTGCAAGTAGAAATAGGGAGCAACAGTAATATGTACCACTCGCAGTATTTTGCATGCAGTTGCAGGGGTTTTTTTATTGTTCTGTTTTTTTTAGTCCTAGTCTTGCCAAAAATGGTGTTGCTTTTGAGTATGAATTGCAAACTGTTTGTTGTTAGTCTGTATTTGCCTTTAACAGCAACTGGACAACCAGCACTGGAAATTATGCTTCTTGCAGAATAATTGCATCTTTCACAAGATGTCATATTACAGCAGATGTGGGAAAAGTTTGTTCTGCAGGTCTTAAACTTTGTACTGTGAGCTCAAAAGTTGTCTGTTTGTCTTAGAGTAAGAGAAGATTGCTTTTCCTGTGAACATGCATGCCCTGTATCCTGAGGGCATCAATGATAAGTTACTGTTATGATTGCTGCTGAAAATAGTTCAACTCTGTTTTCTGAAGACATCCTGCATTTGTTCAAGAATAGGGATCTGTTAAGTGAAGAAGTCATGCAAGTGGATAGTAGATTAAAAATAAAGGAAGCGCATCAAATGCCACAAAATGTAATCTGTTCATGAGTTAGCTTTTTTTTTTTTTTGTGGAAAGACACTTCTAATTCTCACCATCACTATATGTCTATGCTTGGTGTTTTTAATGTTTCTTCTCATCTTGAAGTTGAAAACGTTTGCTCAGGTGTTAAAGTTAGTTTTCAAAGTGGTTTGCTGAATATCTGCTGCTACAGCTTCTTTATAATTGTAGTCTGCTGTCTTCAAAGTAGTTTAAGATTGTATGGATGTGTAATTAAATCCATAAATGCTTTTGGAAAGGCTGTTCTACAACATCCTTTAGAGCCTTTAAAAGTAAATAGTGCTTTTATATCTGCCTTCTATTACAATGTTTGTATGTTGATGAGTTTGATTATATTGCACACAAATCATAAAGCTGGTTATATTCTGTCATATGAAAACTTTTGAGTGCCACTTCATTTTTATGGCAAGGATTTATATAGTACAAAATGATATTGAATTTGTACTGGGTTTATATTGCTGGGTATTATGTTGTTTAAGAGTTGAAAACAACAGTGTTTAATAGATGCCATAAATTCATACTATGGTTCTACTGGTATGAGTATATATACTTAAATTTCAAAAAGAAGCTTTCAAGTAAGTAAGTGTTACTAGGATCTCTAATGCCATTCTGGGCAGTAGACATTTAGGAAATGGTAAAAATGTGAGAGGTGGTTTAAGAATATCTTTTGTCATGGAAAGCAGAGCTACATACAGCTATCACACGGTATGTTGCAACCAAGATTTTAAAATTCTGTTTCTGGTATTGTCACAATTGCCTGTGTCAATCTAGTTAAATGTCTGGTACCTCTGTTTTCAGCAATTTTTGTCCCAAGGCTTCCCAAACTTACAACTTCATTTTTTTTAGCTTTGTTTAAGCTACCAGTGAAAGTGCTAGACTTAACCTGTTTTACTCAGTCCTTCTGGTGTCTTAAAGATCTCATGAACACAAATTATTTATTGTGCAGTTATTTTATCATGGAATGTCCTGTGTTGGAAGGGACCCGCAAGGATCATTGAGTCCAACTTCTGGCACTGCACAGGACAACCCAAAAAATCTCATGGTGTGTTGTCAAAATGCTTCTTGATTCATATACAGGGACCTTACACATTACAGAAGAAACAAGGTTGGTGGATCTTCAGATCCAATCCCACAGAGCCTCTCATCTGAAAGAGGTGTTTTTTTAATTAGTGTAAGGAAGGCAACAGCAGCCAATGGAATGAAATGTCCCACTTTCTCCTCCTCTTCTCCAAATCCAAGTGTAATTTAAGAGAGGGACACAGAAGTCTGCTGTATGTTTCCTGGGCTTCCAAGAAGATGCAGATGCCAGAACAGAGAGTAGCTGCTCACTAGCATTTTCAAAACTTCATTGTAGCCTTGGGCACATGCTGGCGCCATGTTTTTGAACAGATCCATAATCTTCCAATGGTTTCTTTTTCAAAACAAGGCAACATGTTTCCATGCTGTAACTGGGACTTTTATAAGGGCATGTAGTGATAGGATAAGGGGGAATGGCTTTGAACTGAAAGAGGGCAAATTTAGATTAGATATTAGGGAGAAATTATGTACTGTGAAGATGGTGAGGCACTGAGTTTGCCCTGAGAAACTGTGGATGCCCCATCCCTGGAAATGTTCAAGGATAAGTTGGATGGGGCATCCACTGGTCTAGTGAAAAATGTCATCAACATTAATAAATGTTGCATCCCAGGCAAAACGCACAGCCCATCTTTTTTGCTTATCTTTGCCTCAAATTCCATTACTAATGGATTTTTTTAACCACTCTTTACACAGTAATGTAGTCAGACAACATACACTTTACCCTAGTGGAAGATGATTATTTGTACCCCAATTCTAAAAGTGCACACATTTCCAAAATATGTGAGATTTCGTTTCTTAACCAGGCCTGTGTTGTGTTAGGCCTGTGTTGTCTTGAAGATCTGCTTACTTCATTTGTTGTCATCTTGGATAGACTGGAAGACATTCCACTGCAATTCTCTGCAATACATATGTGTAAGTAATAACCCCTCTGTATAGGGTTGTACCTAGAGGCCTGACAGAGGTTGCTGCTCTGTTCAATACCGACTCAAGTCTCTGCTGTGACAAGCAGGCTACAGGCAGACAGGGATTACATCAAACACATCAGTGTATTTGGAAACTGTGCAAGGTCTTGCCAAATGCACTTCTTGTCTGTGTGTGGAAAAAGAGGTGGGATTTGTTGTGAAGTTGAATCTGTATAGGCAAAAGATGTGGAACCATGAAGGGAAAGTGAAGCAAACATGCTGACTAAGACTTGACAAAGACTTCTGGTTATTGACATAAAGATTTGTGTTTCAGGTGTTTTTGTCTTGCTCTTTGTGAGAGTTGTGTGTTGTTTTTTTCTCTGCTTGGATTTATTGCCTGTGGAAGAGCATGAATCTACTTAGAGAGGTTCATGAGCAGATTGGGTCATATTGTGGGATGTTAGAAGTAAGTAACTCTTATTTCAGTGGTTCTAAAATGCAATTCACTGTGGCATCTCACTTGTCTTCGAACAAGAAGATGACCCTGAAAGGGATGAGAGTGGAAATACACACCTTATCATACCAGATTAAAAAGCAACGGCCACAGGAGATGAGAACTCCAAATCTTGGACCTCAACCTTGCAGGAAAGAATAATATAGGGGTCATAAAAGAGAGTTTTAAATCCGAATAACCCATAAATAAGAAGGTCAAAATGTATATTTAAAAAAAAGAAAAAAAGAAAGAAACAAAAAAACCCACCCCCAAACAACTAGAAAACCCAAAATACAACTGCTGTGGAGTAAACTGTGCTGAACTGAAGCTCTAGGACTGTTGGATAATGAGCAAGAAAACCACAATAAAAGAAACTGTGGTTTTAGGTGTGTGTTGTGCTGAGCCTGTAATGTAATATTAATCTTTTATAAGCTATCACTCTCCAATAATAATTTAGTGGTTGATAAATCAGCTCTAGATGGAGAATATGAATAAAGCTCTTAGTAAGTACAAAATCTGAATGTATTTGGAAATGCCTGTGGAACTCTTCCTCATAAAGGTTTTATTATACCATATGCTTGTATTCCCAAATCTGACAGATAGTGGCTCAACTTTCAAACTTCCCAATGAGACACAAGTTATTTTGTTTTCAGCAGGGTAAACAGAGGTGTAAAATGTAAAGAATTTACTGATACTCCACTAGCAACTTCTAGACAAGATCTTGTGGTTCCTAATCACAGTGTGTGCCTTGGGCGATTGGTGTCTGGGCATTTGAATACTTAGATTAGCCTTCTGCTCTTTTACCATTGAAATTAGAACATAATTAGAAATAATCTGTTGTGATTCCAAATTTGTTTGCAAATTCTAGCATGGGATTGAGAAAAGAGAGGTTTTATGGGTTCTTTTGTAGGAGTTAAGGATTTTCTCTTTTAAAATTCTGTAGTATGGAAAGCCCTTTCCTGAGGAAGGAAGATGTTAGTAATTTGCTCAAGTTCTTGAATAATATTGCAAAGAATGCCACTTGATTTCATGTTGTCACTTCTCTGTCCTCCTCTGACCTCTTTCAAGCTTTCTTTACCAGGCTACTTTATGTGAGATAGGTGCACCAGGTAAGCTAACATATTTTTTTTCTCTTAGCATCTGATTCTAATGAAGTAACCATTTTTTTCCTATAGATGCTAACTGTGATGTTGTGTGTGACCAGGGTTCAAGATTTTCTGGTTTTGATGCCCTGTTCCTCTAATTACTAGAATATTTTTGTTAAGAAAAGCTACTTGTGTTATACTTCAGCGTGTGTATTGCCTGCTTACTGTAACAACTGCTGCAAGGAAGGACTTCTTTTCTTAAGAAGGAAAAGGTATTCAGTGGAGGACTGAAAAGAAATTATAGAAGTGGTATATAAATTTTTACTGTTATATGCTCAGTATGTTGAACTATTGCAAGTGTCTGTGTGGCTGTTTAGGCACTGAACACTGCTGTGTTCCTTAGCTCTTAAACTGACTTAAGTAACTTTCTGTTGGCTTTGTCTGTGTTTTGTACTGGAAACAGACTCCTTAGTTGAAGAGTAGGCTTTGAGTCTTGGTGGGGCTTTGCAAGATTAATTTGGGATATCCAAAAAAGTCTTTCTGTAAAGGTCTTTTTCAATAGCTGTTTTGGGTGTGCCAAGGCTGAAATGCATTTTAAAATAAGGGCTTAATTGAGAAAAGTGTTTTATAGACAGATGACTTAATGGATTTATGTGTTGCTGATGCAAGACTTCACGGCACAGACTGGTGAAGTATAAGAAGCCTCAGAAACAGGGAGTCTCCCTTAATGCACAAATGTTTCTGTTTTTCATGTTCACATGATAAAATCATAACAAATAGAGCTGAAAGGAGTGAGACTCATCTAATTAATTCCTGTCTCAAAAGCAGGATGAACTATGACCAAACCAGTTCTGACCAGACTGCTCCTCTAAAAAAAACCGCACATCAGGTTCCATAATCTCTTTTGGCAACCTCTTCCTGAGCTCAACTAGCCCTGCTTTCTTCTACACACTATTTCTCTAAGATCTAGCCTAAATATTCTGTTAATCTTTCTTGCTTCAGTTTAAACTTTTTAGCGCAAGGTTAGGTGGGGCTTTGAGCAACCTGGTCTAGTGGAAGCTGTCCCTGTTCATGGCAGGGAAGTTGGAACTAGATGATCTTAATGGTCCCTTCCAACCCAAACCGTTCTATCATTCTTGTCTTATAGACAGCAAAAAGGAAAAAAAAGTCTGTTGCTTTGTTGTTTGAAAATTGCTTGTCATGTGCTTTTTCAGCTTTCTGTAGATTAATGGATGGGTCATAGTGTAGAGAACCCCAAATACATAACCACAATGAGGAGTGGGTCATATGGCAGGTTACACAGGTTTGTGTGTCTCTTTTGCCTTATTTACTTCTATAAAAAGAGCAGTCAGAAGCAGCTTATTATTTTCATGCTGAACATATTAAATTGCTTGATGAACATCACCTACTGGGTAGGCACTCTTCCTTCTGTCAAGGAAAGAGTCTTTGAAGATGAACTTCACTAATGTTAGAACTTGATTTTATTTGACAGTAGAAACAACATTTATGTATACCTGGGTGTTCTTAGAATAATGGGTGAAACCACAATACAGATTCAATGTTTTTTCTTTCCTCTGTCGTAAGACACTTAGCAGTGTTGACTCAGCACTTCTGAAGCAGTTGGGAAGATTTTTACAGTGACAGTATTCAGTCAGGGAAGGTCATGGGGCAGATCATCTTGAGTGGCATCATGTGGCATGTACAGGACAACCAGGGGATCAGTCTGAGGCAGCATGGGTTTAGGAAGAGCAGATCCTGCTTGACCAACCTGGTGTCCTTCTGTGATAAGGTGACCCACCTAGTGGTTGAGAGAAAGGTCATGGATGTTGTCTACCTGGACTTCAGTAAAGCCTTTCACACCATTTCCCACATCATTGTCCTAGAGAAGCTGAGAGCGCAAGGCTTGGACAGGTGCACTCTTTGCTGGATTAAAAACTGCCTGGATGAGTGAGCCCAGAGTGGTGCTGAATGGAATTACATCCAGCTGGTGGCCGGTCATGGGTGGGGTTCCCCAGGGCTCAGTACTGGGCCCAATCCTGTTCGGTATTTTTATCAGTGATCTGAATGAGGGGATCAAGTACACCCCCAGTCACTTTGCAGATGAAACCAAGCTGGGCAGGAGTTGATGTGCTGGAGGGCAGGAAGGCTCTGCAGAGGGATCTGGACAGGCTGGATCCATGGGCTGAGGCCAGTGGTGTGAGGTTCAACAAGGCCAAGTGCTGGATCCTGCCCCTGGGTCACAACAACCCCAGGCAGTGCCACAGGCTGGG
>VWZT01014573.1:28688-88956 GCA_013397055.1 Pachycephala philippinensis | reverse complement strand
ATGTTGTAACCTAGGACAACTGGGTAATAGTAAAATTATATTTTCAATTTAAAATATGTAACTGTAAAAAAAAGAAAATCCTTCTCTGTCAAGTGTGGTATTTAGCATTGTGTGTCAAATAATGTAGATTTCCACTACAGTACGAGTTTAGAAAATAGGGATAGCCAGTTCAAAATACAGAGAAATAGGTTAAAATAGCCTGATATTGCAATAAAGTGGCTGGTACTATAAGGAACAGTGATTTACTATAATAAAGAAGGAGAGATCTGTTCTTATTCCAAATACATTGATTTTTTTATTGAGATGATTTGTAAAAACAGGAGACCTATATTTATTTCCTGATTCAATTATCTGGATGGCACTAAGTATGTCCATCATGTATTCATTCATTCATTCATTCATTCATTGAGACACTGTCAACATATTCCAGGGGCAACAGGTCATATAACAGTGAATGCCAAATCAAATTTCTATCTACATATTCAGTTCTACTTATCTTTGTGTACATCACAATGCTTGAGATTTTACTGTGGACAAAGGCTTGCTTGTGATCAAGCGAGTGCAGTTCCTTGGACAGCCCCCAGGTACAACAGGGACTATTCTGCAACATCCTTAGCTCTTCTGAAAGAGAGACTGGTCTCACAGGAAAACAAAGTATCTTCCCAGCACCTGAGCTAATTGTTGATTAACTAAGTAATTCTCAAATATTTGGATGCAGCTGTAGGTCTCAGTACTGTATGAAGTTTCAATGAGTTGCTGTTTGATGGTATGAAGATGAATGTAAAAGGAATTTTTAGGGACATTAAAAGTGTTTACTAATGAGAATGCATTGCATACAACAATTGAAAATATCCAAATCTAGAAACTTTATGTCACTCCACGTCACTGATTACTACACACATTCCTTTATTTCACATTTCCAGTGGTGATGAGGCTATTGTTTTCCGTGATGTGTGCATTAGTCCTCATTGCACACACACACAACTACACTGCACACAAAATTCAAGGCATGGTAAACCTTGCCAGAATATATATGTTTAGTAAGGTAATGAAATCAGTCTAGTTTCAGGTCACCATCCTCCTGGTTTTGTGTCAAAGCTCTTTGTTACAACAAAAAAAATCCTGTCTATCAGCAAGAAGATTCTCCATGGTTGCAATTCTCATCAAAATGTGAGTTTTAGAGCTGCGGTGAGCATTGATTACAAGTGTGTGTCAGCGCAAGCAATGGGATATGACCATGTTAGCCTAAGAAGAACCTGTGGCAAGTTTATGGCAGAGCTCTTTGGGGTTCCAGCAATACTTATAGGTGCATTTGAGGCTTTTAGACGTGACAGGGTTTATGTTAGACTTCAGATAGTGAAGGAATAGCAAAGAAGTTGAAATGACTCAACAGTTCATGAAGCTCTTGCTGCCACACAAATGTGTTCTGTGTCATCTCATCCACACCCCACCAAAAGACACGCTTCTCCTTTGTCATGGTTTACAAAGGAAAACTTCGTATTTAAGACTGGTACTCAACTGCTTGCATTGGTTAGTGATGGGAGGGCTCGCTTCACCACCAAATTGCTTTTCATAATTATGTGAGTTCAATAAATATTTTCTGATTTTAATTTGTTCCTTTGTGCTGATTATTCTGAAACTCATGTCCTAGATTCTTATCTTCTACAGAGGAGGAAAAATAAAATATGTGTTTTAACCATGCACAAAAGAGTGTTGAAACTGGTAGAAATTGATTTGGTATTGTTCTGAAATCAAGCTAAGAAAAAAACCTGGATTTGTATTTTGTCCTCATATTTCCTTGAGGAAATGATCCATTCTGAAAGGGGCAGAGAGGGAGGGGAGAGGACCTTGTGACTTTCTTATCTTTAGTCTCTCATCCCAGGTTCCTTGGTTTGTTTCTCAATGACTCATAGAAGGGAAAATGATTTCACCAGATCTTTCACCAAAAGTAGCATTTAACTCACAATAATGTCTGAGCAACTGTGAGATATTCAGACTGCTGTGTAGCAGCTGACAACTGGTTTTATTTAACCAGGAAATAATAATTTTTTGCATGAATTACAGAAAACTTAAAAATTCTCATATGAGCCTTTTTAAATTTTGTGTCAACTTAATTCTGTGCTAATAGTTTAAAAACCTGATTCCAGTTGCTGTCAAATGCCTTACTACTATTTCTCTACTTCAGTATTGTGTGAAACTACCTTTATAAGCAAAATAGGTTTTAATTTAGCATGATTATATTCAAAACTTGAAATAACAAAAAGTACCAAGCTAAAATCTCAATGTGGCTATCTTGGTGCTACACGTTTTTCTTTACAAACACACTTTTAGTGTGGTCATTGGTCAGAGAATATGCAACAGCTCAATATTTCATGCAATTAGGCCCTGTCTCAACATAATTAAATTACTCAGCATTGCAGGTCTTCAGAAAGAGTGTAGAAAAATATTTCTTTATCCTGGAAACAGCTCATCAGCTTAAGCAATTTTGGAAACTAGACAAAATTCTTTATCTACAAAGTTTTCCTGCTGTTTGCTCTGAAATTGCCTACTATTTGCACTGAAATTGGATCGGAGAGGAGGGTGTTGCATTATCATCCCACTTCTGAGATTCATATATGTAACTGAACAGCTTTCAAGTGAAATGACAGAAGGCCATCACCTTAAGCTGCTTAATTAAATTGGGAAAATTAAGGGAAAAAATTGTGTGGATTTATGCTGGGAAGTATATTACATAAATATTGTATTTTTAATAGTTTTTCTGCACAAAGCTTCTTGACAGATTTGTTGCTTTAGAGAACATTTGAGGAAATGAATACTTTGTCAACAAATGATTTCTTCACATTCTGTTGGGGAAGATGTTTCTAGTGCAAAATTTAGTAAGTATTACTTAAGGTATTTATAAAATAAAATGTTTCAATAGAAGAACAAAGCACAGTAAATTTATAGCATATTCAGTATCTGCAGTACAAAAATGGAAGCAAGGTTGATTCCAGCAGGCCAAGTCACTGGCTTTGCCAGACAGAGTGGCCTTAACAATATATTTACAATATCTAGCACTAAATAATCATGTAGCTGGAAGTAAATACCAGAAAAATGGAATTGACTTGCATCTAATGTTACCACTATACAGGTTAACTTATTGTGATATACATCAAACAGGTCAGTTTATCTACTTTTTTTTATTTACTGCTACATGATTGGCTCTAACCTAGTATGATTTATACCAGCTGCTTAATCACATGGGAGTATACCTGCTGTTAAAATCATTGCATTGCCATGTGTTGGTTGCTCCCTTTTGTATTAAGTGCATTATATTCTGCAATTTACCTGCTGGTCCTTCGCCACAATCCTGAAGAATTTCTAGTGGATTTGCTGAAAGTCTACTCCTTTTTTTTTTTGTAGCAGAGTCTCACTTTTGTGACTCTGGAATTTGTCCTAAATGTCCAAATACAAATACACTTAGTGTGAGGATTTGGGGATTTTTTAAATTCGTATTTATTTGTGATTCATATTTCCTGAAATTGTAGCTCCTTGAAATCTTATGGACAATATCTGAGCCACTCAAACAGATGAATGTATGTATTGGTTTATTTTGTAATTTATTCTACTACATTAAATGGTAGACTTATACTGTAATGGTCTGCTCAAGTAGTGATAACGTTGCTGAGTGCTACCAGTGCATTAATGACTGAACTTGTTTGAATCACTAACAATTGTTATTTATTCTTATCTATGGAAACTCACCTGTAAAATATAAAGAAATTAATTTTTTAATTATGTATCTGCTACAGCAAAACATTTGATTCTAAAACTTTCAACCTTATGCAGAATTGGCTGTTACTTTTTGGAGGAACAACACCATATCAGTGTCCAAAAAGAAAAGTTTCTTTTTCAGAAGAGCCATTCATAATGAGTTTAACAGGTTTTAGTGTTATTTACTGGTGGTTATGAGCATCTTCTTGAAGGGTAATGAAGCAGAAAGCTGAGCAGAAGATAGAAAATAAGTTTATTTCCTGTGACTGTGTCTGATAATATCATCCTGATTTTTTAGATGAATGAGCTATGCTCAACACATAGCGGGTAATATCCATAGCAGTCCAGAAAGCAGGAGATGTCACTAACAGAAACTGAAAATAATTTGAGGAAAGGATAGGGTTCATAATGCTGCATAACTGGGACACTGTAAATGCACCAGGTCTCAGTGCAGCAGTACAAAATGAAATAGACTAGCTCATGGTGGAAAGCAGATGTTCCTCTTTCTTAAAGGTAAAATACTCTAAATCATATTAATTGCTCTAAATACGGCAGCTTGTGTTCAAAAGGTGTTTTGGAGATGAAGCCCAGGCTTAGTGGAGATGCTCTAATGAACAATACATTTTCAACTTTTCTAGAAATAAGGGACATTGGAACAAGACTGCAGAAATGCATGTAAGCACTTTTGGCAAGATCCTTACCTGACTGCAAGGGAGAGGGAGTGGGGTAATTTCATAATCTGTTTCTCCTGAAGTGGTGGCTGAAGCCATTGAATAGGAAAGCATTGCTACTGAGCAGTGGATGTCTGTCTGTCATGGCAAGGGGCTGAGCAGTGCCAGTTGTTCCATCATGTGAACTGCTATATTAACTTCTGAGTTTTTCCTCAATCTGGCAGACAATGGGGAATTCCAAAGGCAAAGGGTGAATACAGTAATAAATACAATGAAGTTAATTTGACATCTCTAGTGATTATGACTACACTGTCCAAACTAAAAAAGGGATAATTCCACTTGCCTATAAAATACCACAACAGGAGGGATATATCTCTCTTCAATATCCAAATTTGAGTGGAAATCATTTCACTTAGATTATCCTGGGTTAACATTGTTGACATAATCATTTGGAAATAGATGAAGCTTTGCAGGAAACTTAATATGGGTGAGATGAAATCAATAAAATTCTCTCAAATAGACAAAGACTTCTGAGGAGCTAAGCACTTTGAAGGAGGATTGATGATCATAGTACTTGCAACAATTACACCCTTTAAATCCAGCTGCTGATTTTAAACAGCATCATCAATTATTCCAAAGACTTTCAGTTTCTTGTGCAAAGTTATGTACAAGAGGAGGATAACCCAAGAAAATATCAGATGATGATATTCAAAATAACCAGATGCAGCTGACACAACAGATGGAAGTGAATCCATCCAGAGGGAAGTGGGCCTATGGGAATCTCACGAAATTCTGCAAGTCCAAGTGCAAGGTGTTGCCCCTGGATTAGGGCAATCCCATGAGTACAGACCAAGAGAAGTCACTGAGAACAGCCCTGCAGATAAAGAGACAGAGGTTCTGGTGGATGACAACAAGTCGTGAGCCAACAGCTGACACTGACAGCCCAGAAAGCCAACCATATCCTGGCCTGCCTCAAAGTAGCATGTCCAGGAGGCTGAGGGAGGGGATTCTGCCCCTCTGCTCTGGTCCTGTGAGACCCACCAGGAGGGTTGCATCCCGCTCTGGGAACTCTAGCCCAATAAGGGTGTAAAACTCTTAGAATGTTGTAGGCTGTAGAACTGTTAGACAGCCATGAAGATTATTAGAGGGCTGAAAAACCTCTCCTATGAAGACAGGCTGAGACAGATGGGGTTGTTCAGCATGGAGGAGAAAAGGCTCCAGGGAGAGCTTACAACACCTTCCAGTATGAAAAGGAGGCTTACAAAAAATGGGAAGATTGCTTTTTACACAGGTATATAGTGATAGAACAAGTGGGAAAGGTTTTAAACTATAGGTGGAGAGATTTAGATTAGGTATTAGGAAGAAATTCTTCACAGTGACAGTGGTGAGGCACTGGCACAGGTTGCCCAGGGAAGTTGTGGATGCCCTGCCCCTGGAACTGTTCAAGGCCAGGTTGGTGGGGCCCTGAGCAACCTGATCTAGTGGGAGGCATCCACACCCATGGTGGGGGGATTGGAACTAGATGATCTCCAAGGTCCCTTCCAACCCAAACCATTCCATGGTTCGATGTTCAGTTGATGTCCCTTGCTTTTAACAAAGACGTACAGAACCAGCTTGAATGGGTTCCTTTAGAAGATTTTTAAAAGGACTGTTGATTTATTTATGGGGTGAACCTTAATCAGGTGCAAAATATCTTCTAGGTCTGAACTGTGCTGCTGACAGTAACTGCTAGAATTCATAAACTTCAAGATTTATTTAGACTTTTCTGAACTCTAACAAACTCAGGAGTGTGATCAGTGAGACTGCATACAAAGTACCAAGACAATAACCACTTTTAGACATTTGCTTTCTTTACAGAGCGTATCTGCTTACGAGTGCCAGTGATTAAACGCTCAAGAAAACAGCTATGCCTCATTAACACCTAGTCCCCAAATAAGTGTGATCTCAGAGCTAAAGAAGTTTGTACCACTATTTTGGTCTGTTTTTAAAAGACAGCCTGAACCACAGAGTGAGTGTGATATGTTAGGATTATATCCTTCGTACTTTGGGGAATAAAATGTATCTGGGAGTAATTTCTCCCATTTGATGGAAAGGAAATATTAATGAGTAGGTCAGAGTCTCTGACAAATTGATTCCATTTAGCTGGCCTAACACAGATAGCACTTTAGCGAAGTGTTACATTAATAATCTATCCTTTTAGCCTTCCTGTTTTTCTGTGGAGGCAGGTGCCACAGTTTTCCTATTAAACAAATGTAATTAAGCAATAGTTCAGTGATTCGACTTCAAGAGCCAGACTTTGATGTTTTTTTCCTGGCTGAATCTGCTAAGTTGCTAAGCTTTTTTTGTCTCTTTAAACAAGATCAGGATCTAGCTTCCTGTGTCTCAACCTTGATGAAACTGCTCCATGATGAAAGCAGAGAATTGCTATTTGTTTCCAGATGACTCTTCAGTAAAAAACTACCTTATAACTTGACAGTTTTGGTTATCTAGGCATCTATATGTACATCTCTTGCGAATCATAGATTTGACTTAACAGGAAATACACGAAAACTGGTAACTGGACTGTAATAGAGAAGGCTATTCATGGATCCGCAGTATTATTACAAATCATTCTACTGCCTCATCTGTATTTTACTGCCTTTTCCTGGACCACATATTTAAATAGGTACCTAGGAAGGCACAGCTATTGTGGTGGAAGGGAGTTCATTGAATACCATTCCAGCTGCAGGAAGAGTGATGTTAGGTGGCACGCCTGAACTGCATGGCAATCCCGGCAGTCATTCCTGTGCAAACACCCCGACTCTGCCTGTCTCCTGAGAGCAGAGATGTTGTCATGGTTCACCAGCCTCAGGCAGATGTTTTGTTCTGTATCCAGTTTACAGTATGAGCAAAACCCCGAAGACTCAGAACTGGATTGGGATCCTTCTTGCAAATTTGTTCTTAACCAGAAGGCAAAACTTTTATTGGCATGTGGGGACAACTAGAATTGGTGTAAGGGCCAGGGTGTCAGAAGGAAGTAATACAAAATTTCATAGCAGCCACGACAGGCAAAAGAAAGTGCTACAGCTATGGAGAGAAACAGGATAGGGGGGCTGTAACACAGAAAAAAGTGTTGCTGCAGCTGAGAGAAGTGACTGGTTGCTCTTATGCCCTTGACTCTAGATCCAGAGGTTTTACCTAGTCTGGTGATAGAAACAACTGCAAAACTCAGTGATGACAGTCCCTTCTGTTCCTCCTTTGCTAGTGGATTTAACAGAGAAAGAATCTCCCTCTGAGGAATTATGTCATTAGTTCAGATACTGTCTTCTCACTTGCTGGAATTAACAGTTTAAGCATCCTGAAACTGTGTGTGGGTTTATGTATTGAAAATTTATTTTTAAATTTAGGAGAAAGGGAAGAAATTATAGATGCTAATGGGGATGAAAAGGCAAACACTTCAAAGCTAGGAATTACCAGTATTTGAGGCAATAGCAAGTAATCATGTAGTAGGTAATCATGAAGATTGTATCAAAATACACATGCACAAGGGAGTCAATTAAGTTTGCTTAAGCAACTTTGCACACTGTTTTTTTTTTCGGGAGTAGAGCACTGGGTTTTGAAACCTGAAGGATCTTTAAATGTAGGCAATCACAACCAATATTATAGTAATGCCTTATCTTGGTATCCTGCTAAGATACTAATTACTAGTGATATGTTGTATCAATGATTTCTGCAGATGGAGTTTTGATAAAGGATTGTTTCCTTTTATAAATTTAAAATTTTCAGCCTCTCACTGTCTTCTTATACCTCTTTATTCTTATGAAGAATGCCATGCAGGAGCTGCTTGATGTATGTTTTTCTGTTACAAATATGCTTTTATAGACATCTATCTTATTTTGAATCTATACAGCTCCAACTTTCTCAGTTTCTCATGCAGTTTTATGAGCTGACGTCCCTAGCAGGTAAATAGAGCTTTTTTTACAGTCTCTCTGCCTTTCCAGAAAACTTAAAATTATGTTCAACATTGAAAATTGATGAACTGGTCAGGATGTCACAGAAAAAACCAAAATCATGATAGATGTAGGAAAAAGAAAAAGACAGATGGAAGAATAGACAGGACAATTTTCACTGTTTCTGAAAAAGGTGGGGGAAAGGCATGGTTTACAATGGCAAAATATAACAGACAGTGACAGGAAATATTAAATATTTAGCCACATAAATGCCTCAGAGTTCTCACTGCATGTTCACATGCTTCTGTTCTTCCACCTGCCTTTCAGACTATATTGTACAGATAATTTATAACTGGATGACAGTCACTTTTACTGTAGCCGTCCATGCTGGCACGATATTGAATGACAGTCAAACTCCTGAGTCCTGTGTGGCTTCAGCTATTGTGGGTTTTGGTGTGCAGAAGTATTATCAAACGTGCAGCCGGCAGGCTGAGTGAGATGATTACTCCCCTGTGTCCAGTCCTCATGAAAACACATCTGGAGTGCTGTGGAAGGAGTCCTGTGGAGGTCCTCCAGAAGGGGTGAGGACTGGAGCATGTGGTACATAGGGAAAGGGTGGGGGATCTGGGTTTGTTCAGGCTCAGAAAGGAGGTTGAGGTGAGAGCATATTTCAACTTATGCTTATCAAATAGAGAAGATGTAGTCAGACTTGGAGGTGCAGAGTGGTAGGAAAAAGAGTCACAAGACAGAAAACAGGAAATTCTGATTATGTCAGAGGAAAATATTCCCCATGAGGACAATTAAATATCGGAACAGATTGACTGGTAAGGCTGTGGGATTTGTGTCCTGGGAGAGATTCAGGTCCTGACTTGATGAAGCCCTGAGCAACCTGACTTAATTAACTTTAAGCAGGGTTTAAACTACCTATATCCTCTTCAACTATTCCACAGATTTGTGTGGGACCAAATAGGTGGACTCCAGTGATCAAGACAAAAAAAAGATTTCATAAGATTTACACTAAAAAATCTAAACAGGTCACCCCCTAAGTTCTTGATAGCCACTTAAAATAGGATTGAATGGAAAATATGCAATCAAATAAAATATAAAAAGAAATATTTTTTCATATCAAAATATTTTGCAGGAAGAGCCAACACTTGTTTGTAACATATTTTAAGATTCTTTTGTCAGCATGCATTCTTGCTATGAAATCTTTTTTTATTATCTAAAGATGCAGTTCTTGATATTTAGGGCTTTTTCGCATCCATTTTGAGGGCATATTAATCCCTATTAATACCAAATGTAGCAAATAAATAATTTTGATAATATCCTGGCTAAGATATTTTGTCTGTTAACTACTTTTCATATGTGCAGTCTTGTATGTCTCTGGTGATTTGTTTCTCTGGAATCACACAGTATGTTCCCAAAGTACACCATAAAAATAACATAATCATGGTGTTATCTGTTCTGTTACAAAGTATATGAAAATATTGTGTTTATTGTTAAATACAGCCTCAAGGACCTCATAACAGTGCCAAACAAGTAAGTTGTTTTCAATTAAGGACATCATCTCAGTGCTCAGTAAACACAGACGATTATTTATGTATGAGCTTGATGTTGTTAGAAAATGTGTAGCAGAAGCATCCAGTTCAGCTTTTGTTTGGATGTAACTAAAAGCAACAAAGACCAAGCACAACTATAAAAAAAAAATGCCTATAATAAACCTAGGTCATAGGTGGTTAGTTCATTTTGTGTTGTTCATAATGTATGGGTACTCCTAATGATTCCATTAGAGTTCAAATAACAGAATTCAGCACAAATGTATTTCTACCAAGCAGTAGAAACACAATTTCTCTGGAACTGCAGCTGCTGTAGTTGAAGATTAGTCTCTTACTATCCCTTAGGGAGATGACTGTCTCTGCCAGCTGACTTAGTTTTTATACTGCCAGCGATTTATTAGATTGCTTTGCTCTTAAGTGTGATAATAGGCCTTATGCTTAGCAAGGTTTAGAGACTTCCAGTGCATTAATATTTTATGGCAATGACAGTCAAGACACATTTTGTTTACCTAACAAGACAAGCCAAGCTACAGCTGATGTGTACTGGAGATTAGATTTAACTGGTAGGAACTCTGCCAATTACGTCTTTAATGCTTTGCAATGATTTTTGTAATTGTAATCTAATCATTTACATATTTGATGCATCAACATTTTGTTGCACTAATGTTTTGTGTGACTCGAGTGGTATAGAAACCTTTTGTCTGTAGCCATTTTACTCCGTTCCTTGGTATTGATATATTTTCTTTGGATAGTTTATTCAATCAGATATAGCAATATTTGGAGGCCAAGAAAACTCCCACCTAGGATCCCATATAAACCTGCTTGGGGGATTCAGTTTACAATGAAATTGATTGAGTGTTTCAATCTTGTGAACATAAACCCTGCTTGCTGTACTTATACCATATAATGGTCAAAATAGTACCCTGGTTTGCTGTCACTCAGGTTCAGTGACACCGATAGCTTTTGCTGCCCAAATAAATATTTCACGTGAAGGAGTCCTGTGCTGATTGCTTTTTACTTCTTCTCAACAAAGCAGATTTATCAGCTATTAGTGGGGGAAGACAGAGAGTGGAGAACAGTGGGTCAGGTGTCTGGCATTGATTCACTGTTATCTGCAAAAAGCTCCAGGGGCAAGATTGAACATATTTACCAAGCAATTGCATATTGAAGGGTTTGATGCCTCAATTGTTTAGGCTCAAGTACATCCAAAGATGTTAGATGCAGGTTCAACAAATACTGATATTAGCAGTTGTATGGTTTCAGCTACAAATGTGGTGTTTGCAGCAAGGGGTAAAAAGAGTCAGGGAGGCAAAATTCAGTTTTTGTTATGAAATGTGTTGGTCCATGGTTTTAAACATTTAACTGCCCTTTGCATCAGGTTTTAAATAGACTTTGTAAGATTTTAGTTCATATAATTGTTCAAAACCCTTTAAAATAAGTAGATTTTCTGTAGAAGCTTAAGGTAACTCACAGGCTAATAACTCACATTTATTTTTCTGCAACATATCCATAAATATTATTAAACAGAGTAAGAAGTTGCAACAGTTCTGTATTGTTTCCAAGGTTAATTTTTAATTGACTGATGGTGTGTGTTGGGTTTTTTGTTTGGTTTTTGTTTGTTTTGTTGTGAGTTTTTTTANTTGGTTTTTGTTTGTTTTGTTGTGAGTTTTTTTATTATACCTATATTAAATATAATGACTTTTTATTTTAGTGGTCCAGAAATTGAGACCTGATCCTGGAGTATATATATTCATAATAATGTAGAGGGCAAATGAGACTCCCAGTCTGCAGCCCAGTCATGGCTGGTGAGCTGAGCACTGCAGTTTCTCAACTGTAATGATTTGCAGAATGTGCAATGTGCTGCTGTCTCTTCCCAGATACCCTTGTAGGTGAAGCTGTAGAAAGCTGTGATCTTAGCCCTGGAGAGTCCCAGTGGAGTTTTCTGTGCACTGGTCATAAGAAAATTGGTCACATACAAACAGGCACACATCTGACACAGTAAAACTAAGGGTGGGTGCGTGCACATGGAGGCACAAGACAAATACCAGGTAAAGTGAAAATAATAATAATAGTAATAGTAATAATAATAATAGGAATANGGTTTTAAATAGACTTTGTAAGATTTTAGTTCATATAATTGTTCAAAACCCTTTAAAATAAGTAGATTTTCTGTAGAAGCTTAAGGTAACTCACAGGCTAATAACTCACATTTATTTTTCTGCAACATATCCATAAATATTATTAAACAGAGTAAGAAGTTGCAACAGTTCTGTATTGTTTCCAAGGTTAATTTTTAATTGACTGATGGTGTGTGTTGGGTTTTTTGTTTGGTTTTTGTTTGTTTTGTTGTGAGTTTTTTTATTATACCTATATTAAATATAATGACTTTTTATTTTAGTGGTCCAGAAATTGAGACCTGATCCTGGAGTATATATATTCATAATAATGTAGAGGGCAAATGAGACTCCCAGTCTGCAGCCCAGTCATGGCTGGTGAGCTGAGCACTGCAGTTTCTCAACTGTAATGATTTGCAGAATGTGCAATGTGCTGCTGTCTCTTCCCAGATACCCTTGTAGGTGAAGCTGTAGAAAGCTGTGATCTTAGCCCTGGAGAGTCCCAGTGGAGTTTTCTGTGCACTGGTCATAAGAAAATTGGTCACATACAAACAGGCACACATCTGACACAGTAAAACTAAGGGTGGGTGCGTGCACATGGAGGCACAAGACAAATACCAGGTAAAGTGAAAATAATAATAATAGTAATAGTAATAATAATAATAGGAATAATAATTTTCCCTGCTAAAGTCATTCTTTTGTCTCAGTGAAATTTGGCTTGAACATTATATGCTCTTTTGGCATTCCTCTTGGGATGCACAGGCAGAGTAGGAGCTATGATCAGTCACAGAAATAATTATGAAGTCTGCCAGTCATTCAGCAAGCCAAATGACACCATTAGGAACCACCTCATTTATGACTAGCAGGGAGCTAGGCAGGATTTTCATTTTCATAGCAAGTTAAATAAAGGAGCAAACCCAAGAAACTGCAGTAGGCTGCCTAAATTATGGTTGCAGGATCAAATTTTTATCAAGATTCTGTTTTGACAATGGCTGGTGGGGTTGAATAGTCCAGTTTTTCAACCTCATTTGTCACCTATTTGTGTGCACAGTTTGCTAAGGATGTTTAGACTTGCTGGTCTCCTGTGTTTCTGGCACTGTGGAGGTTTGTGGCCTGCAGGATGCTCAAATACAGCCTGTGGGGGGAAAGTGTAGCAGTGGGGTGGAAGCAAATCATGGGTTTCCAGTGAATTTAAAGAGTCAGGATTATCTTGTCAGTGGCACTAGCCTAAGCAATTGTCATGGTTGTGTGTACGCTTATATTTTCCAGGGATGAAAATGCATGTAGATATGAATGTCAATTAGGTGTGGCCCTCAGGCTCTTGGCAAGAGGCCGGTGTGACCACTGATGGCGAAAGACATAAATGTTTCTCCTGTGGGGAATATGAAAGTGATTTTGGCTTGAGTGGCTTCGGGAACATCACCGGGTGCAGCATTTACCCAGATTCAGCAAAACGATGGTGAAAAGAGAAGGCGTCAAACAATAGTTAAAAAGCTTTTCCATCAGATGCTCCAGCTTCCAGTTTTTGTCTTTATGGAGTATCTGTATCACATCATTCTAACTTCTCTCTACTGGTGGTCTCTCCATCTGTTCATCAGGAATTTTCTAATGAGTTTTATTCTACAATAGGTTTAACAGGAAAGTGTACCTTGTGCATACTTCAAGAAAGTATGTGCTAACGTTCATTTGGCAAACAGTACAGATTTATTTCAGCCTACATTTATGCACTTCAGACATTCAGATGAGCAAATTTTTGTGTACGCAATGTGAGTGGAAAGGATGTGTCACAAGTACTGGTGTGGACAGAGAAGCCTAGCTCATACGAATTGTTCATACTGAAACACTTTTTAAAACTGTCCTGAAAATTTTTCTGTGTGTTCTGCCAAATTGGTATAGGGAAGAATACCATATTGTTTAGGCAATCATCTATTTAGACAGCTATACACATAATCGCAGCAAATCATATGTTAGTGGTAACCTTTGAAAACGTTGAAAACCTCTGAACAACATAATCTACAAGCACCATTCTGAAAAGCAATTACACTTTGAAAATTAATGTCTCTTTTTATACAATGTGAACAGAAATATAGTAAATAATGAATTTGCTTTCAGTAGTTTATGAAATCTAGTTTTGCATGAATATTGTGAAAACTAACAATTGAATTTGTTTCATATTAAAGTGGATTGAATAACCTTTCAAGCTATTTTCACTTAGACTGAAATGTAATCTAAAGCAATAGTTTCCTTCCATTCTAATTAGTTTATTTTCCTGATTACCTCTAAAAATGAAATGAAAGCAGTTAAAGAATGGAATAATTCCCATATTTTATTTTGTTATTTAAATTTATGTTGCTTGATACTTAACCGCTGCTGTTCATGTGCTTGTCAAAACATGAGGAATAATTAGTCCAAATACATGTGACCTTTACTTGGAAATATTTGCAAACTGCATCATCTAAATATATGTATAATATGAATTGAAAGAAGGGAAAATAAAATCAATTACTCTGTTTTACAGAAAAGAAAATCCCCCTAGAGATCTGAAAAACAAGTCCATTCATTATAGAAGGGAACTTTTAAAAAATGTATAACTTTATATAAAGTGTACCTTTTAAATCTATTACATGACTAGAAAAACAAAAAGTCATGTCAGAAAAACTCTAAAAAGTTGTAGCACCTATTTATTTTTCAGGAAAATTTCCAAAGTATACAGGAAATAGAAATCTTGCTCAGAGTATTTTAGTTTAGTGTGTTCTCTCTGCCTTGAAAATCATAGTAGAAATCTCCAAGGACTCCTATAAAGATGTATTACATCATAAAGCAAACTAAGGATAGTAACCCATGTTATTAAACTGTCAACATACATTATACTGCAATCTATCCACAATCCAACTCAACTTAAAGCCTCACTCTTGGCAGAAAGTTTAAAACATAAGACTACTCTCTAATCATCTAAAGCCCATGGTACTTTGGAAAAAATGTTGTAATAATCGCTCCACTACTCCATTACGGTATGTGTGAATTTCATTGGTTTAGTACTGAAAATGCTCAGCCATTACAAGGAAGGATTCTGAAGGATTACCACTTAAAAGGTTTTATTAGTGATGCTGTAGATTTCTTATTTCACAGAATGTTAATAAAGGTTTGCTATAACCGACATAATGAAAAATAAATCTTAAAACCCAGTGCTTAAACCTTACTTAATTTCCACATTAATATTTAATAACAAACTGGATAAAATTACATTGATATAAAGTCTGCCTTCTCAACTAAAGAAAGGAGGACTATTGCTTTGAATGATGAAATACTGAAGATTGGTGTTATTTGGCAGGAATTATGATAACTAAAATTTCAGATCTGCTGATAACATATGTTGAGAGAAGACATTCCAGCTCTAAACATTAATCTAAATCATCATTGTTAGTTTCCATTTCAGCATTACCAAGGAATCTTGAGGTTTGTTATAGGTATACTTAGCCCAGAGTTTATAGTGGGAGGTGTGATACATAAGGAGTTACAGATACAGAATAGCAAGGTAATTTAATCAAGTAACTACCAAGGAGAGGTCAGCTTTTAAGTCTTTGTGAAGTCTTAGTGTCAAATCTTTTGTCTTATTCTGCAAGATGGAAGTGATTGGTACTTTCTTTTTTCCTTTTTCTTTGTTTCTCCGCTCCTGCCCCGCCCTCTCCAGGTGCTTTAGGAGAAAAGACATGGAAAAAGAAAGAGGAAAGCAACAGACACTGGCTGACAGGCTGGGAGGAGTTGGGATGAGTGGGGGTTGTAAGGGGCATTCACTTGGATGGATAGATCTTGAGTTGATGGTCATAGATGTGAAGATAGAAGAAAGGCTATGCTAATATATTAATAAGGACAATTTTTATCTCTTCAAACAAATAAATTCTGAAACCTCTTGCCACAATTATGTAAGCAAGAAAAAAATGTCAACCCTGTCGAAATAATTCCTCAGAGGTATTTTATTTAGCTTAAATATATGTTTCTAAATTGAAATAGTAGAATCTAAAGTAATTAAGCAGCTAGGCTGTTAGAGATTAGAAGTGGTCAGAAACATGGGTTAGGACAAGAATGCGGGAAATAGTAGGAACTTAAACTCTATCTCTGTTCTTCCAATTCACCCACATGCCACAAGTAATTAAACACTTCTACTAGAAATTCAACAATTAAATAAAGAAATAACAGAATTGATACGAATTCTTAGCAACATTATGTGTCAGCAACAGTGTAGTAAAAACGGAGTATTTGTAAAACTTTTTTTAAAATACAGAATTCCAGCCTCATTGAACTGTCAAAAAGTATATTTAACTGTCTCACTCATAATGGCAAACTATCACTCAAACTACATGGCATAATATTCTTTTGAAACCATCGTTTCTTATTTTAGCTACAATCAGCTCTAGTCATTCTTTTTGTATGGAAAAGAAGTTAAGAACACATTGTTTTCTTGGCCATATTCCTGTCCAACAGTTCCCACAGCAGGGAGCTTTATTAGGAACATGTGAAAATAATTTAGAAACAAAATGTCTAATGTAAAATGTATTTACAGCTTTCCTGAGCTAGACTGTAGTTGAGGGCTTTGTTGCTAATGAGAAATTACAGTATGCAACACAACGATGCCAAAGAAAGCATCCATGCAGACCCTTTAGTGTGTATCTGAAGACTAACATTTCCTGACCATACAAATATTTGGACTGAGTTGCAATTTGACACGTTCTTTTTTGGGATCGTTCAGACTTCAGCCCAACAACTGATGGCTATTTTTTCCTCCACAACCTGTGGGGTAAAGAAAGAAACAACTAGTCAACCCACAAGAGAAGCAGTAAAAATCAGCAACACCCTCCAACCTCCTTCCTTTCCTACAGCCAGGGGCTCTTAATACTTGCTGGTGAGCATCCTTAGAGAACACTTCTTGCTTGCTTTAATACCTTATTAGTGTTTTAATGATTAATAATTAGAATTGAATCAAAATAGGATAGTAATTGTGCTGCTTCTCTAAGTGTATTTTATCCTTTAGCCAAGAGAATGCTTCATCTCATCTTGTGCCTATTGGAAGATCTCATTTTGTGTGGAAATCTGGATGTGTAGTCCCTGTTTTGAAATTAGAGCATAAAACTGGGACTCCATAGTTCATGTACCAGGCACCTGCATTTCTAACTGGCTCGTCTGTAGGTCAGCTGACAGCATAGCCTTTAAATATCATGCTGTGAAATGTCTTCATTTTAGGGAAAGTTTCTCATATCTGTTATTTATAGCAGTACTGTTTATTCCACACAATAATTCTGCAATAAGTTGAGGAATACATGGTGGTCAGGGGGCCAGTGGTTGGACACAAAGAGGTTTTCCTCCTTTCTTCAGGACTTGAAGTTGAATGTGAAGGAGTGAGTCTCCCAAGAAAAGAATGTCACTCTAGCAAAATGTAAAGCCAAAAGCAAAGCAACGAAACATAAAGCAAAATACATTACTTTATATTTCAGTGTTAATTTACATTTCTCATCATGTTGATGAATTATGTCTTACCTCACAGAGGTTAGTGTTTATCTCTGGCTGAAGTGACAACCCCAACATGCATGTTTGTGGGCTTGCCTGCTTTTCTACTTTCTGACTGGAATGTGGATTTGCAGAGAAACTACTCCACAGGGAAGAAGTCCTTACAGCATGCATATGCCCGTTTTGCTGTGAGTGCCATCTAGGGTGGGGCTAAATAAAATACATCTAATTATCCACAGGTGTGCAGAAGTTCACTAAAGAGGGGTTTTAATTCATGATGATGCTCCCCTTCTACAGGCATTTGGCCAAAACTGAAAGCTTGCTAATGACCTGAGAAAAAAGTTAATCCTTCAGAAAGTTAAAACTGCTGAATTTGAAAGAATTAAATGGAAGAAGTATTAAATCAAACATTAAAACAATCAGGACATTGACTTCTCTTTGTTACTCCTGTATTTAGAGTTGATGTGTCTATTGAGATGGAAAGACTTTCCATGGTGCTCTTTCCCTGTGTGTCTGTAGATTGTTGCATCACAGACAAAGAAGTACTAAGCCATGTCTGACATTATGTGACCATGCTTCAGTAAAAACTATTACAGTAAATAACCAAGTTTTTTTTAAACTAAAGAAACAGTGTATTTGATTTTTATTACAACCTTTATTTCCCTATTCCAGTGTGACAGCAAAATTTTACTTTGCAAAGATGTGAAAAGCTATTCCTAATACCTTGATTATTTCCTCTGTACTGTGGGGATCATGTACATCAGAGGCATTTCTGGAGATGTTGCTGTACCTAGCTGTTCACCAAAAATGACAAGAGCATTTGTGTGCTGGAACTATCTCAAAATACTGGACTACAAATACTCATATCTGCTGAAATAAACAGTGGTCAAAAGACCCCAATATGCTCCTTTTTAACTGTATTCCAAGATGTTTGTGAGTTACTTCTTGAAAAATTATAAGTCATGGTGAACCTAGCAATAAAATGGTGGTGAGCTGCTAAATGTTGTGTGCTTAATTAACACACAACTTAGCAAGAGAGACTATCTCCCCTCTATCCCACCTCTCCCATTTCTATGCTCCATTCACAAAGAGAAGACAGGTCATTCCAATACATTTTTTCAGCACTTAGAAAAATAAATGAAATCTTACCAGTTGTATTTTAATGTGAGTGTTAAATAATTATGTCAATAGCATTAGTGAAAACTATAATGAACCAGTAGCAGATATGTAAGCAGTGAGTATTTACAGGCTCTGTAGGAGCAAGGACTATATAGCAAGCAAATGGCTAAGATTTTCACTGTATTTTTTAAGCAAATGTAACATGAAAAATGAACTTTTGATCTTTCAAAATTCAGTCAGTTGTCAAAAATCAATTCGAGCAAAATGTTGTGCCCGTCATAAACACGTAATCCTGCAGAATTTGTACTATTCTTTGCCAACTAATTAAACCAAAAGCCATCTGGGCTACATAACTTGGTATTGTTCAGTTCTGTGGGAGACTAGCGCTCAGACGTAAAATTAGTGTGGGAGGTGTTTCCCACACTTGTTTGCTCAGCTCATGAAGGACAAAAAGAGCCTTGCAGCTGTAAATGCACTATTTTATATTTCTGAGCTAATTTTCCAAGATCTGGATTTACTTTAGCATGTTTCTTTACCCACAGAAATCAGATGGGAATGAATAGTTTTGTGGACATTTCTATTAGGACTTCCTCTTCTCAGTTCTCTTCCATACACAATTTCTCAGTTGCTCAGCCATATCCTTTGGTGATGTAGTGTTATGGCAGGTCACAAGTTGGTCATAATCTATAATTAGGGCGTGGATGCCAAATGAGAAAGGATTTAAATGTCCAGCCTCAGGCATGACAAAAGTGCTTTCTCGCAGAAAGGTCTTGCTACAATCATAATTTTGTTCTAATTTGTCATCCCTGCTCTATACACATACCCTTATCTCATGTGTCCCCCTTCCTTCCTGCCCTGTTAAGGTCAGCGCAGGTACACAGGCATCTGGGTCTGCTATTAAAATTGGCTATTTGCCATTTGGGGAAGAACATCACGGTCTGCTATCTATTTTTTTAGTCCAGGCATTGTGGAGAAGAGGGGGCCCAGTGATGTCTCATTTACTGGAGAATAATAGTTCCCTGTGCTACACAGCAAGGCCTGGGACAATTTCAGAAATATAAACTGGTTTTCAGAAATGCCATGCAGGGAGGAAGAAGAAATGCTGGCAGCATCCACATCCGAGATATCCCTTGATGTCTCCATATGGCCTAAGTTTCTCGTTTTTGGCAGGCTCTTTCCTCCCTTCACTGCTGCTTCTCTCTGACTCTGTGTACTCATTACAATTATAAGCAAGTATGAAGTTCAAAGCAAATGCTTACTTAATACAATAAGCAAAAATTATCTTATATTATGAAAGGTTTTGAAAATTAACCAAAAAATAGCTAACAAAATCAGCAGCTGGTCATGGGCCATTTGTGACTGGGAAAAAAGAGCAAGAACAAATAGTTAATTCACTGAGAATGGGTACAGATATGCTCAGTTCAAAGCAGACTTTGCTTAAGATGAAAATTTTTAAATATTTTTCCACCATCATGGAATATTGGGACAAGAAATGCTGGTAGCCCCTGCAGAGACCAAACAATTCTTTTGCTCGTCATCTCAGGTGGAAATTGATTCTTCCCAATGGTATGAATGGGTCAGTTTCTGCCAGTGCTTAAAGTCTGTGTTCTGAAGCTGAAGTCTTTGAGTCAAAGATAAGTGAAATGTAGGTTAATAAAGAAAGTATATGAATACGGGGTAATCTGATCCTGAACAGGTTTTTCAAGATCTGGCTCAGCAGAGCAGTACTGAATGAAAAAACTTCTGCTACTTAAAGCATACCGTATTTTTTTCTCTAGGTTCTATCTCTCTGAAAAATGGAAAAAATGAGATACACTATGACATGGCAGCAAACAACCAGCAGCAAGTGTGAGGAAGGGCTGGCTTCTTTACAAGGCGAACTATTTTGTTTTGTGGATCTTCCAAGTGATATCAGAAGAATATTTGTTTTTGAAGTATTATATAATCTGTGTTTTGCTTGCTTTTGGTACTACACATCCTATGCATAAGAATTCACTGTAATACAGAACTTTGGGAAACACAGTTTGTTCTTGCTAGTAGTCATAATCAATCTGCCTCATCTTTACCCTGGTTTATTGCATCTCTGTCCTCTGATCTGTTTATTTTTCATTCTGAACATTTAAAAATTGACTTCTTCCACTTCAACTTATTTTCTGTTTGGCATTATATCCAAAATGAGTTTCAGACTTTGTATCTGGACATATGCTCAGAAGAGTTAGTGTGTTTCTGCTTCTGCAGGGATCAATATTAAAGTTCCCATATGTTTCAGTGGTGCTGGATCAAGCCTAATGTTACTAACATCAAAGATAATGTATTATAATGAGCATTTGTATTTGTAGAAGTGTAGCACATGTTATGTTCAGCATGGACATTTCTGTAGCAATCAATTTACATTTATGAGGCCATCTTTAAATCTGTGGCTAGATGTTTATCAGCAAAAATATAAGTTTATGACTAATTAATAGATCTGAAAAGCTATACAGAATCTCAGAATAATTAGATTTTCTTTTTTTTTCTTCCCTCAGGTTAAATGCATATGCCAAATATTTTACAAGCAGAAAAAACCAAATTTTAGAACCTTGAATCAACACCCATTAAAACTGATTGCAACTTGTCAGAGATTACTTTGGATTTGCTGCATCTTTCATAAATGAACTGCCATTTTCATGTCGAGGATGAAAAAAAAGAAAAAAAAATCAGTTTCTTTATAATGACAAGATTTGTCTAAAAGCAAGTATTCTTTTTCATTTTCCAGGTTTTTCATCAGTACCTAACTATCAAATACACCTTACAAAACTGCTCATACTGCAGCTGAAATAATCAAGGATGCTGACACATGAACAAGGACAATGTTAGTTTTTACAACATTTAAAACAAAAGGTAAACTCACTGCCAAATGGGCAGGGAAAAGAATGGTAAGGAGAGATATTTTATATCAGACAGAAACGTGATATGCAAAGCAATAAGGTAGCAACTACACTGAAATGACTAGATGACCTCCCCAAAAATTTGAAACTATTTTCAAAACATGTGACAATAGAATAGAACAAAATAGCAAACAGTTATAAGGACACTGTGCTTTGGTTCAAAGAACTCTCCAGTAAACACTGTAGGGAAATTTTAGTACATAGAATATAATATTTCCCCCTTTATCTTTGTTAACTGGATGATCTGAGTGTTATTAAGTTATTCAAAGGGAACTCAAGTTAAAATTTCATCTCAAAGTTGTGTATTTCAAGACTAGCATCTGACAGTACTTTAAACAAAGATTGATATCTGGTATCTCATGTTTTGGGGAATGGAGTGTAGGTGTTAAGCACTAGCACAGTTCAAAAATGTGCCTAAATTTCTATTTATGGTTTGAGACTTTTTTAAGAGGCTATTTCTGACTAGCTGAGAAAAATGTTTAGAATGAGGACTTTTAAACATTTTTAAACCTGAAATTACTTTTCAAATATTTCTACTAATATAGTCATGCCAAGCAGTGACAAATATAACTACAACCATATGTATTATATATAATGTAAGGTTTGCATTATGAAACAGCACAGATGTGCCATAGGAAAAAAAGGATATTAATATCATCCTAGATAATTGTCACTGATGTGCATACAGCTCTGGAAAAGCTGGTACTTAACAGCTGTGCCACTTCTAAGAGTAAGGGCAGCTGTCAGGTCTGAGGCTTCCCTAGTGTAACATGCTGTGGAGAGGTGGGAGGTGTAGCAGAGTGCAAAAGTTCTGTCATGTTAATCTCTGTATGCAGGTTTAAGATGTCCAAGCTGTTTCCAGAATGTTACAGAAAGTTGTTAGAAAAATGAATTGTGCAATTTTCCAAAATACTGCTTTTAGAAAAATGAGAAAAAACCTTGGTACTGATGAAACCCATCAGTTAAAAGACAAATGGTGTGGCCTGTGTGTGGGGAAGAAACAGGACGGCTTCTATGGGGGAAGGAGGAACGGCATAGTTCTTTTCCATAAATCACTGACTAAATATTTTTCCATAAAACAAAATGTAGAAAGTAGTTTACAATTCTATGACACTACAGTTATAATAACATATATGTCAATCAAAATCTTTTGAGGAAAATAAGGTGTCCTAAGGCTGTGGGTAGTGCTATAGTTGCTTGTCTGGTATGGCTGGTTTTGTTTCCTCTCCTTCCTTCACCATGTCAGACCACAGTTTACCAGGGGCTACCACACTGGTGACTTCATTTGAAGTTGGTTTTATCTAAGCAAGCTGTGAGACAATTTTATCGCGGGTGGAAACTGAACCTTTTCTTGGCAGCCAGGGTTTTCTTGAATTACTCTACTCATCTTTTCATGTGTACTTGGACTTAAACAGCTCAGAGTCCTCCTGTCAGGAGCAGTTTTACACCCAGGTGAGTGGTTGTGTGTGCCAGCAGCCAGAAAGCCAATACAAACGAGAGGGGGTGGGGAGGGCAGGCGGTGTTTGCTTATTGCGAGGGAGGAAGGGTAAGCGAACTGTTGCTAGGCAATATGTTTCTGGATGACAGATCCTCTGCTTTGCTAAGTGACCAGAGTAATTATTTTTGGCAAATCTACACAGTACTCTGTGGGTTGTCATTGGCCTGCAACGAAAGAAATGGGTGTATAAATATGTAAAATGTATTTGATCCTTTTATAAAACTGGAGGTGTTGCAAGAATTAGTTATCTGGCACACATACGCTTTCCTTCGCCTTTCTGTTTTTTCTTCTGTCTTTCTGAATTGGTTACCTTGGTGTGAATAAGGGTTGTTCTGATCCTCCTCTGAGACCTTCTCCAGCTGCCATTGAGGCGTTTCATCCATGCCATGTTTGTTGGCACTTCCAGTCAGAACGATGGAAAACCAATGAGCCAGTGCTGCTCTTGGATAAGCTGCAGCAGCAGCAGGTGCTAACAGCGTGAATTGATAACAGCCACTTAAAAACCCAGTGCCCTTGCCAGCTTTCTACCAAGCAGAATTGTGCTGTGCTTGCTGCTGGCTGAAAGGAGTTCTTCCAATCAACACTGAAATGAGAGATGGAGATAAATTGCTCCGACCTTTACTGATAGTGTCTGAGTTAAAGGATGAAGCATAAAAATACACTTTCAAATTTTTTAGTGATGTTTTCTCCAGCCATTAAAACCTGATTGGGACCCTGAAGATGAGGACTTTGCTTGCTCTGTAATCCTGCTGAAGGATCTGCAGGGCATGTCCTTTAAACCCTATGCCAGAGACATATATTCTTGTTCTCAGGCTCCAGAGAGTTGGTGACATTTTTTGAGTTGGAAAGAATTCTGAAGGAAAAATTCTATAGTATTTCTCATAATGATGATGTTTTTCACCAGAAGGACTACAAGACATGTACATTACAAGTGTAAACTAATAAGCTTACTTGTCTAAGGGTTGAATATAAACCTAGATGTGACTACCAGTTATAGTGAAACATTAAAAATCCCCTAAACATAGCTTGTTTTTGTGTTCAGCCACAGATATGAAACTCAGCTTGGGTTCAGGGAAAGCGTGATGTGGAAAATGAATTTTTTTTCTGTTGCACCTTTCTTTTTTTCATAAAGCTTTTTGAGAAACCTGTGAGTGATTTTGAGGTTTAATATTCAAAACCCAGAGAAACTCAGTCATTCTACTTTCCTTTGTGGGGATGTTTTTTAATGCTTCATTTGAACTTGAAAATCAACCCAAATCTCAGGCAAAAAATTTCCCAAACATAAAAAGTGAAGAGAGGGTTTGTGTAAACATCTGACAAGCAAAACAACTAATTTTACTCAGCCTGTGCATTTACATTGCTGTGTGAGATGCTATTCTCTCATGCTGTGCTCCATCCCCCATCCTGCCCATTTAAGCAGCATATTGGCACTGCCAATCCAAAATCCTGCTGGGAAAAATCCCAATGCAACCTGGGGCAACTTGCAAGTGACCTGGTCAGGGGAATGAGGCGAGAAAATAAGGTCAGGACCAAATCACGACTAGAGTGTGTGGGAGAAGTGCTGCCACAGGACATCAGCCTTGTGCTATTTATCACAAGGTGTGATCCTTGCAGAGAGGATGGCAGAGAATGGGGGAGAGAGGCTTCTTTCTCTCGATTGAAGTTCATGCTTGGTCGTTTAGGTTAATGCTGTTTGCAATTCCCCTTGCTAAGGGGCGGAAATCAATCCCGAGTATCTTAAATAAAGATAGGAAGATGCAGCACACTGTAATTACCTTTGAAGCATGTACTTTTTCCTGCTGCATGTTGCTGCTGGTACAGCTCTGGCTAAAAGAGCTTGCCTGAAGCATCAGCACTTCTTTTTCATCTGCTGCTTTGTTCTCAGGGGGCTTTCTGTAGTTGGCAGCCTCAGTGGAAGAAGATCAAATAGCTCTGGCAGCTTTCGTAGCAAGGTAGGATGTCATTTAAATAAAATGATGCACATGTATGGTGTAAGCCAGCCTCCCTGCTGAGAGGGCATAACAAACAATTAAAGAGCAGTTTCCTCTGGGGATGAATGGCTTTTGGGGAGCTATTTCAGTTATATGTGAATTATATATGTATTACTAGGGACAAGTGATCTTGTAAAGTGAAACAGCTGAGAAAATCCTCTGACGACACTGTGTATAATCACAAGGGAGCTTGCCTGTGTTTGCTGATGATGGGGAGAACTTTGAGTGGATTGCAGTCAATAAAATATGTTAAAAAAATGAGAATAATCATAACTCTTAGTTAAACAGCAGGATATGAACTGATAAGTTAAAGTAAAATAATCTGTTTAATTTTAACTTGAAGATCAGAGCAGATTACATCCAGTTTACTGACTGTCATGCCGCTGTCCAAATGGAATATGCATCAAAGCCAAAAACCAATATTAGATGGAATTACATGAAAACATCACAGAGTAAAGGAGTATCTCTCTGATTTACTGGGAAAAAGGACTAAAATGAGGGATAAGGACACAAAATAGCAGAGATAAGCAAACTACTGTAATTGGCACTGATCTTCTCATAGAGAAGAAGGAAATCTTCCATAGGTGACTCCAGGAGCTGCAATATAATGTTGGGTCATGGCCTTATATATATTGCAGTGCAAAGGCAATTGAGGTTTTATGCTTACAACAGCTGATGGCTGCTAATGTGGTGACTGTGAGAACTGCTCAGTGGTATAGCTACTGAATTAACAAACAGCAGGAGTCCTCTAAAGAAGTTTTAACATCTTTTGGTAAAGAGCTCTGGTATGTGCTGCTATCAGAGATGTGCAGAAAAATTGAAAGGGAGGTCCCTCCAAAAAAACTTTTAGAAAAATACAAATCCTGCAAAAGCTTTTCTGAAGTACTCTTTGAAGTTGCATCTGTGGGAACAACAGAAGAAAGGGGACATTTAGTCCAGATTTGAACTGTAGATGAAAGGAAATTGAAAAGTGGTTTGACATTTTTAAGAGATGAGTAATATTAAGAAGCTTGACCCTGTAAAATAGGAAAGCTGCTGTTTCAATAATTGTGGAATTGAAGACTGGAATTTGAAACAGATAAATTGAACCACTTTTTATACAGAGCTTAGTGCAGTACAGTGCATTAACTTCGCAATTCTTTATTATGTGAAGGGCTCTACAGGACTCTGAGAGGAACACATTATGTGAACAAATATATATCCAGTGGCATAAGTATTTTCATAGAAAGGGATATAATTTCCTGTAATTTGGGGCACAAGGCTATTATTTTGAGAAAATAGTAGAGGAAGAAATTTCCCTGACAGGCAGCTTATTCCACAGTACTCTGTATGATACAATTCTCTGGGTCTTTACTGCATGATTTACTGGGTCTTTACTCCATGCTTTTGTTCACTGTCAACCCTGGGTTAGGTTACACTGTCAAGTACCTTCTGTTTCTAGAAGCTGAGAAAGAAAACGACAGTTCACCTGTCTGAGCTGAATGGTCTTCTCTGAGAACACAACGTGCCTGAACAATTAGCTTATCTTTTTGTGCTTTCTCATTTTTTGATGGCAAAAAAGATTCTTCAAAAGTTTTCACATGGTCTTTGTGTTTGCAGTCTGATATGCAAGCATTGCATGTTAAATCACTGCTTCATATTTTATAAAAATTGAATCACCAAAGACTGCCATAGATACAGCATTTATTGCTGATATATGATAATTAATTATGATGCTATTTTGGCATTAGTGCTTAGTCCCATCTGCCTGCCTGATATCTGGTTCTTCATGGGAGCAGTCAACCAGCAGTTCATTCTTACAATTTTAATATAGAAAGGAACAAAAGTCACAACATATAAACACAAATACGTGCACTCTCAGATCTGACTTTAAAGTCTAAAGCTTTCATCTACCAGAGAGCACTGTAGTCTTGCCCTTTCACTGAACTCTTAGAGATGTTTTATTTTATGGAAAGCTACTTGGCACAACTTGCTTCGATGTGCTCTTATTTGCTTTCTTCTGAACAGCACACTCTATGACTTGCAGCACTTTGAAATAACAGCATTTCAGCTCTTTCACTATTAATGTTAACTTTTCATTGTTTCCAGTTTTGTTAGCAAGTACAGTCTTCTGTTGATTTTTCTGCTTTCTGTACTTGATGTTTGAAGTTTTCCATTGGCAAAAACCCAATCTGAACTGCCTCCTGCAAAATACTTGAAAGACCATTTTTTTGTAAAGTATATTTTATATCTTTATGGTGTACATATGCAACAATGTCTACACAGTGATCATCCTTTTTGCCTATTCTGAATCCTTATGAGGTTTTTGTTTTGAGACAGTTTTCCAGACAGGAGCCTTCTGTTATTGATAGAAGAGATTGAGAAATGATATCCTAATCAAGTGCAAAGGTATATGCAAGTTGTAATAATCTCTAATGGGATTACATTTAATCATGACTGTGAACAACCTGGAAATACAGAAATGTATTTCTGTATTATTCCCTCAGTTTTATATATAAAGTTTGAGCTGACAATTTTTTATTCATGAAATTAATGTGTGTTTAGTGTTTAATAAAAATTAAGGTGCACATGAGGAAATCTGATTTTGAACCTAATTGGAGATTCATAATATGGGCTCATAAAAATATTCTTATATAACCTCTGTAAGTATTTTTATGTAGAGATTTTGGTTTGTTTTTATTCCTGGGAAAATATAAAACAGCCTTCTCCAAAAATTACTATTCTGTCACTTAAAAGTCTTTTACAGATTTGGAGTGAAAAATATTTTCGATTTAAGGAGTAAAGTTAGATTTCTGAGCATGTCCATGTATAGTAATTTACAATTATTGAAGTAGTTTGATTTAATAGGCTGTATCTAAGAATAAGAAGCACTCACATTACAATGCACAAGCTCACAAGTCAGAACCCGATTACTTCCAAACTGCAAAGCTTATAAAAAATGTGAAGTACTCTAATAATTTTAAATTACTCTATATTGCACATTTTCATGTCTCTGATCACCTCCAAATTCAAGTGCTTATAAAACTGCTCCAATAATTTTAAATTGCTATGTGCAGAGTGATTTAAAATTGTTAAAGTGCTTCAAAGTTTTTTAATAATTGCTTTAATTTAGAAGTGAGTTGAGCAATACTCCAGTATACCTTCAAGAGATTATTAAACTGATGTAAAAATTTACCATCTGGAAAGAAAATTAAACTATTTCTTTAAAAAAAGGAAAAAGAAGTGGGGGGAGGAAGGGAGAGGGCAGAGGAGGATGTATGAGAAGTAGTAATATGTTAGCCGTGAAGAATACAAGGATGAGAAGAAAAAGATATATAAACCCAGATCTCACAGAGTAATGGGTTTCTTTGTCGTGTGAAAGACAGGACTTCAAAACTTAGGGCAGCTGTCTAAACGTGGCCATAAGGCTCTCCTTAAAGTTACGACAACGCCAGCCAGGAGGTTAGATCAGGATAATAGAGACAGAGGAAAAGGGTCTTTATGGTTTAGGAAGAGCACACCTAACAGACACAGAATTTCTTAGGCTTTCCACATCTAGGCTGTTACTCGGCTGGTATGCAGATGCACATTTTTTCCTTAACGTTCTTTATGCTGTAAAGTTATGTAGCACGCTTCAGCTGCAATTATTTATGTGAAATAAACAACTTGTTTATTAACTGATTTCTGAAATAACAGTTCTAAGAAGAGCATTTCTGCTTATAAAACACCCTTTCCATAATGACGTTTCTTGCTTTTGTTACATCCCAACCTGTCATGTTGGATTTTTCTGCTAGAAATTTGTAACAAAGATGAGAACTTATTAAACACGGCAAATATGTAATTGCCATTGAAGTAATGAAATTTGAACTACAGATATTTCCTCAGTTGATGCAAGACTTTTTTGGTTTTAATCATTTGACTTGAATGTTGATGTATTAATGATATGCATAGCAGGAACAGACCTCTCTATGAAAAGTAAGAGAGGTGAAATATCAGACCATCTACTTGTAAACAACCAAACCAAACATACAGCTATCGGTTTCATATGGAATACTCATCCAAGCAGGAGCGCTGATATGATAGCCTTAGCTGAATTACCTTGTATGAATATGTATTTTTCCTGGATGTATCCTTGCTACCAATCCTCAGAGCCTGGTCCAGGCAGTTTTGACAAATACAACCTGTGTTCAGGTATCTGAAAAACAAGAAAAAATATCCAGGGCTTTCTTCTTGAGAAATATCCAAGCAGGTATTGGGGTCAGTTGGCTGCAATGATCCAGGAGGAGCTGGCAGGGGCACAGAGAGGACAAGGACGGTGTTGGCAGCTGGGGCTTAGAAGGCAGAAAGGATGAGACAAGCTGCTATTTCCCCCTCTGTTCTCATTTTATTTTTGCTATGGGAAGGACAGTGCTTCGTTTGGTGGGAGTGCACACTGTGTTTCCAGTACTTGCTTTGACCTTTAATCAATATTGATTGATTTTGTGAAGACCTGAAGTCTCTGACCTCTGGCTGGCTTTGCAAAAGTTAAAAGGTGCTAATATCTTTTAGTTACTGAAAATACCATAAATACATCAGGGACAAAACCAAACAGTGCTTTCAAGCCCATATGATAACTCTGGCATTATTTGAAGTGGGTGCCTAAAGGAAAGCTTTTTGTTTTCCAAACTCAGGATATGGAAGTGGGACATTGAATGTACATTGAAGAGGAACCAGGTATAGCCTTAGAAAACTATAAGCTCTTTCATAAACAATAAACAATTGCACAGTTCACAAATGGTCAGAGACCATCAACCAGCCTTAATAGGCTCATTTTAAATTGGTCTAGAGAGAAAAATTGAAATCGGGCTGTATGTCCTTTTTTACAGCGCAGGCCTGTCCTTAGTTCTCTCATGATTCTCTAGAATTATGTTGACTGTCCCCTTTTCTACAGGAAACAATTATTTGAACATTAAAAAAAATCTTATGGCCATGAAAGAAAGAGCACTGCAAAAACTACTCCAATGGTTAGTCATACATTTGGCCTTTAAAGAATGGAACAAAAAGATCAATAACCTGATTTCCTTTTCATCTGCCTGGACTGTGAAGCATAGACCTCTTGCTTTGTTTATTGTGTAATGAAGGAGGTAAGGCAGTGTTAGCAGAAAGAAAAGATTATGTCTCCCTGGTAAATATATTGATGTTAGAGACAGAGGCACAGTACGGCACAGAGAGTAATGAGAAATTTGACTGCTGTTCTTCCTTTCCCTCCTTCCCAACTTAGCGCTGCTGCATCCCAGTGAATTAGCTGCTACAAAGAGAAGGAACTGTTTAAAGACTGGCAACTGAGAGCATTTACAATTAGCTGAATTGATTAACCTTTACAAATGCTGTTACTCTACAAGGTGTTTTTTCTTCCACACTAGTTGAACAATATGCCTTATTGATTAAACATACTTCTTTATGGTAGCACTGATTTGTCTATGACTTCTCCAGTCATAAAGCTGCCTCTGTAATAGCTGCTGCGTGTTCTTGTTGAGGACTTGACATGGGAGACTGATTGGCATTTGACTGGAAAATGGAGACTGATGCAAACACTGGGACAGGCTGCCCAGAGAAGTGGTTGAGTCACCATTCCTGGGGATATTTAAAAGACGGGTTTGATGGGGTGCTAAAGATATGGCTTACTGGTAGCCTTAGCAGTGCAGGCTTAACAGTGGGACTCAGTCTTAAAGGTTTTTACCAACTTAAATGATCTCATGATTCTGTGATTCTATGATTATGTAAATAGCTCTCCATGTCTTTAGCATCAAGAATCACACTGCAAAAGCAGGAGAAGCAAATTTGCATTCCAGCTGCTCCTCTAAAGTCAGGGCTTGATGAAACAAAGGGAGTTATCCTTTCTATTATATGTCACCTACCCTGCACAAAACACATTTTCTTGTCTAGCTGGGAAGACTGACAGCTAAACATAAACAAATAAGTAAGGAACATTATTTGTAACAACATTTATGGCTTAGGTTATGGTATTTTTTTGTGTGTATATCACACGGGAATTCGACAATGGCAAGATTGTGCGTTTTGGTGACGTGTTTTTAAATCTCTTTCAAAGCTGATTTTCATGGGGGTGTGATTGGCAGTGGATTTGCCTTCCTAAAATAAAGAGCTTTGAGAGATCAAGATCTCTTGGAAGATGTATGCGGTGCCAAGTGGGTTCCCTTCTAACCTTACAACCTGTGAAGTTTCAGGAGGATGTGTGCAAAATACCACTTGATATTTCATTCTTATTTTTGGAGAGGGGGTATGTGTAGGATTCTTGTGATTATGAAGGCTAATGTCAGCACAGGCTGTTTCACCAGAAATTCATCACATTCTGCCCAGTGTTAGTGCTCACTGTACCTGGGAAAACTCTTTGCTTTAAGAAGGGAAGAGCAGAAATTTAATTTCCCTGCCAGCTCAAGCTGAGGCTTCTTATGTACAGAGTCTTTGATGTATTATGAATCATGCTGAATTACACATGTTGTTCTACCATTTCCTTTTCAGCTCAGCAGGGACTGAACAGAGAATGCCAAACTCATTCCACTGAGGACTGTATGTGGGTTCAATGAAATGTCCTTCAATGTGTAAAAAAGCCACCAGGCTTTATTTATGTATACGAATCACTTAGACTTATGATTTTAGCAGCACTCTTCCAGATTTTCAGCAAAAAAAAATGGCTTGCAAGTAAAAATTGAGGACACACAGAACATGAAGTGGCTTAGATTAGACATTCTTTTAAATGTAGATAAACTGGTTTGAAGATATCTATGTTCTAGTGAATTTTAACAGGGAAGATGTAAATAGTACACATATACATATAGTTTGTATATTGAGACATATGGTAGCTTGTGCATGTAATATATTAAACATATATCATCAAGTATTTAACAGTTAATATGAGGAAACTGATGTCATTCCACAGATCGGAGGAACAATGGTGGCACTCAGCCATTTCTTTCCTGAATAGCTGCTGTGTTTTTAAAAATAAAAAATCAGGGAGCTGCTGTAGCAAAGTCTGTAGCATTCACAGCATGACAAACAAATTAGAAAACAGCAGATGCAGCACAAATTAAGATGTATTTAGCACAGCAGCCCATCAGATGTGTGAAAGTCTTTTGTATATCAGCTTTGCAAGGTTGATGTATTGCACTTTAGACAGCTGATAATGAACCCTTCTAGCAATTAGAGGTGGAAATACTGAGGATTTGAAATTGTGCTGTTCCCAGTGGGGGCAGGGGGGAAGGGGGAAAACCCTTAGTGAGAAATTTACTGCTTTGTGTGTGTGCACTGAGCAAAACAAAGCAAATGTTTCAGTTTATGCACATGTAGATTTTGCATTTCTCATTTATATATTTTACATTTAATGCTCATGTAATAATTATTTCATTTTTTGTGTCATTTAAAAAATGTGTATTTCTTTGTTGAAATTATGAGAGTTTTATGGCTGGTACAATCTCTTTTGGTTTATGTAGTGCTTTATTTTGTCATCTGATGGGAGGACAGTAATCTCAGTAATCTAGTCTTCAAACAGTAATAACCCTTTTAATGGTTTAAGTAATTTACATCTTTGCAGTTCTATTGAATTTTGGTTTTTTCTCCAGTGTTTCCGTTACACTTCCTCTTTCTACCTCCCTTTCCACAGCTTAAAGCACAGTTTAAAAACCATGATGGAAGCTTTGCATAAGTAAAGGTTGTGAGTTTGAATCCCAGACTCAATTCTGTGCTTGATCCTCCTAGATGCTGAGTGCTCTCAGCTGCAAGGAGTTGCAATGGAAATGGAGAGTACTTAGCAGCTCACATGCTTGAGCCCCCTGAGGAGAACAGCATATTACAGCAGATCTATCTGCTATATAGATAATAATAGTTTCCACTTATATAGGGTCTTTCATCTGAGAATCTCCAAATGCACTACAGATTATGGATGTGCTACAGCAGTGACTTTGTTATGGCTGCACAGAGATTTGAAACTGAGGCAGGCGTTAAAGCTCTTTGTTACTTGTGAACAAAAGAATGTATCTTAGTGCACCCTCACCAGGCTTATTACCACCAGGCTTTATGAAAAGTAACAAATGCTTTTTCTGTGAACAAACGTATCTACTTAACACGAATTATGGTTGTTGAAAATGGCCTTGTCCTGGTGTGAGTGGCTGTTATTTTATTGTTATTAGACATGGTGTTTGTAGTCCCCTCTCTCAGCTGCCGTGCTCCTTGAAGGTGAGTGTCTTTTGAGCAGGCACACCACTGGCACCAGACTGGGCATCAGGGAAGCTCAGGCTGAAAGTACAGCCTCCTCACAACTGGCTGCAATCACCATTTCCCACAGAAAGGCCACCAGCTGGTCTCACCATTGGTATGTGCAGAACAGTGGTGGTGTGAAAAGGTTTCAAGGGTCTCAGTCCCTGTATCAATATTATGCAATCAGAAGTCTGAGCCTTAATTATATGAGCTATTCAGACTTCTGCAGAGGGAGGGACTTGGTGAAAACTGTGTTCTTGTACAATGTAGAGAGTACTGCTACCAGGATACCGCACTTGGAGATGTGGGGAAGATGTGAGGGATCTTGGGCAGGAATGACAGGGCCCCTCTCCTGTCCCTCAGCTTTGCACCTTCATTCGTAATTAAAACTTGCAGCTGATGACAAAATGAACAAAAACCGTTTTTTGACTTCTACTTATATTTATCGATTGTAGGAAAAACTTTCCATCCTTGCTTTGCATCATGAAAGACAAAAGGATGAGAACTGCTGGCATATGAGTGGTGTGGAACCTGCCTGTCTAATGTGGTACTAGACTGGTCCACTGCCCAAGAAAACTAGGTCTGACTGGTTAAACTAGGGGTGGTGCCTGCTGTACTTTTCTTTTACTTACTCTTCTTTTGGCTTCTGAGTGCTAATTCTTTACATTTTCAGTGGAAATGCACTTTAGAGATACTTTTCCGTTGTCCGTAATGGGCTTGAGTACAGCCTGGTATATGTACAATTTTGATGTATTCTTTCATAAATTCTGATATGACACGAATCATTCTATGTAGCCACAGTAGGAATTCTGTTAACTTCCATAAGCGGTGTAATCCAAGATTCTGCAAGAGGAAAGGCTGATAAACCATATCACTGCATAGCATTTTTCCTACTGTTATTTGTGTGAGGGGTGAATAAAATATCTGCTGTGCACTTTTGTCATAGGGACCATTTGGATTGTATATCAGGGCTCTGAGCAAAGAGTAAAGGCCTCTTTCCATGAGCAGCAGTAGAACTATTATCCTGTCTTGGCTTTCAAACCATAGCTTTTGACCTTCATTTCAAAGCTGTATAATACTAGCAGTTATTAACAGTGATCACTCGGTATGATAGTTTTTAAATTAGACCAGATTGCCATCAAAAGCACTCTGATTGCATTTAATCAGGAAATGAAGATGGTTCTCTGTGGGCAAATGAGTTACCTTTACATTACTCAAAAAAAAAAAAAAAAGGCAATCAAGCCAGATTCTGTCATTTCCAGTTCTTGTTTATTGAGATCCAGAATAACAGTAATGCCCAATATCTAAAACATTGCCTAACACATTTGATTTTATAAAGCCATGGTACAGAATTATTCCCTGATGCAGGCTAAGTATCACTGTGAGAGAGACCCAAAAGGTTATTTTCTGGGCCACATATAGTTCATTTTTTATGCTCAGTATTTTTTTTCTGCTGACTGTGCTCTGAATAATTATCTTAATTTTCAACTCTTATTGCATAGATGTAAATAAGCCGTGGCAGTTGATTGTGTACTAGTGAATTAAATGTTAGAAATTTTACTAATGGTATAATTCCTAATGTAGTCATAATTATTATTGAGTTTTAACAAGTATGTTCATATGTAAAAATGGATTATGCTTGTCATGGGCAAGTTTTCTGCATGCATAAAAGGAAAATTTATTATTTTGGGGGATTTTTTTCCCACCATTTTGTTTTACTGTATCTTGAGATTACTTGTAAGAACACAAGAATTATTGCTGGTTAAAAAAAAAAAAAGAAAAAACCCCAACAAAACAAACAAACAAACAAACAAACAAAAAAAACAAACCAGGATTTTCAATAAATAGCTGTAGGAAACATGGAGTTAGCTGCATGATGGACCAGGTTACCAGAGTAAGAAATAAATATTTTGCTTTTGCTATTTTGTCCTTGTTCTGAGATGAGTCTGGAGAGTAACGTAGGGTCATATGAAATTACTTAGATTCCTGAGGAAGTATCAAATGTAAATTTTTAAGTCAAGGTTTTTTCAGCAGTTTAACTTCCTCTCTGAACTTGAGAAACAAAATGAAAATTTTTGCAACTTTCCCTCTTCCACATCTATTCCGTCAATATAGGAACATTTTCCTTTTCATCATTCCTAGTATTAGCTGTCAAAATGTGTGAATAATTTTAATTAAAATATTGCAATTTCTAATCTGAGCAGTTTGCATATTTATGTTGTGTCTGTGACAGAGGAAGTAGAGAAGGTTTATGTGTGTGCAGTGTGCTCGACAGCATGCTTTCTGATATAAGTTGTCAAAAGAAGGCCCACCCCCTAACATTTCCAATGCACAGCCTCTTTCCTACTTAGTGATAAGCCTTTGAAAGGGCCAGTGCTTCCTGTGAAGAAAGCTCAACAGCCCATCCTCTCATCCTGATGAAAATGCAGACACTTAACATACTTTATCCTCCACAATTGCAAATAGCTAATCATAATTAGGAACCCTGTTGGGAAAACTGCTCACCCTGCCACTAAAAAAAAAACCCTACTGAAGTTGTAATTTTCCTTTCTTGTATTCTTCAAGTCTTTCTAAAGCTAAGTGTCTACACAGTTTGCCTGAAAGTAACACATGGACTCCTGCAGAAACAACTTTTCCATTGACCCACCAGTGCTCCCATCTCAATACATTTTTCTGCTTTCCTACTGTAAATGAAGTAGTAATTGCACATGATTCATTGTTCAATCTTTCCTTCTTAGGAAGTGCCTTGGCATGAGACTAGTACATGCATATATTTCACTTTTATTTTTCTGATTTCCTTATAAAATGTCCTGATTGGTTGTGCTTGCTTGAAAATTAAATCTCTGCAAGCAGAATCTTCTAGTTAAAAGTATGCCAGTATTGAAGAAATAATGATTGAGGTGTTTAAGAAGGATTCATGATCACTGGAAAGATGATAATAATAGTTTGAAGCACAGCCAAGGACAATTCACTCCTGCTGGGCCATAAGTCTTATGAAATTCCCCACACCAGTTCTAATACAGGTACAATGTAAGCAAATATAAAACATTTCCATTTAGTATTTGCCTTATTTCCCATGTTTTCAGTTATAAGTCATGGAAAACTGTTTTGACCTCTTATGCTATGTATAGGCCCACACACTGGCCTGTCAAATTATGTATCTCCAATCAGCCTGCAAGTGCGTGAGCTCTGAGGCAGATGTGCACCCTATGTCTTAAGGAGAGTATTTGCTTCACTTTGAACCAGTTCAGTAAGATTTGTAAGAAATCCCTCTTTTGAATTTAGACCATTTTGGGGATGTAAGCTGGATGCAAGTGTTAGCTTGCTTTGTTTTCATGTTCCTGGCAAAAATGCTTTTTCTCTACTGGGGGAGGGAACACAATATACTGAACGATGCATTTTTTTTTTTCCTGCCATCTGCATTTTTGTGACATTCTATTGAATTTGATTGGCATGCCATTAGCTTTACATTATTTAAAAGAAATTCCTGCAGTATTTCCAGCGCAACCAAATAATTGAAAGACATGTCATGCAACATCTTGTTTTAATGACATGCATCACCATTCAGTACCATTGTAATGACATCTCTGCCACTTAAGATGTCTAAACCAATATCTGTGGTTTTCCAGTATCACCCTATGCTTCAGTATACTGATCCAAGGGTTTTGAAATCTTGTGGGTTTTGCTTTTCTTTTTAGGGTAGGGAAATTAAGTATAACCCTTCAAAACCGAGCCAGGTCATAGAAAAATGTCAGTGTTTATTTAAATTGCATCATTAATATATTTTTTCATATCATCACCAAAGACTTAAGATCAAAACAGGAAATCAGTTTAGTTCTATTAGTTCACTACATGAGATCCCAGTACCAAAATTTCACATGAGCAGGAAAGCATGGTAGTTGCCTCCTCAGATTGAATCACAGAATCACAGAATTAACTAGGTTGGAAAAGACATTTAAGATCACCGAGTCCAACTTATGACCTAACACAACCTTGTCAATTAGACCATGGCACTGAGTGTCATATCCACTCTTTTCTTAAACACCTCTAGGGACAGTGATTCCACCACCTCCCTGGGCACACCACTCTTTCTTTATAGAATTTTTTTCTAATGTCCAGCCTAAACCTCCCCTGGCACAGCTTAAGAGACTCTGTTCTCTCATCCTGTCGCTGGTTGCCTGGGAGAGGAGAACAACCCCCACCTGGCTGCACCCTCCTTTCAGGGGGTTGTAGAGAGTGATAAGGTCTCCCCTGAGCCTCCTTTTCTTCAGGCTAAACACCCTCAGCTCTTTTCCTTCCTTCCTTCCTTCCTTCCTTCCTTCCTTCCTTCCTCCGTCCTTTTTTAAAAATGAATTCAGTANTCCTTCCTTCCTTCTTGCTTCTACAGTATAATTTTTTCACATCATATAAAGAAAGTATTTTAAAAACATGTTCATAAACTTGAGGTAATTTGTATGCAGGCAAGCATAATGTGGAAGGATTTGGAGAATTCAAATTTGAAGAAGGGGGGAAAGAAAGAAAAACATTCAGCTTGGGGGAAATATGGATTAAAGAGTGTCACAAGGCTGCTTGTGAGAAAGAGGAGAGGAATTCTTAAACACAGCGCCAGAATGTGAAGATCTACACTGGAAAAATGTACTATCCATCAGACAAGGAGTGACAGAGCCAGCTAAAATCTGTTATAGTATTCTGAGGTCAGCGTGGAAGCACCATAGTTTCTGATACTGAAAAGAATAGGCTAGACAGAGGAAAGTATTTGAGGAAATTCCATAGGGACAACCCAAACTCAACTAAACTACAAGTCTGCTTCACCTCTTCTGCCTATGGTTAAATACATTTTGAACATGGTGAATGGGAAGATGTGAAAAGTATGTGTGATGCTCCTTAGTTTAATTTTTAACTGCCTAACCAGTGTATGCATGATGCTAATAAATACAGAAATATGGATTGCAAAAATATTATCTTAAATGCTCCCAGTCAACGTAGTGAGGATTCTGGTATTTCATTTCAGAAGTACAAAAGAAAGAGATGTCTCTAATGCAGTTGTTCTAAAATTCAGCTCCAGGAAGGCATGTTACCGCTACAGAAAACAAGCTAAGACAAATTTAGCACATTAGTGACATTTTTGTGCAAGTGACTTTCAATTCTGAAGGAGATTTTGCAGTTTTAAAAGTTGAAACATTAATCCATAAGCATATTTTTCCCCCAACAGTTTTCCAGAGTCAAAACTAACCATTTCCATGATATTCAACTTTATTTTAGTAAACCCATGTTTGTTTTTTTTAATGTTTACTTTTATAATGCAGATTTTTTTCTGTTTCATTTCTATTTTTTCTTATATGTCTTGGCAGCATTAGGACAGGAAAGGCTTGATCTTGGAATGATTATTCATATTATTATGCAGATGAAGAAAGCCAAGTGAAGAAAAGGTCACTGTAAACTTTTCCTTGCTAGGTTTACAAATATTCCAAGTAACATATTTGTAACATCAAGTGCAAATATTTGCGTCATTTCATTTTTATTAACTATATAAACACTTAATCCTAAACACAAGTATAATCTGAATGAGAGAAATTTATGTTTGAAGTTTTTCAGACCATTTAGTCCTTGTCAAGCAACTGTTTGGAGCAGGGGCCAAGGCATCATCACTGCCCTGTCAAAGATCTTCATTCCCACCCTTGACTGGAGCCGACACTTCTGATCTCGTGCTTGCTTCGGTCTGGTCCACACAACGGTGGGATGCGAAATCCCTCTCTGTGCTACTGAAGGTTGCTGGGTGTAATAAGGAGAGAGAGTTTCAAAATAAAGATTTTGTATCCCAAAGATTTTACAATAATAAAAATCAGCAGTTATAGAGGGAATAAATTTAAGACAGCGTGGTTTCATTGTGATAATCATTTCTGCAGGAATCAATGTGGAATGTGGGAAGATTGTAAGAAGCATTGTCTTTTTTTGCAAGAGGAAGGAAAAAAGGCTGTCAAAGCAATACAAATTGAATTCTTCTGGTTATTGCATTCAAATATTAATTATAATTCTATCTTTACCTCAATCAAAACCATCTGATTGAATCATATTCTAATTCAAAGGATGCATTTGTGAATGAGAAAGGTGATGAAATCCCAGCATTAAATTTCCTAACTGGCAGGTATGTCTCTAAAAGGTAAAGCCAGAGTTGAACATATCAGTATTTGTAAGATCGGTTCTCAGTAGATTTAGTCAGAATTTATTCCTTGAGGTGAAACGGTGAGGGGTTTTTATTAATATTAATTTCAGGTGATGATAACAGAGGTGTGACTGTCCAGTTTTCTTGCACTCCTGATTTCCTAAAACAGTGTGGTTGATGATCTTGAATTAGAAAGCCAAGAGCATTTGTGAGCATAACTGTTAATTGCTTTGTGGTTGTTACTGTCAGGTCGTAATATTTTCATCACACTAACCTGGTGAATAGAACTGCAGATTTTTTTTTCTTAAATAATTGTATTTTCTGGTTTTATATAGTTGAGGTAGAGCATTCAAGGCAGGCCATTTAAAAACCAGTGTTAATATTTTCTTTCTGTAGCTTCTCTATTTCCTAGTAAAATAGATACATGGTTGTGAAATCTTTTCTCTTGAGATTTTGGATACTGATTTATTGATAAAGGTTTTTTTCAGTATCAAAAAAACCTTTGTGATAAACTGCTTCAAGCCAGACAATGCAGAGTTAGTAAGAGGTATCAAAATTATGACCCTACTTTATTGTTTGCCACATTTTATTTCATTGTTCACAAATGGGGAATTTAAAATATCTTTATTGAGTGAAACAGAGTAGTAATTAATCTTTCAACCCTCAAATATTATTCATTCATTTTTCACAGCATTTTATCAAGGTCATCATAACTCCATATTGTAGGTGTTAATACTTGTGGGTTTTGTGAATTTTAAAGGTGTGTAAAAAAAAGAGTATTTTAATTGCTCATCACTCAGCAAAATTGCAGGTGAAATTACAGGCTAGCAGAAGATGATGATGGTGATAAGTCCTGAGTGAATAAAACTTCTTGCAGATGTGAGTCTCATAACTTTATTTCCTTGAACTCAGTGGGAAAAAAAAGAGCATGAAAAAGCAAATCTTCTGTAATTATATCTTTTTCTTTGGCCCATTGCAAAAATATGGCAGCCTTGAGTTCAGTGATCTGTAGAATCAGGAAGAGCTGAATTTTGTAGATTGTCATAGGTATCATGAATCTCATATTGCTAAGAAAAAGTCCCATGTTGAGAATGAATCTAAGACCATTTTTGTATTTGGAGTTGGATGTAGTCCATCAGTGAAAGGAAACCTATGACAGCCAGGAATTTTTCCATAAATAAGGTAGTTTCTTTTTTGTCTTTGTCTACCGCCATCTCCATCTTGTTTGTGTTTGTCTTCACCCAGATGTTAATCAATAAATGTTTCTTCTACCACTGATGAAAATAGGCTGACCAATAGACAATACTGGCCTGTGACAAACATGAACATGAATATTGGACTCACACTCAAGTTTGCCTGATTGCTGTTTATAGGTCTTGATCAGGACCAGATGAAACTAAATGTTATGAACCTGTGCATGGAGAGATTCTGTTACAGATCTGTCATCAACCTCTAGTCACCGTGCATGAAGTATTAAGACAAATGATGTCTCAGAAAATAATATCTAAATCCTTGCATGCCATCACTCTCAATCATGCTTTCTAACAGAGGCTGCATGTTCTAAACTGCTTTATTCTCATATAGTTTGGAGACATTGCATACACTACAGACCTCGGGGGTTGTCACTTAGTGACCAAAGATCACTTCACTTATTGTTCTGATATCTATCATAAGCATTTCTTTTTCATAACCTCACTGACTTCTTGTTTGTCACAGTTTAACTCCAGCCAGTATCTAAGCCATACTCAGCCACTTCCTCACTTCCCCACAGTGGAATGGAGGAGACAATAAGAAGAGTAAAAGTGAAAAAGCTTGTGGCTTAAGATAAAGGCAGTTCAATAAGTAATGTAAAAGCCATGCAAAAAGGTGAAGCAAAACAAGAAATTTATTCACTTCTTCCCATGGGCAGACAGATGTTCAGCCACCTCCAGGAAATCTGAGCTCCATCATGTATAATGCGTACTCTGGAAGACAAACACCATCACTCTGAGTGTCCCTTCCTTTCTTCTTCTTCCCACAGCTTTATACGCTGAGCATGACCTGTCTGGTCTGGAGTGACCTGTCTTGTCTGGAGTGACCTGTCTGGTCTGGAATATCCCTCTGAGTCAGCTGGGGTCAGCCGTCCCCTCCCAGGTGTGTCCCCTCTCAATTCCTTGTGCACTCCCAGCCTGGTTGCTGGTGGGGTGGGCTGAGGAGCAGAAAAGGCCTTGGCTCTGTGTAAGCCCTGCTCAGCAGTAATGAGAACATCCCCATGTTATAAACACTGTTTCCAGCACAAATACAAACCATAGCCCCGTACAAGGTACTGTGATGAAAATTAACTCTACATCAGCCAAAACCAGCACATCATTTTATGATACACGCAGTGATATTTATGGCTGTCACCTCTCAGATAAATAGATGTTGGTTCCAAGGAAGATTAAGGTCAAAGCTTGCCTGACTGCAAAGGAAAAACTGTATTGCTGAGAAGAGACTAAGATCATAGAGTCATCATATCAAAGGCTGCTTCAAGTTGGAGGGAACATTAAAGACCATGTAGTTCCAAGCCCCATGCCACAGGCAGTGAGACCTCCTAAGAGACCAGACTGATCCAAACCCCATCCAACCTGGTCTTGAACACCTCCAGGGATGGAGCATCAGCAGTTTCTATGGGCAACTGGGTCCAGTGCCTCTCTACCTTCTGGGCTGCATCACCCCATATATTTGTCTTTTTAATCATGAAATGGAAAATGATCAGCCATTTTTAATATTTGTTATTTGCATGTCTTTCTGCATTCATGAAAGTGTTCACTAAGGAGAATAGAAATACACCAGCAGATGAACAAGCTCTCTCTCTAAGCTTGGGAAAGGCATGGAAACAGTATCACGTCTACAGACTCAGTTCTGATTTCCTGTGGTTCTGCATGTTGTTTGGGGTTGACTTAGAATGAAACATAAGCACAAAACTGGTAAATCAAATGGGAAAAAAAAATGGCAAGGAAGCATCATTCAAAATTAACAACTACCTCTAGTGTTTAAAATTTTTAATACTTACCAAAAAAACCAAAAACCAAAAAAAAAAAAAAAAAAAAAAAAAAAAACCCAAAAAAAAAAAAAAAAAAAAAAAAAACCAAAAAAAAAAAANAAAAAAAAAAACACCCCCAAAAAAAAAAAAAAACCAAAAAAAACCCCCCAAAAAAAAAACCAAAACCAAACCAAACCAAACCAAAAACAAACAAAAAAACCCCCACAGGGAATGTCACAATGTTTTGTAGGTCAGACAAGACCGTCTTTTTTCAATTTAATAGACATTTAATAAATTTGTAAACCAATTTCTTCTCTAAAGAACACAGGTTGTGGGAGTGGTTTGGAGAGTGTTTTCAGAGTGTTGTGTTCCATTTTACACAAAAATCTCCCTTTATGCTTGCCTCCATCAGAATCTCTCAGTATCTATATATTTTCAGACTTACTGAATGTATTTCATGCTTCATATTGCTTAATTAGAAGAGAGAAATATGAGCCTAATTGCTGATATTCATTGACGTCTGAAGATGCTGTTCATTTTCACACCATCTCTTGTCTCCTCACGTGTTCTATTTTCCATGAAGTTGAAATATTGTAAATAGCTTTGTAGATATGTTTCTTGAATGAGAAAAAAATAATTCATAGATATGTAAATTTTTTATAAAAATACAAACCGTGGCTTGAGATTTGATGCCATGGTCATGAATCATATACAATAACATTGTAAATGAGATAACTGCAACATTATACTCTCTGGGCAAAGTTAGTAGATTCAGTGCAACTCTAGCAAGATATTGAACCTGACATTTCCCTATTTCTTTCAGAAAAGCCTTCATAAATCCTCAGCTTGCATATTGGACCAGATTAAGTCCCAGTAGAGGAATCCTAGATTTAGTGGTTTTAATTTCCTAAGTTACTGAGTAGGAAGCAACTTTATAACTGTAGTTGAATTTGACTAGGATACCCTATCAGGTTTCTTTCTTATTCACAGACAAAACATTTCCTAATAAAAGAAACCTACAAATATTCCTAACAAATGTTAACTTACAATGAGTCCAAAACTATATGCAAAGGTGGCCTGATTTTTTTATTTTATTTTTTTTTTAATTTTTGTGTGATTCTTAGAAGTGACTTAATATAGAACTGTCTTTCTTTACTTCTCAATGAACTTTATAGAAAATAATTATTTGTGTACTAGCATGTATGTTTTCGACAATTTCCCCAGCATCGTGCTTTTCAGTGCAAATGTCTCAAACTGTACTAATGTCCTTGAATGTCTCCTGCTGATGTGGTCTGTTATTAAAGCACTGGGACACTGTGCTCTCTGTAGAACTTTGAATATCTGCTAAAGGAAAGACAGTGTCTAGAGACAAAATATGCAGGTGGATTTAACAGTGACCTCATAGGATACTGCAAAAATGTTTTAATTTTCAGAAGTCTACCATCATTATTTAAGAAACCCCCTTTTCTTCCACAGACAGCTGAAGTATTTCAGTGGTGCAACCCCCTGTACAGAAACTTTTTCCTCTTCAGTGCACACAGTTGTGGTCTCTTCTATTAATGTTGCATAGCTATGTGTTCTTCTTGGGTCATTCTTGCACCCCATTGCTCTGTACAGGTTTACGTTACTTATGAGAGTGGAACAGAAACATTTTAGGCAAAACATCCCCGTAAAGTCAAGATACCTAATCATTTAAAATATGATGTAGAATTTCATAAATTTCTTCTAATAATTTATCTTTAGCTTCAGATTAGCTTTCAGTTTTGGGGAACCTACTAGACTTTTCAGGAGACCTAATTTTTCTGACTACATTTGCTGTTTTATAAGCAGTCTACTTCTTCACAGAGAAATATTTAAAACTAACTGCATTTTTAACACAAAGGTAATCTGTCCTTTTGAAATATTTCACATACAAAGATTAATAAATTACACATGTTGCTATAGCAACTATGAATCAAAGTATAGTAAGTCTAGACAGTGCTATTCATGCCCTTTGAAAAGAAAATCAAATGTAAATATCAAGTTTTTGATTCATGCTGCCTAGAATAATTTAGTAAAAATTAAAACAATAGTGATTTATTTTACCTTAGTCTGTCTGCTTGTAGAATTAATTTTAAAGGCTCATGTTTAAACACCCACGTTTTTTCCTGTGTGCTAACATGTTATGCTCTCAGATTTTTTATCATAGGTGTCCCTTATGGGTCTATTTAAAGTAATTCCGATTCAACAATGACGTGAAAAAAATCATTAGTATAATGATCAACTGTTTCTTAATCAATAATAGACACAAGTGGTTTTCATTTACCTATGGGACAGGCAAACGCAAAATGTCCTTGAAAATAAATTGACTCCTTTTATTACTTTATTAATTTTATAGAAAGTCTAGGATGAAATCTATGCCTTTAAGCCAGCTCTGTAGCCTCAAGTGATGGTGGTGACTCAGTCTAAGAGAAGGATTGACCAGGTAAAAATCTGATGGGCCACGGTCCACTTCTCTTTTACAGTTCACTGGGTACTTTGTTTGCATTTGCAAAATAAAAAGGCAAGTGTTTTAAAAATTGTTTCCAATTAATTTATACTATTCGTGAAGAGTGTGTCAGGTGGGATAGGTTCTAGTGAAATAGACCAAAATAAGAGGAAGTGTCTGTCACAGATTTTGAGTGCTGCTTAGTAATTATTTGTTGCATCAGCAAAGGCATGAAACGGTTTCCCCATGAGAACTGTGACTCCTGAGCTTAGAAAAATCTCTGCCCAGGGAATGAGTGATAGTGAAGGAGATTACAACATAATATCCACTCATGAATGGCGTGGAAAAAGGGAATGAGGAATTACTACTTCTCACCGTATGAAAGCAAGGGAGCATCAAATGAAATAGTAGGACAGTATTTTCAAAATAAAGAGGAAATTGTTTTTCAGTAAATGTGTAAAGTTCTTTCCACAGAGCACATGAATGCCTGAAGATTACAAAGATTACAAAGATTGCCTGAAGATGTTCAAAGCAATTGAACAAAGAAGTGGGAAAAATTGAGTGTGCTTGGTTAAACACAGAGATGAGACATTTGGCTCAGGAGGTCCTGCAGTTAAAATCGTGGAGACTGGAATGGGTTTTGGAGACGTTTTGTTTTGTAATAATTCTGTTTCTTATACTTCTCCTTAGGTGGTCCTGTTAACCATTCTCAGAGAAGGCTAACTGAGCATTATAGATAATAGGTGTTACCTTGTAAGGCATTTTTTAATCTGTTTATTATGTCAAGCAGTGATAACAAAATTGAGAGAAGAGAATGAAAGAGAAGGGGGATTTAAAAGTATTTTTAAAAGAAAATTGTGCATTCTAGCAGCACCTTATCCTATCAACTTAATAAGCTTTTTTTGTACTTTTCTCCAGCAGCTTGTGTTTGGTGGTTTTGATCTCCATAAAGCCAGGAATAGAATCTGTACTGCTCTAAAATTAGAGGGAGGCTTAGGACTTTTTCCCTCAGAAATATTGGATCAAATTTTCTATGTCCAGAAGACCTAGTCCTTGGAATGTTTGGGAAAATGACATTTTTGCAAAATGTATTCAGCGTATGTTCTTTGTTTCTGCTGAAAAGGATAAAATTTGGTGATGTAGTCAACATTCAGTGGAGAATTTGGAATAGATGGTCAAAATATAGGGCACTTTCTAGGAGCTGGTACACAGCTAATCTGTGAGTAGTTGAAATCTAGACCCACATATTGCTTATATGATGAGTTTTGTTAGCTGGAAGCGGTGAGAGTTCCAGAGAGCACAGAAGCCTCATGGAGATAAGCTAAGAAGACCTACAGTTTGGTACTTAACCTTGGCTTCTCCTCACATTAGGCTTTTGTTCTGCCTGAACAAAAATGGGATTGAAAGAATGAGGGTGAAAAATGAGATTCCAAAAAAAAAATTCAAGGGTTTAGTTTCTTTTGAGTCAAAGTTGTTTGAATATGGAATGAGCATTCACACAGTGTTGCCTCCCTGCCCACACTTCTGACCAATTTATAAAATGTAAATATAGTAATATCAGTACATTAATCCCATGGAATTCAGTTTAGCAAGAATTAATTTGTCCTCGTAAATGTTTGACTAGTCCTATTGACAGCAGTACATTATGGAATAAGAGAATTCTATCTGTACGTATATATGTGTACATTCGAGTAACAAATTAAAAAAAGTAGATGGGGTGGAAAGAAAGAGACAATAAACGAAAAATCCTAGGCTGCCCATAGAGCTGAATATATATAAGAAGTTTTCTTCAGATGACATAAATAAGAAGTTTTCTTCAGATGACATACAAATTTCTATGAGTAGATATGTAAAAATTCTTTCTTCTGCTCTTTCCAAAGCTATGTGCGCTGGCACTCTGACCTTGAAAAGGAATATCCAGGAGTTCCCTTGTAAATTTATTCCAAATAATTAAGATATGATGTAAGCAATTTCTGGCTAGGCAGAAAGGGTTGAGGGTGGGAATAGCGTTTGCCTACTCAGAGTGTGTTGGTGGAGCTGACACCGGTCTCAGACTCAATAGCCCAGCTGTCAGGCACTGCACAACCTCCAGCTCTCAGTTAAGTGGATAAATTTCAGATATTTTCTGGGAATATGGCTCTTCCATGATTTACATGTTTGTGCTGGGGAATCTGGGTGTTTACTGAATCTTTTTGTTTCGTTGGAAGAAAGAAACAAGGCTGTGGCACCAGTGACAGTTCTGTAACCCCCATCTCCCTATCAGGATTTGTCACAACACACTGCAATGCAGCATGTATCACCCGGACAAAGGGTCCTGGCTTGTAGATGTTTCAAGTTCATTTTAAGACTGCTTGAGTGTGTTGGATGACAGCCACACAAGAAATAATTTTGATATCAAATTTCTACCTGTGAATCAAACCCCCAAGACTCTCTTTCCTTCCTGATCAGGGAACTCAACTGCATCTGGCTTCTGCAAGGACTCTGCTGTCAAAAAGCCCTACACTCATTTTTACCAGATACTTGCTGAATCTCTAAAGTACAGTTACTGTTTGAGGCTCAAAATGAAAATTCCTTGAGGTGAGAACTGTACCTGACATTGTGGCAATACTGTTTGAATTCTTGAAGCAATTTATCATCTAAACCTTTTTTTTTTTTTTAGCTCTTGGACAACATAATTGAGGAAGGGAGGTATTTTTCATCCACTTTGCTCAAATCTGCATTATAGATTTAGCAGATACTTTTGCTGTCTTTAATATTGCATCTTTAGCAGAGCAAGGCACCCAGATATTCTTTATCACTGCACCATACTAATGCAGTGTACTTGATGGAGAAGATTCCTATGTCCACTGGGAAAGAAAACAGCCTTTTCAGGACAAGATTAATTGCATACCAATTAAATGAGGAAAGTACCTCTAAAATTCTTCTGACATACCTTAGATTTTTTCCTTGTAGTAGTTGCTTTTGAATTTATGCCACCTAGTGAAACCCTGCTGAATGTCTTAAACTACCTCCCTGTCCTCCATGTGCCATCTATAGGAGGATCTGTTCCATGATCTTCACAGACACAAGAGGTGGGGTTGACAGGTCTGTAATTCCCAGGGTCCTCTTTTCTACCATTTGTAAAAATGGGTGCAATATTTGCTTTTTTCCAGTCAGCCTGGACTTTGCCTGACTGCCATGATTTTTTGAATACCATGGAGAGTGGCTTGGCAAATACATCAGCCAATTCCCTCAGCATTCTCAGATCCATGGACTTAAGCATGTAGAATTAAGTGTCTAAAACTGACTTATCTAAGTGAGAAAATGATGAATCCTCTGCTGTGTGTTTGTGTCAACAGTTATCACATCTATGTCAAAACAGATCCCAAGAAAATAACTTTTAAGTGGGAGTACCTGTAGAAAACCTGCAAAGAGTGCAATGGAGATATTTCCGATGGGAATTTTGGTTAATATTCAGTGGTCTTTTTTTTCTTATTTGTAAAAGGAATAGATGGTGGATTTGGGATTGTTATTCTTATTAATACAGTTCTATATATTCTTGTGTAGACCTGTACCTGTAATTGCACAAAGGCAGTTTCCTTCCTCAAAATTCTGATTCTGCCTTTCTAGCTAGACAATACAATGGTACATTGCAGAAAAGGGATAGGGATCATATTTCAGGAAAAAAAAGTTAACCATAAAACCAGTGGAGGACTGTAGGTGGAATGGTTGTGTGAATTTATGGATGGAAAACAATATGAATGTGGGGAAAGATTTCCCCTTTTTACCTTTAGGGGTAGATCTGACAAATATCTAAAATGAAAACTTATAACAGGTCCTGGACTGTGGTGGAAATAGAAACTAGATGGCTTTTGAGGTGCCTTCTAACACCTCTATACTTACATAATGATCTCACCACAGAAGATCTTGGATCTTGAAAAGGGATAATTATTAGATTATTATAGGATAATTTAAGTTAAAAATGGTCTCTAGAGGTTTACTGCTCCAAAATCCTGCTTCAAGGTTAGACCAGGTTGCTCAGGGCTATGTCCAGATGAGTTTGAATATCTCTACACTTTGTCCAAAGAGCCTGTTTTGGTGCTTATCCTCTGCTTCTCTGTCATGGGAACAAAACCCCCTTTTTTTTTTTTTTTCAGTTGGTTTGATACTTACTGCTGCTGTTGCAGATTGACACCACTGCCTCTGATTACTTTTCTGTGCATGACTGAGAAGACTGTGTCTCTGTTTTCTGCCTTGTAGGTAGTTGAAGACTGTGATTAGATAGACTTCTCCAATGTAAGAAAACCCAGCTCCCTCTACCTCTCCTTCTATGAAACTTGCTGGAGTGACATAATGTGTGTTTGCTACCAAGAGCACTTTGGCTATAAATAAAATCTCTTCAGCTTTCAGTCTGGGCAAGAGATAACTGGTTGCCTTTGATAGCTGTGCTCTGTGACCTTGTCTTTTAACACCTTTCTTTGAATGCTTAAACAAGGAAAAAGAAACAGTTTTTTGGTTGCGTGGTATCAGGAATGAAAAGTAGTTTTAAAAAGTATCCCAGGCAGAAGAGTAGAACAATTAAAAGCTCTTTCAGAGCTCACGCTCTCTGGAAATGCAAAAGGCAATTGAAAGAAGCCTCCCAAAGGGAATTTCATATAGTGTTTGTCCTATATCTGCTAGCAACATGAGTCAGTAAATGGAAGATAATCTGAAGGTTGCCACCTTTAGCATTTGCCTTATTTTGCTCTGTGCAGAATGTGATACATTCAGCAGTTTTGAATTAAATAGACAAGGCTGAATGCAGCACAGTAATCCAGAGGACTTGGAGGGTTACTATGAGAACTATATAATGTTAGCGCATATTTTCAGGGCCTTCAGGGCATTGCTAATGAGAGGCAGGGAAGCCAAATCCTGCAGAGAGTGAGGAGCCAAGTTGCTGATAAAATAAATTTAAAAAAAAATTTAAAAAATATTGGTGGCTTGGTGTGGGACAGGAAAAATAGAGATTCAGAGGACTACCATAAGCAAAGCAAGCTGGATTTGCTGTGCAAAGAATATCTTAGTCCCAAGTGTTTGGATTATGTTTTGGTGGTAACTAAGAATCCAAAAGAGCACAAACGTAATAGAAAATGGAACTGTAAAGAGCAAAAAAGTTCACTACTGCACAAGTGATCTAAAAAGTGAGGTTATTTCTGACAACTTTAAAATGTTTAACCCCTGATTTTGTCATAATGCCTCCTTTAATTACAGAAGCGGCAACCATCCAGAGAGAAGCTTGAGGATACTGTCCAGAGGTAAGAAATCTCTCAGAACAGTACATACTAGAGAAATAAGGGCTCAGTTGTCTCATAATTTGGCATCTCAAACCTTGGACCTGAAGACTCAAAGTTTTCAAGCAAAGAGATGCTAGCTAAGCATTTTTCATCACTGAATAGAACGAAGACTACTGAAACTTGACTATTTTTATGCTGTTGAAAATTACAAAATTTTATTGCAGAGCCATAAGATGAGTAAGTACAGTGTCAGGATTGAAAAAAAAAAAAAAATATCAGTCAAAAGGTTTTGAGGCCTATGGATGCTTGTTTCTCTTTCCATTGCTAAGCTGCCACACACGAGGTAAAGACGGAACATAATCAGTGCTAGGGAGATCAGGAGGAAGGGTTCGTTTTGTTACTCTCACCATTCTGATGTTCCTTACGTTCTGAGCTTAGGGGTGCCACTGTTGCTTAGCCTGGTTGCTCTGAACATGTCCAGATTCCAATGGAATCAATGGAAGTCTTCTTGTCTCTTCTCACCAGAGCATGTCAGCATTGCTCTGACACAGCACTAGGGTCATCTCTAACTGATCCGTCCAAACAGAATCAATAGTTTTGTCTACAATTTATTGCTTCTGTACCCTAAAAGTTTTCTTCATTCTCTTAGGTCTTAGCTGTAAGCAGATGTAGGATTTTTATTTGTAGGATTTTTATTTGTCTCTTCCACTGCTGTCTTTGCCTTTTGAAACTCTTAAATGGTTTTGTTTGTTTTTCTGTTTGCTTGGTAAAGTCTATTTGTGATTGCTGAGGATCTGAATCCTATAAACAGGCTTTGTAAGTTCTTCCTGAAATCAACTTTTGTTCTTTGTTTGCTTATCAGTTCAGGAAACATCTCTCCACAAGGTTACACCTACCTCTGACAGTTGTATTAAAGCAGCCTGATCCTATTAATGACACACCTTTTGAAAAGGCTGTGTTATTAAGTGTATCCTTGCACCATATATTACTTCATTTTAGTGCTTTAATTTGCTTTGTTGTGTGTAGATAGGAATTGCATACTAGAGATATATTTCTTACACCTCCTTCTCCTCTTTTTTCTTCTGTTTGCAGCCCCCCACACACTGTTGCCTGTACTGTCCAGTGTATCCTGTGTTTTGGGTTTTGGGAGTTTTTCTTGTTAGGCAGGTTGTTTTTTGGTTTTTAGTTTGTTTGGTTGGTTTGATTTGGGTTTTTTGTTTGTTGGGTTTTGTTTGCATGTTTAGGTTTTTGTGGGTTTTGTTTGTTTGGGTTTTTCTTGTTTTGTTTTGTGTGCATTTGTTTGGTTTGTTTTTGTGTGTGTGGCTTTGTTTGTTTTCTTGTTTGTTTTTGTATTATGTGTGCATACTCTGCAATAGGTCCTCCTCTCAAATGTGTATTCTGATGCTTCTCCCACTGGCAGTGATTCATTGCTGCATCTGAAATCATAATTTAGACCACTGTGTACACAGAGACCTGAGAGAGTCACATCTGTCCTTCAGGAAACATTTCATTGGTGCAAAATGTTAACCATGGGGTACATTGTTGTCTTCTCACTGAATTCGACTGTGATTAGATTCAGTAGATGGAGACAGCCTTGGAAGCACACATTAGCATTAGAACTGTCCTTTTGTGAGCGTGGAGAGAGGTCAATAAGTACACGAATATAAATTAGCTTGGTGCACTAGTGTGGCCATTAGCTGGGTCGAGTATTCCTTTTCCATATAATTGTTTGGTGCACCTGAATTAATTTGAGTGTCTAAATCCTGCATATTAATTCTGTGCTGCGGGATGTAAAGCTTTAGACTAATCCCTTTAATACTTTTCAGTATAAACACCTTAATCAAGCAACAGCTTTATAATTAGTTCTACTTTCAGACTGGATATTATTTACTTTTTTTATTGCTCATAACTTATTCCAACTTTTAATTGCAATGATTAGACAGACTTCAGAATGTAAGCTTAAATGGTCTCTTGCAGAAACCAGGATAGATGTAAAAGACAGGACTGTAACAATCCAAATTTTAGAGAAAACAATTCTCCCCCATTTTTGTTTTCCAAGATGTCACTGAAAGTATGCCTTAATTTCACCATTGAATCATAAGATTAAAATCATATTGTTAAAATCATAGGAGTGAGTGTGGGAGCTGAATCTATTGATTGACCCATTGAGTGATTTATGAGCATGATTTAACTAAGATTATATTTATTTGTGTTGTTGTGTCTTAAAAAAGTGCTGACATGACTACAGTAACCCCATATGCAATACAGCTCCTGGTATATAAACAGTGATTTAGCTTCTCAAGGACTGGTCTATTTACCTTTTTTTCTGTTTTCCCAATGAATGTTTGGAAGAAGAAATCATCTCCCCAATAAGAATATCTTGATGGTCAGGATGCTTTGTTTGGAAGCTAGCATTTTAAAATGAGACTGGATTTGACATTTAAACTAAATATCTTAAGACAGTTATCATGTTAATTGCATATGGACCTGTGGATTAGTAAAACCACACTTGTTCATCTTGGGCAAACCTGTTGGAGAGGAACCTTGCATAGGAAACATAACATTTTTAAATGTAAATGAATGCATTTTTACTAATCAATTGAACCACATTTTTTATTTACTGAGTGTTTTAATAAATCAAAGTGTAATGCATTTTGAAACACTGGGTACAGAGAAGTTATTTTGAATTAGTCCAGTGTAAATATGGTTAGAAAAATAGTAGTTAGTGGCCTGTTTTCTGGTCTTTTTTTTCCCCCAAGCTTGTTGGCAAATTGTTTTTTGCTCCATATTTTTTTCCTTACATGTCACAAACTTCTATTCTACTCAGTCATTGTGGCTGAAAGGAAACCACATAGTCTATGCATACAGTTTCTCCTACCTGATATGTTGATGACTCTGTAGAAAAGCTAAAATATTAAATACTTTTTAAGCCATTTCAAAAAAACTGCTCTTGTTTACACGTATCTATTTCATTTAAGTGATAATAAAATAATGATTTTATTTAAGGAAAACACTCACTGAAAATTTGACATTAAAATAAATGTATGTAATGGGACTTCTTTGTAAGGACACTGTATTCCATTTTAGTTGCTGGTCCAGCAGTTGTTTCAGTTTGTCCATATGTCCATATTCCACGTGTTCACGTCCATAAGGATGCTGATTCAGTTCGTCCACAGAGATTTATTCCTTTGGAGACAATGGCCAGGACTTTTACACTACAGGGGGCCCTCTTGGTCAGGACATGGTTTTGTTGTGTTAGAGGTGCACTGGGGGGGCGCGGATATCTGAGCTCAAGCCAGACAGGGAGGATGGTGGGACACGTGGTGAATCCCTCTTGCACTGACAGTGGGCTGAGCCCCAGAAGTTCTGCCCGGGGCACGTGTTCTGCCCAGGCAGGTCCACCTGGAACAGTGTTCGCTCTGCCTCAAAGCTCTGAAAACACCTATATCTAGAGAATTGTGATGTGTCTCTGATCAAATATTAAAACTAGAACAAAACCGGATATATCTTGTGTGTAACCACCACTCTATTCCCACAAATAAGATTTCTGTAAATTTTTTCCCATTAATCTGACTATTGGGTTAAAATTTGCTCTTAGGTAAAAGGGTGCAGCGATTCCCTACACATAAGGAACAATTCTTCTTCTCAATAATAGAAGTTTCTAAAGAGAAGGGAGGCCGAGGAGCTCCAGGACTGGAGAGGGTGCCAAGACTGGTGGGGTAATAAGAACAGTTCCTTCGCCTGTGTGGAGACAGAGAATGCGCTTAGTTCCACATTCCCACGTGCTTTTCCTTGCAAAGTTCATGAGTGCAACCCTTGGAGGGTGTGGATGTGTTCAGTTGCTCCTGATTAGCCAGGGTGTGTGTCTGTGCATGGTGCCTGGCTCCCCTGGCACACTCACACTCCGAGCTGGAACATCTCTGCCTGCCAGGAATGCCCAGCACGTGAGAGAAAGAGCAGCCTGCTACTGCACAAGTCTGTGCCAGTGCTAAACGAGGTGTTTAAACCACAGCTCCTCCCCTGCTGTGGAAACCTGAACTTACATCATGCCTTTGAATCTCTTTCTTCTCTTTACGACCCCTCACAGCCATAAGGCATTTGAATAAGACTGAATTTGCCACTAGTCCAGAGTAAGAGAATCAAGACTACATTTAAATGTGACTGTCCATGAAATATATTGGAACTGAAATAACATAAGCCAAGGTGCAGAAAATTTCATTAGGTGGATCCAACATGTCTTTCCTGTTTACCAACTTACTCTTTTCACAAAAACCTTAATTTTTCAAAATATTGGCAAAAATACATAGTTATTTCTTTCTTATATTTTATCTTTTCCACACATGACTGAATATAGAACGACGTTCAAAGGGGAACATTCCTTAAAATTCTTTTACCTTGTTTGATTTTCTCATTATTGCAGTGTTATCTATTTAAAGAGACTTCCTCCAGCAGCCTTTTGGGAAGTGTTCTTTGTTAAGGGAAGCCTTTTATTTCATTCTGCCAAGGAAACGAACCAATTTGATGTGATCCTTTTATCCCAGAGAAAGGGCACAACTTCTTTATTTTCAAGGTTGTGCATTTTTTGCAACTGTAAAACATACTCTGCTACTGAAGCCACAATTACATGCACTTGCCAATCAATTCTAACCTACTACAGTATGGTTGTGGCATTTTATATAAAAAGTGGAGGATTAAAGGCTCTGACCAAAATGAAAGGTACACATAGTAGATAAAGTACAATACACATTATTAGATTGTGAGAGAAGTAGGCGTAGGAGAAAAGGATATACCAATATTTGATTTTCCACAGACATGAAAGAATTTATTTAAGAATTTCTGCAAAACATTTAGGACATGACATTTTGGTTCCATTTTTCTTCTTATCACAAACACTTGTAGAATAATATTTATAAGGTGGTTACATAGGGTATCCACTATATCATATGAGGAAACTATGTCGAAAATTTTTTAACTGAAAGAAGTAGGGAAAATAATGCCTGCACATACATATATCCTGTTATTATAAGGTGGAAATCTTTCACAATGTAGGACAACATGTTCACAATTTTGGCTATCATTTTCAATATTTTAGAATTTGAAATCTGCAAGCAAAACCACATCAGTTTTTGTCATATCACCAGCTAGAAATTAAAATACAAAAATTCTGTTCCTTATCTTGGCTTTTTCCAAGGACATTGGAGAGGTGTGCTAGAACAGACATAGCAGTAAGAGAAAATCCACTTAAGCCAGATAATTGGAGCATATTTGTAAAATATAATTTGTAAGTTTGGTAAGGAGGTTCTGTAGGTACCTTTGCTTTCATAGGATGAGGAAGGACCTGTACCATGTCCCACATCATTAAGAGGAGTAGTGGAGAGAAGAGTGCTGATTAATCCATTACTTTAAGCAACTCATCCAGGGATCACCAAGAATAGACTCTTAGCTACAACCTTATATCCCTTTTTCTTTTTCCCAGCTCCTCTCCTACATGTGCTTTTTTTTTTTTTTTAACATCAAGCAAGCCCTGAAGTAAATACAGTGATTTTACTGAATTGAGAAAATCTATATTTTTTGTATCCTGCTTGCCTGGCTGCTGTGGGGATCATAAGAACCTGAAGTGACAGTGTGTTTGACCATCCTGTAGCCTGGTTAGTTAAGGAGAAGCTAAGATTCCTGGAGGTCTTTCCATTGGATTGCCTGTAGGCTCTGTCTCTGTGCTTTTCATGTGGGACTCCCATGAGTCAGAAAGTGGTGAAATTCTTGCTCATCTCTAATTTTCAGAACCATAGAACACAGTATCTGAAGTGACTGAGGAGCAGACGTCCACAGCCATTTTCACAGGGCTGACAGGGAGACTGTGAGATGTGTGGATCCTGGAGTAGGATCTGAGGACAGGATGGAGACGGTGGCTTCGAGATCCTGCCCTGAGGTTACTGTCAGTATCCAGAAAACCCTTATATTTATGTCCCAATTTATATTGCATATAAACACATACAAGTTTTTACTGTCTTCAATGAAAACAATGTAGATTACTCCTGTACTCTAGGAGAAGAAGGGAAAGTATTACTTGCAGATTCTAACTCCCAGAGACAGTAATTATTGTTTGGAAGCTTGACCTGCAATCTTTCGGAAAACTTTAGGGAATGGGATGTTTAACTGCTAGACTTTCCTGTTTTTTATGCTGCCTCAGCCTTTTTGCGTGTTTCAAGAATTATCCCCTACCTTCCTCTTGTTCCATCCTCTCACTGCCAAAGTGCAAAGCTTTTTTCCTAAGAGAAGGAAGCTTTTCAGTATTTCTAAATTTCCTAATTCAGAAAATTCCCAATTTCACAACAGAACTTTAGTTTTCAGGGTCCTCCTGGCCATCCTACATGCATTCTGCAGCAGAAGAGGTGACCTGACTACAACAGGCACATTGAGAGGGAAGAATAAAACGACTTTGTTTACAAAAGTTTGTAACATTTTCCTTAGCAGCCCATGCTATTTGACAATTTTCTTTTCTTTGTGGGTGTCACAAATTTTTTCACCAGTAAAAAGAACTTGTACTCACGTTATATTATAAAAGAGACAAAATTAAAGTGTTGTTTTTATACAGCTTATGTCAACACCTCAATACACTCTTGCCTAAAGCATTAATGATGGTTCATTGGTTGTTCTTTACCATGTGTATCACTCACACCAAACTGGGGAAATGTTATTCTAATTTAAAGTAAAAAAAAAATCTTAGAACATAGGTTTTACATGCTTTATGTTTTGAATCTACAAGTATCAAACAAGAATATGTAAAAATAAAAACATGATATTTTAGCTGCATTTAAAAAAAGAGCTAACTGGTGGAAAGGGAAAAAAATTAATAATAGCTGATGTGATCTTAAGCTCAAATTTTGGGTGAGGACTCTGAGGAAATTTGTAAAACTAACAAACAGGGTGTAACACTAATAAATAAGTGTATCTTTTTCTTCCTTTTATGTTTTCTTAGAATTCAGCATTAGCATTTATGCAGGCAATTTGTGGCATAAAATCAGTGTTCATTGAAGTACTCTGAAAGGCAAATTTATAAAGCTGTTTTGCTTTTAGCTTATCAAAAAAGAAAAAAAAAATTCTTAGTATACTTTATCCTTTCTCTTAAAAAACCCTAACAATATATATAACACACATATATACTGTTACCCATAAAAATCATATAGTTATATTTGAGTGTATAGAAATTGTATTTTCAACGTATAAATAGAGTAACTTTCTATGTAAATATTAAATCCTGGTACTTCTGAAAAGAGTGGTAAGACACCCATTATCTCTTGGCAAAAAAGTATTCCCTAAATTAAGAAACATAGCTTAACTAAACTAAAAGTAAAAAAAAACCCAAATCACTTTTTTTTTCTTTTTTCTTCTTTTTTTTTCCTGAACTGATCAATTAACTGTGTGAGAGAATTAAAGTATTATAATCACATAAGAGTTTTTGTTGGAGGGCCATCAGAGCTCTCTGTCTGGTGGGATTGTTGAAGCAGAGAGCAAGGGAGAGGAAACAAGTGAATGCTGTTGGCACCCGATTCTGAAAAGTCACTCAGTGCTGAGGCTTTGTCCTAGAATGGGCCCTTGCTCTGAATGCCTTCTGATGAGTGCAAGGGCACGACTTTTCCTTCCAGAACTCCCTGGTGAAGAAGGTACAACAGAAACTCAAACTAGAGTTTCTTACGTTCCATGCAAACTTTCAAAGAAATTTTCATACCTCTTTGGCTTGAAAGTCTTGGGACAGTTCAAGTTTTTCAGTGAAAACCTTTCAAAGACTGTTGGTTTGTTTCAGACAACAATTGAAACATGATGAAAACTAAAAATGCAGCAGAATGAAGTCAGGAGACTCTCAGCTTTACCTGCAATTATATTTTTAGTATTTTCAAAGATCTAATGTAAGAAATCAGAAAATTTCGAATTAGGAAATAAATTAAATATGGTCAATTCACTTACCAGATATCTCAACAGCCTAGTTACACTTGAATTTGGCAGGTAGGACAGGTCTAATCTTTACTTTCATCCTAGTTCAGCTGCTCAACCTTGAGACTACCAGCAATCAAGCAGGCATTCAGCCTGGAAACCAAAGTTTCCAGCTCTCTTAAACTGTGATGACATCCTCTTACAATGAAAGGGAAAAATTTGGCTTGTATTTAAACCTCTCTTTCTCACAGAACAACATCCTAAAAAGATGTATGTCCATTGAAGCAGTATTTCAAGAATATTTACAGCACCCTGCTGGTGTTCACAGGATTCAGCATAATAGGATTGCTTTTCCATCTCCTTTACTTTATGGAAAGCCTTGGTTGATCCTTTAGTGCAGCATGGTTTGCTGCTTTTCATCTCCCAGGCAACAATAACCTCTCATCATGATTACAGAGCTTCCTGCAGACAGATGGGTCTAATCCCAGTGCTCCAACAATTTAGTAATCTATTCCAATCAGGACTTGATGGATTTGATAGGCCATCTGTAGCCAAGTGAGACAGATTCAAGACAGGTCAAAAACTGGGAGGCTTTCAGAAAAGCTTTCTGCTGTTTCACACAGACAATCACGCTAACAAGAAAGAAAAAAAGGGAAAAATGGGGGGAAAAAACACCAAGGAGACTTGTTCCCTGCCTTTAATACTTTAGAAAATAATTCTACTGTAATTATTACTATTGAATATGGTAGACTTGGAAGACTGAGTGAAACCCTTCCTATGAGACATTTTGAATTGAAAGGAACCAAAAAAACTATATGCAAACGTTATTAAATTAAGGTGAATACAGTTTGTTGAATAATTGTGAGAGGAACAAAACCTGTAATATTTTTGAGGAGATGGTTAAAGAATAACCAATAAAACTCAATACAATTGCTTTCCATTTAGATCAAACAGGAAATTTTTTAAGCACAATATATTTTATTTTATTGAGGTAGAGATGGAAAAAGAAGGTTTTGAGTTGCCAGGAAGATGACTTTTGCATTATCCCTATTTTCATTTAGAGGAAAATAGTCCATAATAGGTTTCTGCACACATATCACTGTTAACAACAGCCAATTGCAGGCATACACATTCAAGAACAATTAGTTTCTAGAATCTGCCTCTTAACTTGATTTTGAAAAAGGTTCTATTTTAATGCATTATCCTGTCTATGTAGTTTTGTTGACTTTGTTGGCAGTTTGAGGTTGACAGGTATGTTTGCAAGATCACCCCAACTGCGTTACAACCATCAGCCAAGATCGACTGCAATAACGTTTGTGTGTAATGAATACTGAATTAAAGAGGTTTTTCAAAAGCACGGACCATAATTATTCCTTTGGTGTTTTTTAGAAATGGCAAAAGCAAGAAGCAATAGCAAAGTCTGTTGTTTTTTTTTTTTAAATTTAACTTGAATAGGTATCTGGAACAAAAGGAAAACCAACACCTTTTTTATTTTTTCCGTTTTTGTAAGAGACAAAAGTTTATTCAATATTTAAACATCACAGTTGTCTTTCCACATTTTAGTGCTTTTCTGTAGTTCACATTTCTTAATCTGACTTAACTGCATGCAAAAATGTTAGAAATACTTTAAATAGTTACAGGTAAATCAGTTTAAAAAAATATTATATCTGTTTTTAAAGCAAGGGGAAAGTTATGTGAGAGAAAATGATGTTGTGATGTCCATCTAAAGCTGTTACAATCGAGCTCTTAGGATACTCTTTATCTTTCAACAACTCTCTTTAACTACAAGAATTAAATGACCTTTCCTTAATCTTTCCAGCCTCTCTTGCTATAGGGCTAAACGGAAAGGTTTTTTCCTAGGATTTCATGCAGGCTGATGAATAATTTTGTAATAACATTTAATAAAAGGCATAGAAACCTGGAGTCTCCTATTCTCTCTTGTGCTGTAAATCATTGAATCATAGAAAAGCCTGGGGTTGGAAGGGACCTTAAGGATCACCTTGTTTCAACCACCCTGCCATGGGTACCTCTCACTAGAGCAGAATGCTCAGAGCCCCATCCAACCCGAACACTTCCAGGGATGGGGCATCCACAGTTTTTCTGCACAACCTGCTCCAGAGCTTCACCACTCTCAGTAAAGAATATCTCACCTAAAGCTTTC
>VWZT01014573.1:12365-28663 GCA_013397055.1 Pachycephala philippinensis | reverse complement strand
TTTCAGCTTTCCCACTCATCCTGTCACTACATACCCTTGTAAAAAGACCCTCTCCAGACTTCTTGAAAGCACCCTTCAGGTACTGGAAGGTGCTAAATTATCTCCCTGGAACCTTCTTTTCTCCAGGTTTAAGTAGCTCCAATTCTCTCAGCCCGTCTTAACAGGAGAGGTTCTCCATCCCTCTAGAATCAAGGAAAATATTTCTACAACCTCCTTAGTGTGCATTATTTTTTTAAAGGGGAGAGGGAATGAACCATTGTTTCTGCTAAACTTTCACAAATATTATTAATATGGTCTGGGAAGCTTTCAGCAAATACAAATACTTATAGCAAACAATGGTAGCGATTTTGAAATTTGGTTTGTATTAGCATGGTACCTCTGAGCATTTCCTCTCCAGTTGCTTGTGACATAACCACATCAAATTACAATTAATTCTATGTCTTCCTTGGGTCACCTCTTTGTCTGAACTTTTTGAGTGTGTTCTCTGGCTTATCTTAAATTTTCAACCTAATCACTGCTGTGTGTGACTGAATTCCCTATTGCAAATTAGTACCCTGTTAAAACAGGGTGTGAAAAAAGCCAAAAGAAAAGACAGCCTTTAATAAATATAGAAGATGCCTCTCTTACTCTGATTTTAAATTCAAGGATGCCTCCACATGAATAGATTCAAAGACAGAGAAACACACAATAACAGGTCTGGTTATACGGTTTGTTAAACACAAAATAGAGCTTTACAGCACAACCTCTGTTTCTGTCATGACTCAAAAAGTAATAACATGTTCAGAAAAGAGCACTGTTTAATGAAGATGCATCTGATGCAGGGAAAGAGGGGAAAGAAATTCTTCTATCTAGGATGCCATAGCAGAATCTATGAACACATCCATGCTCTTTTTATGTAGGCTGCAGGGGAAAAGAATAGTCAAGATCTAATTAATTTTACAAGCTTACTGCAAGTGGAAATTTCTCCCCTGTTATTACATTCACTGACCTTCACTTCACAAAAATCTTCTCCCTGGTAAAATATTCTGTGGGAAATCTAGTTTGTGTTTCTTTACTCAGGGTAAGATTTGAGATAGCTTAAATTCTACTTGTATCCAGCTTACTGGGGAACAGGAGAAGCTTTCTGAGAATGAGAGAGGAAGGGAAAAAAGCAGAATCTAGTTAAAAATCACAGATACATGCAACACACCAATCATTCCTAATTGTAATGATGGTGTAAGATAACTCTGATGTATGCACCAGGGACTCATGCACTATCCAATTTTCCCTTGCATTTCAGTAGAATCTAGGGTAGCAAAAATACTAACATGTTTTAAATGTGTACTGCTTATAGTGTAAAAATACGCATCAGTATCTAAAAATTAGTTTGTGCTCAGTACACTCCTTGTGACTTTTTAAACTATTTGGATAGCAGAGATTGTGGAGTCTGGAAAATGTCGAGAGCAAGGAAGGTCTTTCTAAGAGGAGTGTGATAAGAAAGGACAGCTAATAGCAATGGTGTATCAGAAACTTCAAAGGTTTATGCCTTAGCAAAGGCATTTCCTACTGTGTTTTCTTACTTGCCAACACTTCCTTCTGAACCCCCAGGCAGAGTAACTGATCTGAGCTTAAATACATTGGTGAGCTGGGCAAGTACTTTGAAGAGTACTTTGAAATCAAAGGAATAAAGGTGATTTACAAGAGAGGATTTATTCTGTTTTCCTGCCTGTTGTAAAGGACCAGTATAAGAGGGGGAATGTTTGAGTTGTTAAGTGGAGGGCAAGGAAGAGAAGTGTGTTTACTGCGTTGTCATCTGTAAGTTTTCCACTGTCGATAATGAAACATCTTCACTGCCTGGATGCAACTATTGCCAGTTGTTTGAAAACATGTATAGGAATAGGAGCACATTTTGTATTTTTATTTGTTGGACAGTTATTTTAAACTCTACATTAAATATCTTCAGTTTGACTCAGGATAATTTTTAAAATCTTGGCATGAAACCTTTTAGAACTTGGTAAAAAGAAAGGGAAACACCCAAAAGTATAATTTTTGACAAGTGTGAAACATGCCATTTGAGTCAAAACTATATATACTATGTGTCTCAAGTATCAAATTGTCTTTTGTCCTCCTATTAGCATTCTATTTTGACTGTACAATCTAAAACAAACAAACAAACAAACAATTATTCATTTTCCTTTTGATGCTGTGATGAGTTGTCAACTTGTAGGTAATGTTTGGGGAGAAGGAATGAAATGAAGGTGAATGAAGGCCATCATATACACTTCATATATGAGGGCGGAAGAAAAATAGGAGAAGGAGGGTTAAGAAAAGTATTTTCCTTCTCCTTGTGAGATATTGTTGGTCTGTAGGTGGTGGCTTGTGGATTTGGAGCCTGAGAGAAAGTTTAAGGAAGCTCAATATGTGTATGAATCAGGATTTAGCATCCTTTCAGCCTGAAAAGCAGTGCTTGGGTCTAATACAGCCTTCCACAAGGACTTGTATGATGTGCAAAACTATAAAGGTGCTCCTAAAGTCAAAACGGATTGGGATGGGGTCAGGAGAAAGGAAATACAGCATAGTTTGAAAAAGCAAAGGTGTTGCCTTATGAATTTTCCTTTCCCAAAACACAGCTGAAAATTTCTCTTTGTCTGCACTTTGCATGTAGCTACTAGATCCTAATGTCTTCTCCAGTAAACTCCTCCCTTAGTAAAAATCCTTCTAAATGCAGTCACAAGATACTAGACTAAAAATGAAGCTTATCTACTTGGAGACATTTCTTATTTATTTAGAAAGTTTAATTGCAAAAAGGCTTGCTGAGAAATAGACAGTCTACTCTTTAAAGAAAATCTTTATTAAAGAAACTGTCAGTGATTTGAAATTAAGTATGTAACTAAGGTTTCCAAAGATTACACGAACATTTATGTAATGTCATATTGGAAGGGTTGCTTAAAAAAATAATAATAGAAAGTCTGGACAGTTACCTTTAATCTAATAGAAGAAGACTATTCTGCTTGAAATTAAATGTTTTTTGAGACACTATCAACATTTTCTTCTATGGTGATAAAACTGACCACCTTTCAGCAAGGGTGAGAGAAGCTATTACATTTATGAAGGAAAGAGTGGTTTCAGTGTACAAAGGTCTTAGAGGTACTGTTTTACTTCCTTAAGGCACAGTTTATGACAGAATGAGACACTGAAAAATATGTTCATCTATAAAATAAATTAAGTGTAATTAAGTTGGGTAATGGGGCATATATAATGTGCACTTTTCAAAAATATTGATGATTCATACTTAAAATTGTGCTTCTACAAAGTACTTCAGTCATGGGATCACAAATGAGTGGATCTTCATTCCACTTCCAACTGGCATTCATTTTCAGACATCCCCATGGGGAAAGCAGGCATGAATAGCGGATGATCTCTGAACATTTCAAGACATTTCTCACATTAGAATCATATCTTTTGATTTGTAGATTGGACTACATTTTTGTAAGTAATTTTGGATTACTTAATACTTGGCTGAATAAGGCAATTGTGAGAAATATAATCCCACCTTTACACGAACAGATAATCACTGTAATCTTGTGATAGTGACAGGAAATTGTGAAGCTGGAGTTTAAAATTATGTGTAACTCCAAAACAATATAGGGAATAGCCTGGTTTTTTTTCACAGGTTTTTCTAAAATAAGCTAGTTTTAACAATTACATTTTTATCCTAATTATATTTCTTTTAAAAATGAAGTTCTAATTTTCTCCACAGAGTTTAATGGAGGATTTATGTATGCAGTAATGTCAGAATGATTTCTTAGGTATGGGTGACCTATGAAACGACCTTGGCAAGCAGGTAGTAATCATTAATTGTAGCCATTAAAGTTAAAATAAGATTTTGAGATGCATCTATACATATGTACGAAATGTACTTCTGAAAAGTAATAATTATATTTTTGACACATCAGTAAAGCTCAGGAGACCTTTCAGTGTGTTTGTCTGAAATCAGATTGAGATGTGCCATTAAAGTTGCCAGTAGGCAGCAAGAATGTCTTTGTGGAAAGGGTTTTCTAAGTAATTAACATAGGCTGAGGATCCTCCCCTAAAGAGCTTTCAGTTTGCTTTGTGTGACATTCATTACAGACACTTTTTCTGTAATGAAAAATAAATTACTGTAACAGTCAAATTCTGCCTTTTTGCAAAAATATGTACAAAACATGTGTCTTTGGCTCAGCCTGCACTGTGTAAGGTTGTTTAAATCTAATTTTATGCTGTCCTTGTGCTTTTTTGCTGTGGGCTTCAGTTACTTAGTTTCTATATGTATAAAAATAGGACTAAAAATATGACTAAAAATATAAAATGGCTCTTAATTACATTGTACAGTTTCCAATTTTCCTGCTTGATCTTCATGTAGGTTTTTTTAAATGGGCTGTTTATGGCTTTGTCTGCATAGAGGAAGAATTTTGGTTTTGTCATAGTGGAGTAGATAAACAGAATAACATAAGTATGCTGTGAATAATTCCCAACTAATTACCTTCATCTGGAGAAAAACAAAAAGCTGTGAAGCTTATTTTATACAATGGGATAGGTGGCTGGAAGAACATGGGGCTCTTTTGAAAGCTGTCAGACATAAGCATAAATGTGTATAAATATATTACAGGACAAAACACAGAGCGGGCTTTATGAACACAAATTCAGTTTTCCCTCAGGCATTATTTACATAAAGGCCCCATATTTTCTTAAACTCTATGTGTCTGGGCAGTCTGTGAGCACTGAATGACTCAACTTTTGTGTAATTACTGCATGTGGGTTATCTCCAGTATGAACTATGCATCCCAGTCCATACTCCAGATGTGAGATGACTTCACACCAAAAAGTCATATGGATACACTGGCACAGCTGAGTCGGAGGGCATGGCACCTTCCAAAGAGCTCTGAGGAGTGATGCTGCATGCTAAGACATTCACCAAATTCTGGCCTTGCCAATCTCAAAATTTAAGTGATGATTCCTGTTTGAGTGGTTTTATTCAAATTCTAATTAGGATTTCACAGAATCACAGAGTCACAGAATGGTTTTTTTGGAAGGGATTGCAGCGGGTCGTCTGGTCCAAGCTCCTTGCTCAAGCAGGGTCATCCTAGAGCACAATGTACAGGATTATGTCCAGATGGTTCTAAATATTTTTGTTTGTTTGGCAGCATACTTCGAATGCTTTCTGAAAAATCTTGGGCCAGTCTTATTTTTCATTTTATGTTTTACTTATTAGAGAAGCCTATTTTGATTATTTTGATAATAATTTTGAAAAATTTAAGTGATAGGCTCCTACTCCAGCCCCTTCCACTTCCAGTGTAAAACAAGGCAGGAAGGCTATCAAATGCACTCTCTGTAAGGGGGAGGGGAGAGAGATTTACAGATGAGTAATTCCCTGCACTTGTTTTGTATCTTAGCTTTTCATAAGATTCGCTTTACTGACAAACATTAGCAGTGAGCAGCACTCTAATCACATTTAACATCTGCTGTACATTTAGTTGCTTATAGAATTTAGCAGCTCTAGAGGAGCAGAGGATGTTAGATTTTTTCCTTATACACTCATTATTGACATTTGGCTTGAGCTGCATTATAAAATCAGTGTTGAGTATGGGTCTGTTCGTCTTAGCTCAGTCTCTCATGAATTCCAAGCATGACTTGAATAATAAGAGAGTAGTAAAGTGTAAGCTATGTGTTCAGAAATGAATTGCATAACAGCCATCTGAAACAGCAACATTTCCATGCAGGCAGCACAGGCAGAGCAAAGTACATTGTAGGCTACTACACTTATTGTTATTGCTAAATGGCTGTAATTAATTTAGAAGAATGTTGACCCTACCAGATGATTCAGTACAACATGGCAGTGGCTGTTACACATGAATGAACTTGTGTATTCCATGTATTACTGTATAATTGTCCTTTTTGCTTATTATAAAGTCAGGAGATGTGGTATTATTTATGACGATGTTTTAACAAAGGAACTACTGAAAAATGTTGTCTATGTAAAAAATATTATTGACCTTCAAAAAAGGTAATTTTTCCATATAAAATATATATTATATCTGAGATGCTACACCTGTGCAAAAAAAAAATCAAAATTGTGGCAGCATTTTATTACAAGTCTCCATTCTAGCTATCTCTGCTTGTGATTTCCAGGTTACACATATATCAGCAATAACTGCATCATTGAAGGTTCTTTGAGGTTTGCAACTTTAGGAGAAAAGAAACCAAACTAGTGTTCAGATGCAAATACTGAACTTCTCCTTACATGATATAGTAAATTTCAACAAATGCTTTGATACATACATACACAATGATATTGGTGTGTGTAGCAAACCACATTTTGCTTTCTAGCTCAGTGTCTCAGTTACATGTGCCTTGTTTAATTAAGTATGGCTAATGATTATCTGTCCTTGTCTATGCCTTGAATTTAAATTGGGCAACAAGACCAGTCATTTTATAATGATTCCATTAATGTTATTTTAAGTTCAAAACAATATTTTATTCAGGTGTAAGAATGCTTGAAGAAGTACTATGATTTAAACCTACCATTGTCCTGCTAAAAAAAAAAAAAAAAAAAAGAAAAAAAAAAGAGGAGCTGAAAAAGTAAGCATATGTATTAAAAGTGACAAAGATAGATGAGATTAGCTTAGCTTTTTGCTTGACAGGATTTTCCCACGACATATGTTCAGTGCTACCAGGGTTATTACAGAGAGCACCGACTAATCAGGGAGACAGATTCACAAACAGTGACTGCAACACATGGTGGCCCCTCAGTGTTAAAAAGGACCACTGCAGTCATTTGTAAACATGGTCAGATAATGTGCATATTTATAATTTTGATTGCTTAAGCCACTGTCGTCAAAACCAGAGGTCTTTTGTTTAACACTTCAATAGTTTGAAAAGAAAAAGATCTTGTAAGTTAGCAGTATCTGCTGCTGAACCAAAGCAGTGAGGGAAAATTCTGATAGCTTTTAATGGGCCTTATCTTGATTAAGTGTATTAAAAGCCCTGCCTTTAAGAGTAATCAGTAACTGTGTTTTTAATGACAAGCTGACATTAATTATGGCTGGCTATTTTAAGCCATGTTAACACCAAACCTCTTATTTATCAAATGCTGCTTCTACGTGAAGAAGTTAAGTAAATCTGATTTGTGGCGAGGAGCAGCTGAAGTTCTGCGTGACTGATGTAGCTTGTCGTAAGTGCTCCGCTGACCTAATTTTACAGCTGCTCAGAGAAGACATTTGTAAATGGGCTTGTGATTGAATCTACAGCAGTCACATGCAGTGAATACAATATCTTTTACTATGAGAGATTTCTGTGGTATGTGCACAAGCTATTAGAACCAGCCATAACACTATTTAGTAGAGGAGTCTGAATCTTATACTTGTCAGGGTAGAAACCAATACTTTAGGTTACAGACATCAGTATTTTTTATTAATCCTGGAGATAAATATTGCTAGCTTTCTGGAAAGTCGAGCTAGCGGTAGCAAACTCTATCAGATTTACAGGACAAAATTGTGAAGTTATTTTGCATTTTTGATAGCAATGGATTCCATGAAAAATATCTGTCATTTTTTCTCCAGCTGATTTTTCCATGAACTTTCTTTAGAAGAGTCTGTAGCAGTCTAGCTTTCCATTTACCTCCCAAATACAAATTACCATAGGAGTTATTTTTTTAGTTTCAAATTCTCTGATGTGTGAGGTACAAAACTAAAAATATCATCAGCCATTTAGGGAAATCTCTGCCAATGAACACTGTTTTTTGGTATGGGGTTTAAAAGTCTTAAGCAGAAGGATCTCAGCCATCTCTTGTATAGAGAAATGAATCTGCCTTAACTGGATTTAAAAGCAATTTTCTAATGATCTCAGTGGAGATATAGTATGTCTTTGTTCAGTCCAAATGATCTGGCTTTCATAAGGTTTTCTTGATATTCATCTTAAAATTGATCCCAAATTTATCCTGCTAATTGCTTTTTCAAAAGTTCCTGTCAAAGATGCATTTAGACAATGTCCTTAATAACATGATTTGAAGTTTTCAGCCCTGAATTGATCAGACAGTTGAACTACATTATTACTGTAGGTCTCTTCCAACTGAATATATTCTATTTATAACATTTTTTCATATTATTTTTGTTATGTTTTAGTTTTATTGTTGTTCTAATATTTTCAGTTATCTAACAAGTAGGGATTCTGTCTTTACATATATTCCCTACAGTGCCTCGTAGAAAAACTTTTCTTTCTTTGTGACAAAATATACAAGTGCGTATTTTAAAACATTATACACATTTTTAGTGTCTAATGGTCAATAATCTTTTATAAGTCTTGAGCTAGAGGATTTTCTGAAAATTATTTTCACAGTTCATAAAATAGAAGTCACAAAAATCTTTCTAAAGTAAAATAAGTTCAAACCAGTACTTCAAATAATTTTTATCATTAATTAGTCTAAGGAAAATATTTCTTATGGCAAATCCCTACTTCTCATGTCCCCACTCTCCCTCTGTGCCTTGCTGAGAAGAGCCCCGCTCCAGCTCCCCAACAAACCATTGTGTACACTGGGGGCTGCTTTTAGGTGCCCCTGGAGCTGCCCCTTCTCCAGGATGAACCAGTTCTGGTTCTCCAGCCTCTCCTCACAGGACAAATGTCTTATCTCCTGCCACCTCAGTGTCTTTCAGCTAAGATCATTCTGGTTTATTGACATTTTTTTCTGTATTGAGCAGTACAAAACTGAAAACAGTGTCTGGGTGATTGAACTGAACATTTTAGAACAAGTCCCAGAACCTTTTTACTTTTTTAAATATTACAGAGGGATCTACACTGTCACTCTCACGAAAGGACTTTGAAGGCAAGCACTAATGGTGCTTTGAAGATAAGCTGTGTTACTCCGTGTTAACTTATTGTCTGCATTCTTGAGTCAAAATGGAGTCTGGGTCAAAGTGGAGAATTTTGTCACACCAATGCAATTCAACGCTGGAGTCAATGCAAGATGGATCTACAGCAACCAGAGATTAGTTGGAAAGTTTCTCTGAAGGAAGGACTGCATGCACTCCTCCAGACAACTAAAATCGTGAAGAAATTGTAATCTGAGCTCATTTGCCTAAAGAAGCGACTTTTCTGAGTAATTCAAATAGGAGGGAGGATTGAGAAGTGAAAGGAGGATGTCTTCTATTTACAACTCAGATGAACTTTTCTGCTGGACTAGTGAAATATGAAATTAATTGTAAATGTATGTTCTGACCATAAAGTTGCTTTTAAAAGTTCATTTTGCCTATGAAATACAAGCATATACTCAAGATACCAGGTGTCCTTGGTAAATTATTTCAAGTAATGGCATTGGGAACTGAAAATGTTGTATTTATAATCTATAAATACTTATTTCTTAAATAAGTATTTCTTAAATACTTAAAGGATTTCTTATAACTTTAAAATATTGTGGAAATATTTCTGTACATTTTAAATAAATCTTTGCAAGCAGACAATAAAAACATGGCAAAGGTCCCAACTTATCCTGTGTTTTCCCAGCTGTACATGATCTCTTTACATTTTACTGCAAGGTTCTGTATGTAAGTATTTAATAAGAAAGTACATTTAATATCATTACTTATCATCATGCTGATTTTTGCCAAACAGGTCTTATTTGCTCTTTTCAGCTGGAGTAAGTTGTGTGTGTATGTGTGCAGAGAGGACACAGAACAGCTGTAATTTTAAGTGAACATACCTTTTAGTTTTTTAAATATGCAGATCTAGTCAGTCACACAGAGCAGGTTGTACCAAAAGTAATTTTGCGTGTAGTTTTAAAGGTGAAATTAATTCTGCTGGCTGCACTGGGAAATGAATGTTTAAGGCACAAAAAATTGGGAAAAATGTTTTTGTCGGAGCAGCAGGGACCCTTTCCTCTGAATACAAAGGGGGTTTGCACTTTCTTCTAGTTACAGACGAAATTTCGTTAAGGACTAAGATATTAATTTCTCTCTAATTATCATATTTAGATCTGTTGTATAGACATCTCTGCACTCTAATACAATTGTTTTATACCATTCACTTTCATTCACTGAATTGAATCAGATTCACACTTTCAACTTGTTTTCTATTCATTATATTGCTGTCTTTCTGTTAGTAATAGACGTATAAAAGCAGCATAATGGTGAAAATGGCAAAGATTTTAGAAAACATATTATATTCTGTGGAAGAATGCATGTACCTGTGTGAGAGTTTATTCATTACTAAAATCTGCAATGAGAAAAACTGTAACTTAAGCATGTCCACTGTGTGTCTAGCCATATTGTGTTTTTAAAATAATGACAGTGGCTGAAATTCTGTACATATGCAGGTACAGTTTTCTGTACAATGTATTAGTTTTCCTCTGTAAAAGGAGATACTTCCCATGTAAGTTTCAGAAGAGTCCCCTTAAAGCCTTCATTTTAGTAGGATTTTGGTATTATTTTAATAGGTTTGATATACTGTATAAAGATAGGAGCAATTGCATGTAACTTGCAAGACCATTAATGATATTCCTTAGTGAAGTTTTCTAAGTAAACATTTTCCTACGTACAAACAGCTGGAAGAAGACTAATGGCATCAATCAATTTAGGTTTACTTGAAGTATAACTGGAATGCCCTGGAGGGCTCATTGATGTCATTCAGCTTTGGGTCTTTTCTAGTGTCAGCATCTGCACGCTTATTGGTGTTATTCTGCTGTCAACACTGCGGTGACTGCTTCTAGAAAAGATATGGTTTCATTAAAACATGACACAGAACTAGGTAGAATTCAAATTTCCTGTTGTGTCATTCTTGAAAAAAGTAGAAAGTCTTTAAAGTTTCATGTAACACTCCCAACTATAAAATTTCCCGTTTTCTCCTCCAGTGCTACTGCCCTCAAGTAACAGATAAAATTTGTGGATTTAATTCTGGGTTTGTTCTGGCACTTGGTTCTTTCCCACTGCTATTAGAAAGGAAGATCTTTTGTGGCTTCACTGGGAGTTTTGCTTACCTACAGAATATGGAATAGCCCTGTCCCATCACTAGAAATATTAATACACCAATAGAGACATAAACTCCAAAGTCACATTAATTTGAAACACCAGTTGAAACCATTTGCTGAGAAGTCTTGCCAAATCCTCTTTATCTTTTAGGATACCATACAAAAATGAGTGGAAACTAGTTCCTTGCTTAGTAAATGTGGGAAATCTGTCACTGTGGAAAAAAACCTTTATTCTGACTTTAAAACTTCTAAGTTATTTACTATAACTTGAAAATAATAATAAATAACTTGAGGTACAGTGCAAAATTTCTTAATAGCAGAAATTATAATGCACATACATTTTCAAAAAGACTAGTTCACGCCACTTACAGCTTCTTAATGATCTCTTTTTTTCTAAAACATGCATTTTTATAGGGTCCACATTTTGCAGGTTCCTAGGGCTGTTATAGAGGCATAGTAACAGTGGGGGAGGATGTTACGAATTTTGTGTTAGTCTTGAGGGATGTGAAGTAACCCAGTGATTTTGGCCAGGCTTTTTAAAAGACTTTCTGTTTACTCCCAGCTTTTCCTGCATTTCAGAAAACAAAAAAGAGTTTTTGCTCCTGAGAGGACTGAGCTTTGGCCAACGATGCTGTGAATGCCAGCCTGGAAAATATCCCAGTTCTGTTCCTTCCTGGGGAGATTTTCACCACCGCTCAGAGAGCCCATGCTTAGGGACGTGTCTCCAGAGAAAGCTCCATAGAGCTGTCTCAAACAGGTAATTCTTTTCAGTCAGTATTCAAGATTGTCAGAGACTATCCCTGAAAAAAATTCTGTATTATAATGATATATTCGATATATTGATTTTAACCCAATTTTTGTTTAACATATGGAATTTAGTAGAATTTTAGGGAACTGATTTTTCTTCCCCTTCTTGAGCAAAACTTATTCTATATCTTCTTTCCAGCTTCTGTCTAGGATTTAAGTGAGGCTAATTTTTCACAGAGCTTTACTTTCATGTACTACTTCATGAATTGCAAATAAAAATTCATTAAAATGGAAATGGCTTCTGGTTTCATTTTTAAAAAATGTTTTGTCATTACATAACAGCAAGATAGAAGCTACAATAGGAAAATCCATCAAATTAAATAGAAATGTATCTTTGAATTTCAAGATTTTGTTAGTTTTATGTTCAGGTGAACTATTGAAGCAAAAGTGAAAATGCAAACATTAGTAAGTGACATCAATGTGATATTCTGACAATGTTGTGGATTGAGTTACTTATACTGCAGTATTCACAGCACTGACTCAGTAACTGTAAAAATAACTGTTAATGTTGACTTAATTTGGGTTACTATCCAAAGAAAGCTTTATCCTAAATGTGTATTAAAACAGTGATTTGAAACTTTAAGTTTAATTGGTGATTGCACTGCTAAGTTATCTCTTGTGAAAGGAATGTCTTGCATCACACTTTATAATTTCTAGACAATTATTCTTGTAAGAATAAAGGTGAACCTGCAGATCCATTACCTTTTGGCTGTGGCCAGACCATTACTGAGCAATTACCAATTTTATCAAGGGTTTATTTTACCTTTGGTAACACTGCGAAGTAAATTTTTATGCTATACACACATGATTGCAATTCCGAAGGGATTTATGATACTAACCATAAATCCATTTTTTTACTTGCCCTGCCGTGAGGATACCATGTAGTGTAAGGCATCATGTGTAATATATATCATGTATATGAATTATAAAAGTTTGGTGCAGTGTTTTCTTTTATGTTCAGTAGATTAAAAATTATGAACTGATTTTTTAGTTACTATTGACTGTGAGAATTTTTTTAATCTATCTGGACACGAGAATAGTGCATTTGTTTTTCTGCCTACAACAGGGAAAGAGGAAGCATCCATGAGAGTCTAAAAGATACATGCTTATACACAGATGGCAGTACCTTACTCTGTGCATCAGTCCGCAATGTAATGCAGAAGTAGTAGATAATTTTCTCAAAATCAAAGAATCAACAAGAAATACTGACCAGCAGTCATCACTTTGGGCAGATAAAGAAGCTTTTGTTCCTTGCTGTGTCCCTGACTAGCACTTTTATCAATCTTTGCTGTTCTTTACTTACACATTTTTCTGTCTCACATAGAAGTCCTTCAGGGCACTGTAAGGCATGTGTCTGTATGCTTTGGTGTAAGATAACAGTAATAATTTCACTTGACATTTATTACAATAAAGTACATAGCAATGTATTTAGAACAAAATCATGTGTTAATGTTTCAGAGCAATGCCAGATAAAACTGATTAAGTAAGATTCTAATCACACTGTTAACTGTGATTCTTTTTCACATGGGTTTCAACATTTGCAATGCAGAATCAGTATTGCTGATTTTATTTAAGTGAGTGGGTCTGTTAATTGTCTGAATGAGAAAGATAAACTGAATTTTACTACTGAGAAGAAATACTTGAACCTCCGTTACACTGCAAGTTAGATACACTGCTACACAGATTCACAGAGCTTTAGATCAAGTGGCTCACCTGTTCTAACTTCTTGGCTAAGGTCAGAGAAGCCATTAGATTTCTTCCAGGAACCAAGGAACATGTGTATTCTTAATGCATATTTTATAAATAAACTGCTAGTAGGGGTTTTAGACTTTCATTTTTTCTGGTTAAGTTGTACATCAATCCCCTTAACAGGGGCTACAAGCCAAGACAGGTCAAGGTTCAGGAAAAAGAAGGTTCAGGTTTCAGCAAAAATAAAGTGCTCCAAAGTCATGATTTTAAAACTACTTTACTGAGCAGATAAGCATGGCATATGGTTAACAGAAGGAAAATAGTTCAATATAAATACCAAAGGAGACAAATATACATTTAATATATTTTAAAATTTAGCAGAAATTTTAAAAAAAATTATTGAAATTCTTTCAGAATTTGGGATGTTAAGGAATACAAATAGCAATCAACCCACTAGAGTAAAGTGTTGTCCTAGATGTCAGACATTAAGCTGTAAGAAATGAGTGTTTCATCATACTTACAAGAGAGAACTTCCACATAAACATAAAGTGGAAATACTGAAGTTATTTTCTCACTTGTAGGCATTTCTCATTTTTTCTTGATTTGAAATTTCAGATTGTTTTATGTCTTGTGGTTATGTTGTCCTAAGGACAAAACTGTCCACAATTTTGTCCTAAGGTAGGCCTTGATGTGCAAGACAATCATAGAATCACAGAATCACAGATTATGCCAAGTTGGAAGGGATTCACATTGAGTCCAACTGGCCCTGCACAGCACCATCCTCGAGAGCCACACCATCTGCCCCAGAGCATTGTACAAACGCCTCTTGAACTCTGTCAAGCTTGATGCAGTGACCACTTCCCTGGAGAGCCTGTTCCAGTGCCCAGCCATCCTCTGGGTAATGAACAATTTTCTAATATCCAATCTAAACCTCCCCTGACACAGCTTCAGGCTGTCCTGTCATTGGTCACCACAGAGCAGAGATCAGTGCCTGTCCCTCCTCTTCCCCTCACAAGGAGTTGTAACTGCAGTGAGCTCTCCCCTCAGTCTCCTCCAGGCTGAACAAAGTGCCCTCAGCCACTCCTCACACGGCTTCCCCTCAGGGCCTTCCACTATCCTTGTGGCCTTCCTTTGGACACTTTCTAAAAGCTTAATCTTATTACAGCCAAATAAAGTCACCATTTCCTTTAATTTTTGTTTCATTTCCACTTCTTTTTAGTTATTTTAGGTAGTATTCTTAAAATGAAAATCCTTTCTTTAAAAATTATAAATAGATCAAATGTTTTATAATAGATAAAATTTTCCACAAAATGTCCTGAAGTAGTGTATTAGTGTCCTTACTCGTGTTTTTCATCCTGCCTTCTAGCAATTGTGTGTGTGTTTAGATAGATGTAGAGATATATATACACTTATATATGCATACATATGTGAAATACGTGTGTGTGTATATGTATATAAAATGTGTGTATTACATGGATGTCCTCTTTCATTCCCAGTAAATTCTGTTTCCCTAATCCATCAGTCAAGATTCATCAGCAGTGACGTGAAACAACAGATACTAATATTTCACTAAACACTCTCCTGCTTCATTCTCCATCATAACTTTTATATTTCTTGTTGCTGATCAGTACTTCTTTCCAAAGCTCTTTACAGCCTCTGATAACCATTGTCTGTTGTCTTCCCCCTGCAAATCAAAATATCATATCTGTGGGCCTTAGTGTCACTNCCTTAGTGTCACTTAATACCCGCAAACTTCTAGAAATACTATATATTCCTTTCAAACACTTTGAGAGAGCCATGTTCAAGCTGGCAGTCTAAGACTAAAGAGGATACTGAATCAACTTACTTCATTGCTTGATGAGGCACTGTACTTGATTCATTTGGAGCAGAGAAACAGGTGGTATCAGCTGTATTCTTCCAGCAGGGTTTGTTGGGAAAGCAAAAGATGCTGCCCTTTTATGTATTTTAGCAAATGATTTTTGGTGAACATCTGAGCATGTGGCTTGTTCTAGGAGTCCAGAGCAAGAGGTCAGTTGAGAACCTCTCTTCTCCTTTGCCTCCAGGAAACCAAAGCACTCTCTGGCACAGTGCTGTCAGGTAAGTGGGTTCTTCAGGCTTTCTTTAGTCCACACTTCGAGAGATTTCCTGTTCTATGGAAGGTCTCCTTAAACTCTTCCGCACTTGTTTTGGTCCCTAAATGATTTAAAAAATTGCATCTAAATTCTGACATCGATTTTCTACATTTCTGGTCACAGAGACCTGACATAGTTTAGTGTTGTTTTTTGGCCTGAAGGCTTTTCCTGTGTCTCCACAGGCTCTTTGTACTCATTTATTTGCTTTCTGAATCTCTCTTGTATTTCTATGCTTTAATTCTCTGATGGTGGCAAATAGTTAAGTGGAAATGTGGCTCTGAGCTACCATGTTTACCTAGTTCTACTTTGATTCTGGAACCTGCAGTTTGTTGTGTTTCTTCCTCTCATCAGAAACATCAAATTATTTTTCTGTATTGGAATGGCAAGGCCCACATATTTGAATCTCATATTAGTTTATGGCTCTGGAAAATAACTTATTAACGAAAAATTATTTTGTTGACTTTAACTTCTTCATTAAAATCCATTATTTTTGATATGTTTATGCAGAAACATTAGTATGTAAATCATGATGTAGTGTCTAATGTATTAATGGATCCATTGACTATGATGTTTTCCTTGTGCAAAATGTGCCTTCCTCATTCATGTAAATGGTTAATCTGATTATTTTAACCATTTGTATATTTATTAGACAACTTAAGTACAATCTAGATAATTCTGTTATAAATTCAAATTAATTA
>VWZT01014561.1:9383-30964 GCA_013397055.1 Pachycephala philippinensis | reverse complement strand
CGTGTGAGGAGGCCAAAATGGCAGTGCCAAGGTCGGTGGGGGAAAGGAGAGGGCAGAGGAGCTCCCAGAGCTGGAGCTGAAATTCTCCTGCAAGCCATGGTGAGGACTATAATACAGCAAATTGTTTCCCCTATAATTCATGAGATGAGGTACATGCTGGGGTACAGAGATCCACAGACAGCCCGTGAAGAAGAGTGCTCACGCCAGAGCACGTAGATGCTGAGAGGCTTTTAAAGATTGAAGAAGAGAGCCTTTGCTTTCAGGCTGGAACAGCTCATCCTTTAAAGACTGAAACCCCATGGTCTATTATGACCCACGCTGGCAGTTGCGGGAAGACTGCGAGATTCATGGCAGGGATTTTTCACTGCAGCAGATTCAGGTGGACTGTTGTTTGTGAACGTTGAATCCACTCTAGAGAAGTTCACAGAGAGCTATTTCCTGTGGGAAGGATCCCACGGCACAGCAGAAGAAACTCTTTTCCTTAAACATAAAGAAAGACTCTTAAGAAATTAAATACTGACAAAACCCCATGTTGTTTCCTTGCACGGTCTGTAGAAAGAAGGAGGATTGGGGAAGAAAGGCGTTCTGAAAGTTTGCTTTGGTTTCTCATTACTCTTTTAATTCTGACAGTAATAAATTTTCTTTACACTTTTTAAGTTTGGACCTGTTTTGCCTTGAAGTTTTCCTTTTTCCTCAATAATCCTTATTTCACCTCATGAAAATTCAGTTTTAGTTCCCCTCCTCTGCTCAGCTATAGCAGAGGCAAGTAAGTGAATGATTTTTCGTGGTGCTTGGTACCTAACCAGTGTATAACCGCCACAATGTTTAAAGTAATATGTGTGTTATTTCAAAGTCTTCACATTCAAACACATGGACTGGTAGAATACTTATTTTGCAAATCAAGACTGATTTGGTCAGCTTTTTCATTGAAGTAGTCAAAATGTCCTGATGATCTGAGCTTCTTCTTAGGAAATGTTCATATTGGGTTTGTTCCCACTTTCACCATGTATCACTGTGGACTTAGGTGTAAATATTATCCGTAATAAAGGTTATATAATGCAGTACATACAATGTGAGTGAGTATTACTTAAAGGTGTGGTACAAAGACATTCATCTGACTTTTATCCTCTCTCTCTTGTTTTCAACAACGGCATTTAGAGCTCTCAGCAAATGAGATAAATAAAACATTTAGACCACTTGATACAAGGTTGATTTTCTTACAGGAGTGATTCTAATGAGGTAGCACAAAGCAGTCTGCTTCTCAACTACAGCCTCATCTGTGGCTACATGATAGTCCATAAAGAGGACGATATTTTAAACAGATGCATGAACAATTAGTTAAGTTTCCTTAAAAGTGGTGCTAAAATCTACCAACAACACACAGAAAGCATACTCCTAAAACTCTATGCTTCATGACTTTTACAAATTATTAGAACAACATGTTCCTATTTGTACTTTATAAAATTAATCTTAACTACAGTTAACACAATCTTCCCTGTTTTACATACTTAATTGCTCCAGGTTTCATGCTCAGAGCATTATCTTGTGCTTTTCATTCCATTTTTGCCTCTCAGAGAGCTACTGTAATAAAGTTTGTTTCATCAAAGCATGTCTGTTTTAACACCTCTTGGAAAGAAAGCATTTGCCATTCATGTTTTTAAAGAAGAGAAAAACAATATTATCAAATTTTATTTTTACCAAAATGTTTGAAAAGTGGTCACAGAAGAGGCACTTATTTCACCTATGTTGGTCAAAAAACCAATTTGAGGTGTCATTTTGGCAAGGGATTAGTTGAAAAATAAAGAAAATTTAAAAAGAGTGAATGCGCTTCAAATATTTGAAGTGATGGGTGAACTCTATCCATATCTATGAGAGCATCTCATGTCACTGTAACTTGTTCTCTTGGTACCTTGAGAGTAGATCAAAGAAAGTCAGTCTCTGGCCAAAAGCTTACATGAAAGTTTTCTTGGAGATGTTTCCCGAAGAAACCAAAACAAGGAAAGAAAAGAAAAAAACATTCAGAAATTTAAGCATAAGTAGATCTAAATGTACTTGACACATCAGTAAATTGAAATAATAAATAGCATTGTTAGTACAAATAGATGAGACACTGGCACGTAGGAAACTTTTATTACAAATAATGGTGTCTAATAAGAAAATTGAAGGAAATAAGATGTATGTATCACATATGTAAAGAAGCTCATATTCTGGCAATGGAGAGACAAAACTCAATTTTCTTTTCTCAAGATGTTTCACAGTACAATTTAAACTTTTGAGCAGAAACCATTTTCCTGAATACTTAGCGGTAAAACCTCAAACATTCATTTTATAACCTCTTTTCTTCTCCCAGCCACCTCTATTATTACCTTTTGCTCTCAAAACCTCTCCCTCAGTAACTTTCCTATTATGTCAATAAGTTACTCTTTTCCTGAAGGGCTCTCCCCTGGGCTTTTTGCAGCTCTTTCACTCTAAGGATTGCTTTTTCATGTCCTCCATGTTTCATGCTCTTAAGTTTCTTATTAACAGCTGCTCTCTTTTGAGTTAGAAGCTGCACTTGCAGAGGTAATATAAGGTATCTACATAAAGAGAAGGCAGCTGTTTGACAGATTACCACAAGATTATTTAAAAAGGACTCTGGCTTTCTGTTCATGAATAACAACCAAAGGACTGTAGTCTTGGGAGCTAAATTATCACAGTAACACAACAATTAGATGCAATATTAGTACAAATATTATTCAAGTGTGTCATACTGTTTTTTCTAACAATAGAACACAGAATGCCTCGTCATGGCTTAATTTCAACTTTTCATCACAAAAGAAGAAACAAGGAAGTGCCACAAGCTTTTGCCTTTTTCATTCACTTCACGTACAATGTTTATACAAGTACAGAATTTAAAGTTTGATCACTCTAGGTTCTCTTTTATGGGTACCCTGAAACTCAATTATTGTTTGCAGCTCAGTTTTGAATTCTGTGATTGAAAGTTGTGATAAAAATGCTGAAAGTTATTAATTATTAATAAATAAGTGAAATTAGGAGATAAAAATGAACTGAGGATTCCCATTTCTCTGACTTACATAGCAGTTTCTAATACAATTTCTACCAAATAAACTCTCAGTAAACTTGAGACATCACAAATACTTAAACCAAGGAATGAATGTACCGTAAAATTCTTGATTTTTAACTATGCCTGTATGAAAGGGCATTGGAGATAACCTACCTCATTCCTAAGCAATGCCTCGTTAAAAACAATTGGACCTGTCCTCAGATACATGCAGGATTTTTGCCTTTCCTCTCTGAAAAATTGCTTTCTGTTCTGGGCAGATTACACCTTTGGGATTTTCCCAGACAAAGAGATAGAGATGGGATGTAAAGCAAAACCAGGAATATTGCCTTTCTGGAAATGAATTTCCACTTGTACTACAAATTCCTTGTTCTGACAGCAAGTTCAGGACATCCCCAGGTTTCCTCTTTCTTGCAAAGTCTGTTGTTTCCTGGAGAAAATTCTGTTTGTGTCACATCACCGTAGTTGTGATGAATGTGAAAGAAGCCAGGAGCGAGGGATGGAGCTGCAGGACCTATGATCCCAGCACTGGGGTCTTCCATGTGACAGTACAGCCTCTGGTATTCACTGAACCAATCACAAATGCCAAAGCCTTCTCTGCAAGGCAGTGTATCCTTCCATTTGTTAGGTAGTCAGAAATCTCCATGGGGATGTCATGGAAAAGGGAAGGTGCAGTGGTTTCACCTCATTCAGCAACCAAACCCAGACACCTGCTCGCTCACTCCCCTGCCAGCAGGATCAGGGGGAGAATCAGAAGAGTAAAAGCGACAAAATTTGTAACTTGAGCCAAACACAGTTTAATAGGGACACCAAAAGCTGCACACAAAAGCAGAGTAAAATAATAAATTCATTCACCACTTCCCACAGACTGGCAAGTGTTCAGCCATCTCCAGGAAAACTGTGCTCCATCATGCATAACAGTTACTGGTAACAACAAACTCCGTAACTCCAAACATTCCGCAGTTCTTCTTTCTTCCCCCCAGCAGATATCATACATTCTGGCATACCCCTTTGGTCAGTTTGGGTCTCCTGCCCTGGCTGTTTCTCTTCTCAACCTCCCATGCACCCCAACTTCCTCACCAGCTTGGCAGTACGAAAAGCAGAAAAGGCCTTGGTTCTGTGTAAGCCCTGCTCAAGAATAACTAAAACATCTCTATATTATCAACCCTGTGTTCAGCACAAACACAAAACACAGGGCTTCAGCATATTGGAAAATGTTAATATAGCATTTAACAAACTGCTGAAAGTAATGAGGTTCCTGACTGAGAGCTACATGAAAGGCAACGTGTCTCTGCCTGGAAGACTCACCAAGAGGGAATTCCTATCAAAATTTTCAGGCACTTTTATTGTCTTTTTAAAAACCTTATAGTTTGCCTGAGAAGATGGATTTTTTTCAGTCTAAGTGTATCAGACTGCTGAGGGTGTGCACGATGCCCAGCCTGACAGCAGCAGAGCTTGCACAGTATTTATTTACAATGTATTGGCACGTCTCCCTGCTGCTTGTGTCAGTGATGTTGATGGCTTTACTTCACAGGCAGGACAGGTACATTTATGGTTTTAGAAAGAGTGTGTCTGACCACCAGCTGACAGCACAGAGAAACACCTATCCCTGCAGATATAATGTTTGCTTCTAAACAAAATAAATGAGAACTGAACTCAAATATTTGAAAACAAGAGGGAAGCTGAAGGGGACACTGTGGGAGTGGTAGTGTTAAATTGAACATTAATGTAGCTGAAAATACCTTCAGTCTGTTCTGGAAGATAGTCTGCTTTCCAAGATAGTCTGATTCCTTCTTACATCGTAGCTTAGAAGGTGATTTATCCCAGTGATACTGGATGATTTTTTGCCTTTTTTCTTTTATATACTCTCTGTATTCTTTACACATATATTTGGAGCTCCATAGCCTAATATTGCATTTGTAGCTAGTTTTCTCAGGACCTTTCCCTGCCCTGATAGGCAGAAAGACAAAACATATTCCAAGCCCCTATCCTGTCTTGGTTTTCCCTGGGAACCAAGACCAGAAAACAGCTCTTTGAGACACATTTTCATAAACAAAGTACAGCTAGTACCAAGGGGGGGACTCCAGAAAAGGGTTGAACCAGAAGGGGAAATTACCTCATCACCTGTGCTCCTAATTGCTGATTTTTGCAATTATGCTAATTTGATACACTTATAAAAACTCCATTCACCCTGTGTGGTTTGGGCTTTTTTGGACATTTTTCCATAACTGCCCCTGGAGGCCTCTAATAAAGATCCACCTTTATATTACCTCTTATACTAATACTATCTTGAAGGTGTGTGTTGTCTCATTTCTAGGTTCTTAAGGCATCACCAGGATAGGGGACAAAGTATCTGAGTCAACATGGAGCAAGTTGTCATAGATGCAGAAAAATTGGCAGTGATCTAAATCAGCTTGAGGAGATTGTTCCAGCTTCTGATGTCTCCACAAAACTGTTAGTCTAAAATTACACTGAAAATCATGTCAAGACTCCTTGCAGAAAGTGGCAATAAGAATTACTCTGCAGTTGCAAGTTTTTGGAAGCCATACCTACACAACTTTTGTAGGTTCTTCTGGCTGAATGTTTCTGCAAAGAGGAGGTAAACCCATTTTGAGAAGGTTTCACTCTTCTGTATCTACATCTAAACAAATGGGAATAATGAATTACTGGTAAGTGAGGTTCTTTGCTATTTCCTGACACCCTTTGCACTAGATATAAAGTCAGGTGACTGCTTGGCCTGATAGAAAATAAAATATTTTAAACCTGCGTTTCATCAGTTGTCGGAAGATACAGCTGGAATTCACCTCCCTTAGACCTTTTCACATTAAATAAACTATGAGGAGCCATAAATACCTCCCATTAGGTGCTATAAAGCATCCCCAATAGTCATTCAGTGCCTATCTGTTTCTGATGCCTATTAAAGTGGTAACAAACTTTACTTCTCCTGGCTACATAATTCCCCAGTAAGTTATACTACCTTTGAGAAAATGAGAGGCTAACAAATTACTCCTGTCTTTCTGCTATGTCTTTTTATTGAGTTTTTCCCCAAACTGAGATGAACAAAATTACTAGGTTGAAGGGCTCTAAAGTGTCTTTGTTCTGCATGAGAACTATGAAGTTATCTTCTTGCAGTAAGGACTCCACTGGAGCACGTGCTCTCCACCTAGGAACAAGGCTTATTTTCCTGGATGATCCTGTAAGTGTCCTTTATCATGGTCACTTCTGAATGAAGGGAAAATCTCCTATTCTGACATCCGCTGGCTCCTCTGGCCAAGAGGAACTCCTCACACCTACTAGAAATACATTCCCGTGTTATTTCAGACTCACATTTCTGAAGAAAAACTGGCAGAGAAAATGTAGGTCTGAGAGTTAACTGAAGGCAGTCTACAATTGTGGGAAAGCAGAATATAGATATGTCATGCAGCAGCCCTTGCTATCTGAAAGAGAATGTCCACTCTTATCTCTTTCACATACACACACACACACAAACACATATTTTGGCAGGTGTGATTGAAGGTCGTGTCATCAGAAGAAAACAATTGCTGGAGTTCCTACATTCACTGAATTTAGTTCAAGCCATGTATAGTAAAGTACACATACATGGTCTCTAAATTCATTCTGGAATTATCTTTTCATCATGCTGTTTGGGTAGACCAGACCAAGCCTATGCACATGTTCAAAGCCAGATTACGCCAGAGAATACCGACAATATCTCACATAGGAGGCTGTTCTTCATCTATTCTCTGACCTTAAACATAACCTTTTATTCTGTTGAGCTAAAGGTACAGCTCAAACTTGTTAGCAGTAGATATTTTCATTTTAATTTATTCAGACCAAGGACCTGGAGGTGCAGATCTGTAAAGAAGAGAATGGCATTTGAGAACTGGATTCTATCAAGGACTTAAAATCCCAATCTCATGCCAAATTGAAGGCTCTTTTATCCTTTGTGAATGAAGCTTGGCATATGTGTAATTCTTCCCAGAACACTTCCTTCTATGACACAGCTATTTTGTAACTCCCCCCAAATCTTTATTTCAGCACTTCAACTTTAAGATTCTATCACAATTAACATAACTGCAAAACATCAGTTGGAAAGCATGTGTTATCAGTGTTATAAGTTTGTTGAAGGGTCTTTACACAATTTGTTATGCCCTAAACCAAGATGTTTTAACAGAATGAAAATTAAACATTAGTTATTTTGTTCTAGAGAGGAGACCTTGAACTAGTTTGCTTAATCCTGAGAAACTGGTCTCTACTAAAATATGCAAATTGTTTATCAAGGCAGATCATGTTTTATGAAACAAAATTAAACTTTCTTTTCCTTAAAAATATTTATTTGACATATTGCCTTTTCTAATGGGATTTCAGCTTTATCATTGCTGTTTCTAGAGCAACATATTTATGTCTAGGGAACAGCTACAGAATTATCTAATTAAGATTCATTTAAAATCCTTTCATTTACTCTCCAGACCCAAAAAACAGTGGGTGTATATAAACAAAAGGGAAAGTTGAAATCAGAAGTTTAGTTCTTTAATGAGTTAAAGAAACAAACAAAAAGAATATTGAGAAATAATGAAAAAAATGCTAACAAACTCGCCTTTCACTGCCTTTTTTTAGTATACCAAAATTACTGTACTCTACTTATCAACGTTACAAATATTGCCTTTATATCTGGGCATACAGGATTGTCATCCTAATGGCTTATAAGTCCTCTTGGATTTTCCTCCGTGCTTTCTGCCATTCCCCTGACTCATCGACTTACCTCTCTGAGCTACTTGGATTTATAGAAGAGAGAGAAGAAAAAGACATGCTGAAATAAAGAAATTAACAGAAGGAAAAACATAAAGAAAGAAAGAACAAGAGCAATTGCTTGTGAGCCAGAAAAATAATTACATTCCACTTTCAGTTTTGGCAGGTGACTTGCTTCATAACAAAGGTTAGTTGCATAACTTTTCCTCTAAATAAGCTTAACTGTGTGTAAAATAGTGGCATATGAAAGTACTGTGAGTGTTATTATAATTTACTGACATGTACAGAGCACTTTGAGGTAAATAAGTAGGTCTATTCTAAAGAAAAAGTGAACTAATGTCAAATACTTCATATCCATTCTGTACATCGATGTCTCCTTGAAATACTATGTCTAAAACACACATTGAACAGACAACTGGAGTGCAGATAAGGCATAGGAAAAATGAAGATCTTTATAATATGCACAAGGACAGGGCATGCGAATGTGTCTTTGATAGAATTAAGAAGTGTAAAAAATCATGTCTGTTGTAAATTGATTCAGTTGTACTTAGCAAAGGAAAAGTTTCCGTGGTTTATGTCTACCAAAAAGTTCAAATAGTACTCCAAAAAGAGGCTGAGAGCATTTGGGTATTTTCAGCAACACAACATTTCCCATATGAATAAGACATTTTCTATTCCTTCCGTTCTTTGTGCAAAACAAATGTTTATACTTCCTTGTGACAAATAGAATAGTTAAAGATAGCATGACATATCTGACCTTTTTTTCTTACTGCTTCTATGTTAATGTAAACCTTTAGGCAATCAACACAGGCCCTGCAATCAAGCCTGTATTGGTTTTATTCTGTTTTCTAAATATAATCCTTTGTGGCAAGGATTTTGGCTGTAAATTTAAGAGTTACAGTAGTCAGGAAAAGTTGTTCTTTTAAATAAAGCTTCATACTTTTATTACATCTCTTCATAGGTGTTTCCAAATGCATCTTCAGGGGAGCCCCCATACAACCTATCTCAACCCCTAGAGGTAATCAACACATTTTCCAGAATGAGTGCTGAGAGGATGCTGCACCTGACATTTCACAGGGATGTGGGTGTTGTCTGTCTTATCTCACAGAAATTCTTAATACAAAAGAGAAGGAATGGTAAGTAAGAAATTAAAATCATTGCTTCTGTTTTTCTTACCTTCCCACTGACTGCCTATGCTTTACATATTCTAGAACACTTCCTAATATAGTTCCAATTAATAGTGCAAAAAACAGAAGTCCAATATCTTGTATCTTTCATTGCTACTGTCTGCCTTCAGCCGCCCTCAGTTCCAGACTGTCTTAAGATGATTTCCAAATATTTATCTTCCCATTCTTTTTTGAAAGCTATCTTATCTTCATATAATTCAAAAGAAGAGGAGAAAAAAATAATTGTACAAAGAGGAAAATAATTGTACATCTATCTAGACAAAAAGACTCTATTCTGGTTTCTTCCATGTTTGGGATCAGAGGGTTCCCATTCAGCTCCAGGAAAGGAAAAGGCATGAAAGGATGGTCAGATTTTCCATAAACTGATATAACTGCTCATTGTAAGTACCAGATCATGTTTTTTGACATAATATTACATTTCTATGAAAAAAATCTGTAATAATACTGTCTTTTATTATATTATACTAACCATACTTGTAAAATAACAACATACACAATGATGACTGTAATAATTATAAAAATAAGAACAATAATAAAATTCTATCATGAATAGTTACATAACGAAGTTATTTTCCCCAAATATTGGGAGAAATTTTCCTAAGCATTACATTGCCTTATGAAATATAGCTGTAAAAAGAGCAATGTGATGGCATTTAAGGAAAAGGTCAAAGAAAATGGAGTTTTCTTTGTGATCTTTAAGTCACTGCTATGCTAAATTTATGTCTCTTCAAGAGAGCTGATTACAGCTCCTTCAATAAAACAAAAAGAAAATTCTCTTTTTATGATAGAAATAAGGTGGGTTCAGAGCACCAACTCTTTGGTGTACCTATTGAGGACAAGCAGTTTTATAGACAATGTAGTTAGAATTAAACAAGACTACAAGCCTGTGAGATAAGTGAGATAACACATTCTGAGATATAAAAATGTGAGCATTTCTCCATTTGCAAAGGAATAGTTCCTAATATACAGAAAAATCCCTGAACTCTGGGGACATTTCCATTTGCTTTAATCTGCTTTGGTTCTTTGAAAGAGTTTTGAGATGAGTTTGAACTATTCTGAATAAATCAGTAAAGGAAGAAATGTTTTTCTCCATAGAAGTGGGACTTTTTTGTCATTTGTTTCATAAAGATACTGTACCATGTCTTTCTTTTCAGAAGAATTTCATGGGTTCTTGTACCTCATCAGAACAAATACGAAGGATGTACATTTGTTTTAATTATATTGAGATTAGGCTTCAGTGAAATAGAAAAGAAAGAAAAAGGAGTGGGATATGAAAATGTGACCTGAACGATTACATTTTAACTGTGAAATAAATTGAGCAGCAATGCAAGCAATGTAAGGTACTCAGTGAAAACCTTCAAACCATGAATACTTTCAAACCAAGGTGACACATTAAAAAAAAAAAAAAAAAAGAGAGAGAGAGAAAATGGAAAGATGAATTCGATAGGAAAGTCTATTTTTAAAGTAAGAGGGAAGGTCAGACCCTCAGCTTGATTTTTTCCAGTATTCTTTATAGGAGTTTTGTAAGTAGTTGCACTTAGTGCAACCAGCTGCCTTGTGCATATAGGATAGAAATGAATGAATTTCAAACCTATACTCTAAATTGACTTCAGTTTTTTCATTGTTTTAAGGTTTGGGGGGTGGTGGTGTTGTTTGTTCATTTTGCCTTGTCTGTTTGCTTGTTTGTTTGGGGTATTTTCATCTCTTAAATATTAAAATATAACACCAAGGCTCCAGGATATGTTGCTTTAAGAAAGCATTATCAACTTCTCTAAATTCCTGGAAAGAAATGGTACCACACCGATCATAGCTCTAATTCTGGTATCCTCTTTTTATGTCTGTGATTATATTATCACACAAATGAGTAAGAATTTTGCACAGTGTCATAAAATCATAGGTCCTCTTGAACAGGTCCACATCCTTCCTGTGCAGGGACCCCAGAGCTAGATGCAGTGTTCCAGGTGAGGTCTCACCAGAGCAGAGCAGAGAGGCAGAATCCCCTCCCTCCCCTGCTGCCCACACTGCTTTGGATGCAGCCCAGGACACGTTTGGCTTCCTGGGCTGTGAGCACACAGTGTTGGCTCGTGTCCGGCTTTTCATTCATGAGAACCCTCAAGTCCTTCCCAGCAGGGCTGCTCTCAGTGACATTTCCCAGTCTGCACTCATATCTGACATTGTTCCAACCCAGGATGAGCAACTTGCACTTAGCATTGTTGAACTTTATGAGGTTCTTGTCTCTCCACTTCTTCTGCTTGTCCAGGTCCCTCTCAATGGCATCCCTTCCTTCTCTTGCTTTAACTGCACCACTCATCTTCATGCCCTCTGCAAATTTGCTGAGGGTGGACTCAATCTCACTATGTCATTAATAAAGCTATTAAAGCACCATTCCAAGACACAGACCATCGTCATTACTTTCCACTTTGCAATTCCTGTTCTTAGAATTTGATTGTCCCTCTGCTGAATTCATTTATTGATGTTCCTTAAGCAGCTAATATGAAGGTTGTAGCTCAGGGAACAGCCAAAATTCATACAGTTATAGAATCATAGAACAGGTCAAATTGGAAGAGATCTCAAAAGGTCATCTGATCAACTTTTGTGGCAAAGAAAGGATGGATAATATTTTCTAGTATACTTTACATTTGCGTCTTGCAAACCTCCGGTAGTAGGGAATCTGTCACGTGCCTTGGAAGGTTCTTTCATTGAATGATTGTTCATACTGTAAAACATTTCTTTCTTATGATGAGTTGAAACCTCTCCCAGGACAAGCTGTCTTGTCTTCTCCACATGGCACCTGGTGAAGAGGGAGCCTTTGATCTCTTTGTAGCTGCCTCTTACATACTGGATTACTGTGATGAGCTTCCCCTGAGTCTGTTAGACTCTAGGGAGAAGAGACCTACCTCCTTCAGCCTTCCTTTATAGAATAGATTTTATAGCCTTTTGATTATCTTTATTGCCTCCCCTTGGACCCATGGTCTGTCTGTGTCTTTCCTGAATCATGAGGACCAGAACTGGAGACAGTACTCCAGATGCAGCCTGATGAGCACTGAGTGAAGTGGGATGAACACACTTCTATTTCTGCTGGTAATGTCCCTCTGCATGCAGACGAGGATCTGAATTGCCTTTGTTGTTGCAGTCGTGTGCTGCTAACTAATGTTCAGCTGGCTGTTCACCAGCATGCCCATGTCCCACTCAGAAATACTGCTTTCAGCCACCTAGCTCCTAGTTTGCTTTGGGCTGTTTGGCTTCTTTTTCCCAGCATCAGGATTCTTCACTTGTCTTTGCTAAACTTCATATAGTTTTTGTTAGTCCCCTCTTCCAACTTGTCCTGGTCTATCTGTAAGATACCCATCCTTCAGATGTGTCTACCCCACCAGTCACTTCAGTGTCATCAGTAAACCTCCTGAAAGTGCTTTTGTTTCCATCATCCAGATCATGTATGAATTTACCCCCCATCCCATAGGCCAAACATCTGATCTGTAATTTGACAGTGCCCAGTGAAGACTGTGGGAAAGTGCATCAGACACTTTGCTGGGGTCCAGATAAACAGCATCCAGTACTCTCCCTGTGTCCATGCAAGACATTATCTTGTTGTAGAAGGTCATCTACAATACCTCTTTGTAAATATGTGCTGGTGTTTCTTCATCACCAGCTGTGGTTTTGTTTATAATAGTTTTTAGAAGGACAAGTTTCATTACTTTCCTGGGAACTGCAGTAAAACTAATGAGTCTGTAATTTCCTGAGTCCTCTTTTGTGTCTTTCTTGTAGACGAATGTGACATTTGTCCTCTAATCGTCAGGAAACCTAGGCTAGTCCCCTGGAACAACATTCCAGGTGCTATAGGCAGTGCCATTGCAATACTGTCAAACTCTTCAATTAACACGCTGGGGTGAATTCTGTGCAGAACCATGGCTTTGTGTGGGTTGAACTCTTGCAAGAAGCTGAAGAGTAGCCCTTTCTCCACTGCTGGTGAGTTCATACACACATTGTCATAGCTTCTTTATCCTGTCGTCTGGGGTCCAGGTATGCTGATAAAGACAGACAAGTAAATGAAGAGAAGGTAAAGTTATGAAGAACCTCTGTCTTGTCAGCATTGCTAATAACGACTCTTAGGACTTTCCTAGATGTCCATACTGTGTAAATCAGATTCATTTGTGCAACAAGATTCTTCCTAACCTGCAAGGCTTCATGCACAGCTGGGCAGGGGGTGAAGGCCATTTAGACAGCCCAGCCCACAGGTGAGTAAGTAAAGTGAATTCAGTTCAACATTTTCCATTAGACTGTTNAGACACAGAGAAGAACTGAAAGAAACAGTTCAGTCTGGGATTAGGAGGGAGGTGTGGAAAGAAGGTAATTCACTTTTTATTGAAGAGAGGGAAGGAAAGACACTTGGAAAAATGCTGCATCTAGTAAAACAGTAGAAGTTTAACATTTAAGAATAGAAAAAGATGATGTCATCTAAAAAAACGTCGCCAGATGAATACACTCCCAAAAGTTCAGTGCAAGGGACTTAGGTAAACATCTGTTATAGGAGGGTAAAAATGATGGAAGTTCCAATAAATGAGCAGATTGTTTTGGAATTTGCTGTTTCTTTCCACGGTGAAATAACCAAAAAGGTGTCCAGAACTAACAAGGAAATCACATATATCACATCCTTTATGTTGAATAGAAACATTGGTGGATTGATCTTGAAGAATTTCATAGCTGAATTATATCAGTATTGATTTTTCTGCTTTTGGTTGCAAACAAAGAGTTGCACTAGTTTGCCATATATAAAAGAAGATTGGAGTAACATTAATCCGACCTGTGACATATTTTAGTGGCTAATTTTTGTCTTGACTTTATTGACGCTACCTCAAACGTGCTTCTTCCTGGTAGAAGCTAACAACAGTGACAAAACATCAATACTGACTGTTACCTTTCCTGACTTTATAGTGTAACTAAAACATCCACTTAAACGTTAGTTAGATGGTGTCCCTTTGAATCACCTCAGAAGAAAATACTAAGAACTTGCCCTTCCCTTGCCAGTGACAATTTTCCCAGTCTATCATAAATTCTTCAATTTTAACAAGATATGTATACCACCTCTGCAAAATGTATCAGTGGATTTGAATTTGCTATGGGTTAAACCTTCTTTAAAAAATCCTTATACAATCTGTCTGTTTCATAAAAGGCAAGCTGACAGACAAATATTGACTGCAGCCTGATAAAAGACCTGCACATTTTGCTGATATTGAAAAAATGAACTTTATCCAATGATCTTCAGAGTTAAACCCCCATTGACTTCATATGTTTCAATTCAGCTTCTGTCAGTATACCTGAAGCAAAAATCCATTGTTAGGTCTGCAAAAATAGCAATATTTCTAGTGTTTTATTTAGGTGACTGCATACTATAAGGCATCTAATTCTTAGTACAGATCCTGTTTTCTGCTGCTAGGCACTGGGTGAATGTAGATAAATCTCTAATCTCTCCATTGTCAGTTTCACCTGAGCCATACAATACTGTGATGTACTAGTCCCTTTTTCAAACATGAAGAGCTTTATGATAAACCCATCATGTAAAATTTGAGTATGTACTACATGCACAAAAGCTACCACAGTAACCTTGTCCAATAACAACCTCCCACAACTCCCTGTCCTCCCCATTTTCAAGACTTTGTTTTTACTGTTAGAAAAAGTTATCAGCACAGTGATCTAAATTCTAGGGGGCAACATGCATCATGTTCCTCTCTGTAAAACTGGACATTTTACAGTAACTCACTAAAAATACCAACACCAACATATCCATTTCTCCTACCTTCAGCTTCTGCGAATTATGTTTCAAAATTGTTAGCCACGGGATAGTTTATTAAGGTTATTACTTAATCCAGGCAATCCTGAGCCTTGAGTGACAACATAATTTTTCGAAAAGAGCAACAACTTATTGTATAACAAAATACAAAAATGTGGTCTGATTAGGTCCTCTCTACATTAGTGATAATTAAAATTTTATTTACCACATACTAAAACATTAGATAAACCCCTATGGATTGGTTTAGAACGAGCATAGATTAGCTGCTGAGCTTCAGAATACCTGTTTCTCATGAAAAGAATGGAAGTGTTTGATAATCGATATCTGCTGCAGGATGATTCAGTTAAGGTAAAAGATAACCAGTTCTGTTCTGATGCAAGGACAAGTGCACAATGCTTTATCAGAAGAGGTGTTGAACATGAAAGAGAATGGACTGAGAATTCTGTGTTTGCTGTTACCTTGATAGTAAACTTGCCTCTTCCTGATTTCTCCTTGAACCGCAGGGTGCAAGAAGGGTAAGAAAAGGAAACAAGGTAAAAGTGTTTGAAAATAGGGAAAATAGCATTTGCAATCTTTTTCATTCCCAAAGAGTGCTGCCTTTCAGAAGTAGCTTTCTTATGGAATTTTGTTTCTCATATTTTAGTAAAAAAATTCATTGATACAGCTTTTAAATATTAATGGCTCATTTTTTTTTTCTGCATCCTTATATTTCTGTAGCAATTTTAGAATTCTTACTAGTGTAGTTCTGTCTCAAAGTGTTTTGGGAAAGCCAAAAGGCATAGAGATTATAAACTAAACTTACAAATACATTTCTGTTCCTAAAGACAGAGATAGACACCTTGGGTCGGCTTTCCAAGCTTGTAATAATGGTGTGTGTCAGCTGTGTAATGGAGTGTGATAAACATTCTTGCAACTACTGTAATATGAAGCTGCCTTGCCAGACATGCTAGAAATTATTCCAAGGTTTAGAAACTAATTGCTTAGAATATATGGAGGAAAATGATAAAAATACTGTAAGTTATTTTGAAACTGAAAAACAAGCAGGCCCCAAACCTCCCTGCCAGTATATTGTACCCCCAAGAGATACAGGCTGGACAGAGCTCCTTCCTGTATCAGACAATGCCATTTTGCAGGAGGTGAAGATCAGCTCTGCTCCTGCTGTGATGCACCCATGACTGCAAATCGTCTGTGAAGTTGAAAACAAAACCATGAGGGGTACAGGTATTTTATTGATGTTATTAGCACACAAAGGTGACTACACAGGCTTAGGCCACAGCTCACAGGCAGCCAGGACTCATGGATGTCTGGATGTCTATCTCTGGTTTGAGAATTCAGGTTGATTTTTTAGTCTCTTTCGCTGTTAGAAACTTGGACATCATCTGAATTGATTTCCTTTCTTAAGTGAAAGATTTGTTTAAGCTCATCCTATTTCTGAGAGATATTTTACTAATGTTTATGAGCACATGATTCTGTGAACATATATCTTCATTGTGGAGTTGTTTTCCTTCACAAACCTTATTCATATGGTAATACATGATACTTTGAGGGCTGGGGGGAAGTTAGCCAGTATTAATAAAAAGACCCCAAAACAGATATTGGTCATGGTGTACCAAATATTTGGTGTACCAAAACCATAACAGTATTTATGTGAGTTCTAGTTTAGCCAGAACACAACAAAAGTAGAGAAAAATAACACTGTTGGAGATAAAGAGATGAAATCTATAGCTTCTCACACACCAGGCATTCAACTGAGCTCCCACCTACCAGACTATCACCAAAAAAAAAAAAAAATAGTAAAAGAATGTGAAAAAGAGGTACAGTAAAAGCATTTGGATTAAACAGCAGAAATTTTGAAAGACTAAGATGACAGTGATTCCAGTGTCCAGAGTGTAATAAACCAGCTAGGGACTCTGGCTGCAGTAAAAAAAGACTGATGGGAAAATGCTTCAGAAGCTGAAAAAGTATGCTTGCAGCAAAACTCTGTCAAATGAAATAATGGGAAAGCATGGCTGTAAGAGAGAAAAGGTGTCAGCTTAAAATAACTTTTTTTTAACACTGGGAAATCATTATTTTCTCTATGTAGGCTCTGATACAGCATTAAGAAACGTTACTATTGTTATCAATATCACAGACAGTCCTATTGAGACAAGCTTCATTGGGTAGCTCAGAAATTCTCCATCTATGGTACTACAGTACTGAGGCATCTGACACCTGGATATGGGGTGAGGTGAGAACTTACTCCTTCAAAGGTAACTTAAAATCCATATAGTGTCCCACCATGTTAATTAGTGAAAAATTACAATTATTGAGGAAACATTTAATGCACTTCCCAGCAATGTTTGAAAAATTGACAACATTTAAGAATATTCCTAAAAAGAAGGTGTGGTTTGTTGGAAACTGTAATTAACTTTATGTGGGATGAGCAAAGTATCTGACTTCCAATATGCATTTGAAGGCCCTACAACTGACTGAATGTATGCTCATGATGCAAAATATGAATGGCATGATTTTCAGACTAGATTTAGAACATCCCTGAAAGCAGTAATCAGAATAGTGAAATTCATAAAACGTTTAAAGCTTTAATGAACACACTATGAGAAGGTGTCACTGGAAACATGTGAAATATGTCTATTAGATTTGTTTAAATTCTTTTTTCCCCTGCTTTTGAAAGAATTTCATTATTTTTGCTTTTAGCATTGTGTTTTTCAAAATGTTGCTGCAACAAGTTTATTAGATGTCTCTTAAGAGTTTTTTCTGCATCAAGCTTTTTTTCAGATACGTGGATAGCAAAAAACAATACTGTGATGATAGTTCATTGCCATGAAGTTAGTCACAATAAGGCAAGCCTTTTGCACAGTGTGAAGGGTAGAAGGTATTATGGGAGAAAACAGCAAGGACTGGTGGTGACCAAATATGAGTTTCTATAGAATTTGATACTATACTTGAATAATTTTCATCAATTATTTAAAAGATAATATAAATTTGCAGAAGAAAAAAAAAAATATATGGCACAAAGATTTTTCAGAATTATAAACAAGAAAGTTCTGACTTTCAAGGAGAAGGTAAAGTCTGGCTAATATGCAGTCAGTGAAAAAAAAAAATTTACATATGTGCAAAATTTCTGTTGTTTGAGTGTGCAGTATGCAATATATGTAGAAGTGGAGACAGTATCCAGAAAATGGTGAGTCTGAAAATAGTCCAAGGGTCTACTTCATATGCAGCACGGCAGGTTCTCCAGATGAGCTGCTGTGACAAAAGTGCCATAAGCAGAAGAATACTAGAGTTAAGGAACAGACCTTGCTTCCAAGTAAGGCATTCTGTTTAATGAAATGCTATTCAGGTAGCTGCATGTTAACAGAAACTGAAAAAGAGAAGGGATGCAAAAGCCTTGAAAGCTGTCAGTATGTTGAAACACTTTTATATGTCCATTTATATTGAAATGAAACTTGTTGGTAAGTTATAGAAAAAGAATAACTATCTTCATAATAAGAATATATAGGGCTTATAAGGGCCCTTGATCAACCAGAAAGACAACACTTTAAAGGTAACTCATTCAAATTAGAATTGAAGAACAACTTTTTTATAGTAATGACAATTAACCTTGGAAACAAAACAGCAAAGGAAATATCAAATTCCATTTCTGGCAAATTCAGATCAAACGAGAACCTTTTAGAGAATTACGCTTTGAACAAAAAAGTGATGGAGTCAGTAGAGGGGTAACTGAGGGAAATTGAAAGTCTCTGAAACATGGGGTGGGAGATTGGATGAACTATAGGTCTTTCCTGATCTTCAGCTCAGTAAATTTCTTATAACACACATCTTGTTTGTGAGAGCCCAAAGGAGATTGCTTTATCTTGTTAGCATATTGTCACAGACAAATAGAGACGTTATGTCACATTTTAGAAGTTCAGTTCTTCAAGGACTCATTTTCTCCCAGTTTGGCAATGTTTTTCCTTGTTTCATTGATTTTAACAAGCTGAAAATGTCACAGGCATTTTCTGCAAATATCACCAAATGTTTTGTGTGTGCCACTGTTTCCATAATAATTCAGATTGGATGGTCTCCTCCCTTCTAAATTGGGGCAGGAGGGTGGGGGGGAAAGGAGGAGGGGAAANGAAGCAGAATATTTTTTTTTTAATTTTTTTACAACTTTTATCCTGTTTCTGAAGGAGAAATACTCTTTTCCTTGCTGATGTGCATCTCTGTGAACAGTCAGCAGATATAAAGGATATTTCAGGCATGGTTCTACAGTTTGACTCTCATAATTCTTATTTCTGTGTGAAAGGTTTTGTGTCACTATAAAATGTTATTTATTGATCATACTGATTTCACTGTCAGTGAATCCAGATCCATTTGATGTTTCAGGATAAGAATAAGCCTCATGTGAAATCATATCCTTAGTTTTTCTCTTTTGATAGTTTCCTTTGAGCCCCTAAGTAAGGAGTTGGTTTTTAGTTTCTAATTTATTCATATCATATTATTTTTATTATCACCAGGAAGAAAGAATAGGGGATGCACCAAAGGAGAAGCTACTGAGCAAGCAATGAAATGGACTGAAGACATTTAATTGCTGTCACCTATGTTTTTTTCTGTGTTTGAACCCATGGTGAATCCTTGGAAAACCTCAAACTTGAGCTCAAGCATGTAAGCATCAATGGCCACAGGAATGCTTCCTGCACTGGCTGAACTTGCTCCTGCTGTTATTTTGCTCTGCAACATCTCATGGTTATTGCCCCTGTGCTTCTCTGCATCCGGGCATAAAGAATTGCATCTTGCATTCCCCCTCTCCATTTTGTCAGCTTCTCCTCTGTAGAATATTGTTTCTAATCCTCTTTGTTTGTCCTTTTATTGGATTTGGACTTTGTGTAATTACAAGACTGTTGGAGATTTATTTAAACCACCTGAATGCACTCCTCTACATCCTACCTACAAAATTCACTTGATGAAATATTGCAAGGGTAATTTGATACAAAAAAGAGGCTCAATCTCCCACTTATGTTCTTCATTCTAACCAACTCCCATGCATAATTCTAGATGTATATCCATTTTGTAAAATTATCTTCCTCAGAATTACTATTTATAACATGTCTTCAGACTGAGACTTTTTCAAGTCATTGCATGAGTTCTGCAACACAATGCAATATGATCTTATGTGGTTGACCACTAACAAATAGACATTTGAGATGATAGAATTATATAGGATAAGGATGACCAGACACAACTGGTGATGCAACTTTGATAATTAACCAAATAAAAATAACAGTTTCACTTACACAAGTTTTCTTTGAGATATTTGCTGAATTGAACTTAAAATCTTAAGATGAACATGAACTTCAGTATTATTTTGTACAGTAGCTCCCTTCAAAGCATCAGAAACCAGTTTGCAAAGACACATAGAGCAGAGGCAGAACCCAGTGCAATGTCAGTCTCATCTGTTACAAATGCACAGAAAAAAAATCCAAGAAACAAAATCCAAAAATACAAGAACACAGAAGTGGTTTAGAGAGATGTTTTAGTTTTTCCAGTGATAAGTAAGAGGTGATTACTTGGGCATCAAGCATTCACTGGGATGGCAACACCTATTGCTGATGCTGACCATAAGAATTTAGGCCAAATTGGATGGAATTCATTAAGAACACATTTTCATTCAAACTCGTTCACAGCGAGCAGGAACAACCTTTAAAGGAACTCTGAAGGAACAGATGAACATTTTTAAAATCTCCTTAACCATGCCATGTGGTTCTTCAGGGGCAAAAGGGGTGAACATGTAGGATTATCTGGGCAAAATGGATTTGGGGGTGGGAGTGGAATATTATCTGCTACATTAATTTTCTGCATCTCTACTGCAGATGAAAACGTGGAGATAAAATTACAGGAGAAATAATAGGGAAAGCTAGACTGTGGGTACCTTAGCTACAACATCTTTATTGTTCAGCAGCAAAGAAAAGAAAAGTAAGACCTAATGTATGCTGAAATTGAGATGGTACTCATAAATACATTTATTTTTTTGGTAATCATGAACAACATGATTTTGTGCCATTCATATGGCAACACAAATGTGGGCTGCGAAACTTAAAAACTGTAAGTACATTTCTCACCATTGTCAATACAATCACTTGCTTTGAAAGCAGGTGTAATTGTGCTATAGTAGTGCAACCAACAGCAATATGTACACTGCTATAGCACAGTAAAATACCCTGTAAAAACACCACATGTTTACTTTTGAGAGCAATTTCACCACTGAGAGGGCAAATAACCTGTATAGATGTATTGAAGCAGTGATAAGAAACAGGCTAAATAGCAAACTTTACAAGAGAAAGAAGTGCAAAATAAGCACAAGTAACTGCAAAGAGGGAGGACATGAACAAACAAGGAATAAGCAAAACTAAGATAAGCAGGTCAGGAGAAAAGCAGATCTCCTGGTGCAGCCTGGGGCTGTGTCCTTTTCTCCTGTCTCTATCTGCCTGGGAGAAAAGACTGACCCCTACCTGGCTACAACCTCCTTTCAGGGAGTTGTAGAGAGTGCCAAGGTCTCCCCCGAGCCACCTTTCCTCTAGCCTAAACTGATTCTCCCTTAGCTCCCTCATAGGAATTACCCTCTAGACCCTTCACTAGTTCCTTTGCCCTTCTCTGGATTTTCTCCAGCACCTGAATGTCTTTCTTGTCATGAGGGGCCCAGAACTGGATGCAGAACTCACAGTGTGGCCTCACCAGTGCCGAGTACAGGGGGACAATCCCTGCCCTGCTCCTGCTGCCCACTCTATTGCTGATACAGGCCAGGATGCCACTGGCCTTC